>OZ030005.1:167834658-168234658 GCA_964023405.1 Apodemus agrarius
GGGCCATGCATTTTCTAGTAAGTGATTCCTGAATTCTTATTAACAAACTAAATCTCCCCATTTTATTTTGTAAAAGTACTATAATTATTGTAACCTGGCAACCAGAAGGAAGTCTTGGAGTGAGCGCCAAGTCTTTCAGTGTGTTAGGCACTGAAAGGGACTGCTGTGCACATGGCTGTAGTACATCAGCTGTGAACGGTGTCGCTGTGCACAGGGAGGTATTACATCGGCTGTGAACGGTGTTGCTGTGCACAGGGAGGGATTACATCAGCTGTGAACGGTGTCGCTGTGCACAGGGAGGTATTACATCAGCTGTTGAGAGTCAGTGCTGCTTCCACCAACCTCCTGCAGCTACCGTAGACACCATAGGTTATAGCACTTGAGTTTATAGACTTTTTGCTGTGATAGCAAAAAGTAGGCTGTGGTGTTTGTCGGCATTGAACAGCGTGTGGTGAGAAAGCAGTAGTTATTAGTATACATTTATTGAACTGGAAATTATCTTTCCCAAAGTCAGCTACCACCTAAAAGTGTTTATCCTGTGGAGTGTCCTTTGAGAAGTAATGCTTGTTTCATTGTGGGTATAGATTATTGCATCAGTTAAAGTAAGAAACCGAAGACTCCCTTTTACTGTCTAACGTTGGCTCCACATCAGTATTAACTATACTGTGCTTTGTCCTCTTTAAGTCTGCATTGTAGCTTTGGGCATATTATATGCACACATATTTGTATATTGATATTTGAATGCATGTGCGTTTAACTTTAATAGGAAGAAAAATCCCTTATTCATGGGAATGTGTGTGCCAAAAATATCCTGCTTATCAGAGAAGAAGACAGGAAAACAGGGAATCCACCTTTCATCAAACTTAGTGATCCTGGCATTAGCATTACAGTTCTACCAAAGGACAGTAAGTTCTGGACCTATTGCATTCAGCATTCTTAAATGTTGTTTGGGTGGTACCGTGCTAATTTTCCTTTAATTCTCTGTTCTTCTGTACTACTTTCAGTAATTTAAATTGTTATGGTTAAATTGTGACTATGTCCATTTCTCCTTTTGTAAAAGCATGCTTCCGTACACTGAAGCTATTCTTTTGTGTATCTGTGTGCTTGGGAGGAGGCGTGTGTGTGTGTGTGTGTGTGTGTGTGTGTGTGTGTACCTGTGTGCTTGGGAGGAGGCGTGTGTGTGTGTGTGTGTGTGTGTGTGTGTGTGTGTGTAGTCAGAAGGTGACTAGTGGGAGTTGGGCCTCTCCTGCCACCATGAGGCCTCAGGTTGAACTTCGGTTCTTGAGCTTGGCTGCAAGCACCTTTATCCACTAAGCCATATTACTGGCTGTATTTTAACTAACTTTCTACCTGAGTCTTCTAAAATTAAGGATCCATATTAATCAGATTTTGTGCGTTGGTGTACAATATTCTGATTTAGCCAATGCTTCTTAACTTTGATGGCTGACTCCAAAGTAAGGCCACTGATAATCAGACAGTACTGCAGAAAGGAGAACCTCACGGGGCTTTTAGATCTGCATTTGGGGAAATTTACCTTTGGGAATGAGAAGTTAAATAGAAAAAAATTTTTATATGGTAAAGGAGAGAGGAACCAATGAACTCTTTAACCTCCTCAGTATATAGAAAAATATCTATATTGCTTTACCAAAAGGTAGAATAGTATCCTCATTTTCTTATCTTTTTCTATTTATCAGAATTGCGGTAGGGAAATTTATCCCGCTTCTTCCTTCCTTAGTTTCTTTGCAGTGGTGTTAAGGACTACTGAGATTGTATTTGGGAAATTCTACGATTTGAACTTACCTAGTCTGCCAATTCCATACGAGACTGTTTGGTAATTTAATCATTTGTCTGCTGTAATGATGCTGTTGGGCTTTGCCTATCTGCCAGTCCTAGTAATCTCTGCTACTAAGTTGTTAAAACACCCATCGATGATATAACATTACCTATATGTTATTAATATATATTTTGAATATTGAGAGTAAAACTTCAGACAAATTTTGTGTAATTCTCTCTCTCTCTCTCTCTCTCTCTCTCTCTCTGTGTGTGTGTGTGTGTGTGTGTGTGTGTGAGAGAGAGAGAGAGAGAGACAGAGACAGAGACAGAGACAGAGAGAGAGACAGAGAGAGAGACAGAGACAGAGAGAGACAGAAAGAGAGAACAAGGACTAATGGGAAGGCTGCGAAAATGGTGTGCCTGGTGAGACTTAAAGAAGTTTAGTTGGTCTAAAATCATTACACAGGATACTAATTCTAACAGCACTGTCTCTGTGGGGAATTTTTCAGTCTCTGTGGATCTGAATTGTTAACTCTGAGTTCCTGAAGTAGAATCCCAGGGCTCAGCCAGCTCTTAGACTTTGTCAGTGTAAGCCAGGCCTGTACAACCACAAAAGACTGAATTAACTCTTCATTTATAAAGTAACGGTTTGTGGAGCTTATTTAACGACAGTTCTTTCCTGCTGTTTAAAAGTTCTTCAGGAGAGAATACCATGGGTACCACCCGAGTGCATTGAAAATCCTAAAAATTTAAATCTGGCGACAGACAAGTGGAGTTTCGGCACCACTCTGTGGGAGATCTGCAGTGGCGGAGACAAGCCTCTGAGTGCCCTGGATTCTCACAGAGTAAGTTCATCCCAGCTGATAGCGGCTGGAGGGAGAGCTTCTCTGATTCTTCAGGTCTCTTCCATCTCCTAGCCCTTCTAATTGTGAAAAGAAAGTAAAATAACAGCACTATGGAATTATCTTATCATTTGGCCCTTTAATTACAGAAGCTGCAGTTTTATGAAGATAAACACCAGCTTCCTGCACCCAAGTGGACAGAATTAGCAAACCTTATAAATAACTGCATGGATTATGAGCCAGATTTCAGGCCTGCTTTCAGAGCCATCATCCGTGATCTCAACAGCCTGTTTACTCCAGGTAAGCACTGATGAGGCCATCTCACTGACCACTGACCTTCTATTTCTGGTGCTTTAATTGGATACTTTCTGATTTTGTGGTTCCATCTGAGACAGCCTTTGATGTCTCGCTGTATATGTGTCCTATTTAACTTGGCAGTTTTTATTTGTTAAAAGGATCTTTTCTCCATTTATTATCTAATTTTATTAACTTGTTTGTTTTGTGAACAAGGAAATGTAACCACAAAATTTATTATCAGTGTCTGAAACAAGAGTTTTAGAAGTCATTGTATGTTTAATTAATGAGAAGCACATTTATCTGATCACATTTGTTACCTGGCTACAGGGAATTTTTTAACTTTTGGTTTTTCAACTTTCCTTTCTGTTTTTAAATTGACTTGTTCATGTAAACAAGAGATAGGTTTATTTTTGTATGTCCCTCCCTCTGGAGTGCAGAGGTAAATGCATGCCTGTCCCATGGCTAGCCAGCAGGACTTAGCTCCCTCACTACAGGAGTTGAATAGAACCTTACTTTGTGAATACTAAAACTGCCTGTTTTGGGAAATAGTATTTTACCATTTGAAAAAATCTATCTTCAAAGTCTGGGTAATAATTAAAGGTCCCTATTAATATAATCTAGATAATTTTGAGTTTCTCTGTGTTATTTAGTATTCTAAACTCATTCTGCTTCTTAGCTTGACTATCACTTTTGCTCAGAGAATGTATTTGCCAATTTAATATAGTGTCCTTCTTTCTCTCCACAGACTATGAACTACTGACAGAAAATGACATGCTGCCGAGCGCGAGGATGGGCGCCCTGGGATTCTCCGGGGCTTTAGAAGACAGGGACCCTACACAGTTTGAAGAGAGACACTTGAAGTTTCTACAGCAGCTTGGCAAGGTAAACTGTTGTAAGTCCTCAAAAGGAACATAATCGAACATCATCTTATTTGGAAACAAAAAGTCCAACTCTAGACGTAAATATACATCTCACAAAAAAATTTAAGGGGTATTTGCAGAGGAAGAAAAGCTTAACCATTGACTATTAGAGAAATTTTTGTTAATACACTTTTCTGAAGAATACCCCAGGTCCTTTAGCATGCAGTGCACACTCAGCATCTTTTAAGAGGATGTACATTAACTAAGGAGTGCTTCCCAGACTGAAGCACTGGGACGGGGAAGTTCAGAGTAGTTAGCCTGAGAGGAGGGAACACTCAGTGTTCTGTTCGCTTTCCAACTTCGTCTTGGAAGAAATAATCTGACCGCTTAGAGCACAGGACCTTGAATGATCATGTTTATTAACAGAGGTTCCATTAAAAGGTTGCACACTCATACACAGCCTATATTATATCGTTTATACTGTATAACAAGATGAGAAAAGCCGCAGGGCTTAGCAGTCCCAGTTGTAGTGACAGGCTCTGTCCATTGTGTGTTTATGGGGATCTATACCATATCTCAGTAGGAATTGGGTTTTGGCATATGTACAACGTGAAGGCCTCACTGGGACCTTTACCTAAATTAGAAGTTTCAGTTGAGCTTTCCTAAAACTATAAATGTTTCAGAGAGGGGAAGTTCTGGAGTTGTTGTAATGGTGCCGTGCTTGTGACCATTTACCCTTTATCACTCTGTATAAGAAGACACTACTGTATAAGACATCCGGGGTTAGGCCTCGATTGTATGAGTCTGTGGGCTGCACCCACTCAGGCATAGCAATCCTCATTCCCTGACAGCAGAGTTAAGGGGCAGAGAGATGGAGGAAGGGTTACCAGAAGTCAGTTATAGAAACTCACCATAGCTCCTGGTGTACCTGGATTTGTCTTTCATAACTAGTGTTCACCACTTGTTTAACTATCTTTTCAAAGTCTACTACTTGTTTTTTAGTCTATAATTCATCTCAAAGAAGTTGGTTATAGGCATACTACCGTTTTTAAAATAATACTTCTATTTCTTGTTCCAAAAGTTGTCTAACATAAGCCGAGAATTCTTTCTACTAATTCTAGCTGCCAGCATTTTCTGCATATTTAGAAATTAATATTAAGTTGTCTTGAAAACATCTGCCTTGCACCCTGATGCCCATGTTGTTTAGGGTAACTTTGGGAGTGTGGAGATGTGCCGCTACGACCCTCTGCAGGACAACACTGGCGAGGTGGTGGCCGTTAAGAAGCTGCAGCACAGCACGGAAGAGCACCTCAGAGACTTTGAGAGGGAGATTGAAATCCTGAAGTCCTTGCAGCACGACAACATTGTGAAGTACAAGGGCGTGTGCTACAGTGCTGGTACGTGGCGCTCAGACCTGCCCCAACTCCACAGCCTCTGCCATCCAGGGAGAGCTGGGACTGTAGCTACATCAGCATTTCACTGCTTGCTTAATCACCCTTCGCACCACTTCCTTAAGGACGAAGTGTTAAAAAACAAAATTAATTTCCTTATATAGTCTATTAAAATGTTTTGTATTAGATAGTTGTTATAATTGAGAAAAATTCCTTATAAGCTTATTTTGATTGGCAAAAATAATTAAAGAAGGTTTAAGAATATTTATAAAGCTTCTTAAAATTTTGGGATTGAACACCTATATTCTTAACTATTATATCACCTTTAATTTGTGATTAACTTTTATCATCAAGGACCCAGATTTTGTATATACTTAAATAATTTACATATAATTTTTTCCTAGTATTTAATCAGTAAAATACAACACAGTAAAACCTTGTGTTCCTTTTGTATATTAAAAGGTCGGCGCAACCTAAGATTGATTATGGAATATTTGCCATATGGAAGTTTACGAGACTATCTCCAAAAGCATAAAGAACGGATAGATCACAAAAAACTGCTACAGTACACATCTCAGATATGCAAGGTACCCAACATCCTAGATGTCTCTTGTAGATGAAATAAACATGGTGAACTAATAACTCAAGTCATACAAACTTGTCCTTAACTAATAAAGAGAACTTGTAGGAATACAGCCATATAAATTATGTTAGTATGACTAACGAACAAAAATGTGTCTTTTGTCCATAGGGCATGGAATATCTTGGTACAAAAAGGTATATCCACAGGGACCTGGCAACGAGGAACATATTGGTGGAAAATGAGAACAGGGTTAAAATAGGAGATTTTGGGTTAACCAAAGTCTTGCCGCAGGACAAAGAATACTACAAAGTAAAGGAGCCCGGCGAAAGCCCCATATTCTGGTGAGTGCGGCAGCTTTTAGTGTAATGAAGCAAAGCTTCAAACTTTAGTGTTACTGTTACATAATAATGTTCAGTTTAGCACTTCTCCCGATAATAGCAATATCATATGCTTTGTATTGAGCTAATTTCTACTGAGCTAAATGCATTTCATGTATTATCGCAAATAATCCTTTTTAAAAAAACAGCAAGTGGTTGTGAGCCACCTGGCGTGGGTGTTGGGACTTGAACTGGGTTCTCTGGAAGAGCAGTATGTGTTCTCAGCTGCTGAGCCATCTTTCCTGCCTCTCAGGAAAGCCTATCATAACACAGGGAGGATCTGTAGTCCCACGATTATTAGAGATGCGACAGTCCTAACCTGAAAGCCCAGAATCAGAAGGTGCGGAAGCACGAGACAGCTCAGGCGCAGACGTGGGTCTCAGAGCCTCGGGTCTGCAGTGGGGGAGCTGCAGACAAACATGTATGTGAGAAAATGTTCCCGAGGTGGAAAAGCTCTGGAAGCAGAAGGACTTTTCAGATCAACATCTGACAGGGCCTGCAGCTCCAGTTAGTCAGGAGGAACTTACTGTACATACAAGCTGAAGAACTTGCCCAAGGTGTATGACTAATACATTGTAGCTCTGGGATTCAAGCTCAGTCTGCTCTTAGCATATACACTGTCAGTCTTTCTAAACCATGATAATGTTATAACCTGGAATTAATTAAATACTGGATTAATAGCAATTAGGCATTAGAAGTAATTTTTTCATCTTTAATTAAAATTGTCGGGGATATCCATAACTTACTTTACTTACTTAAATATTTTATTAGCATTAATTATACATAATAGTAGGTGTCATGGCATTTTTCATACATTCATGGAATGTATCCAGCTACATTTATGCTCTTTGCCTCACCCTCATTCTTAGCTGGCTCCTGTTCTGGAATGAAAGTCCAATAGAATTTCTGGTTTATTTCTCTGCTGAAGTAATACTATTAAGGCAGTGTTGTTCAATTCAAAGGATGGTGTTTAAAATTTAGAAAAAGTAATACAAAGAATACAACTGTCAATTTATAAGTACTGTCTAAAATTTTCTAGCTATTTAAAATATATCAGTTAGTGCTAAATTCACAGATCGTCCACATTTCCCAGTTATATTTATTTAATGCTCTAAATTTACAACTTATCCCTGTTATTATAAACTGTCCAGAAAGAATTTTGGTTCAAATATTTAGAATAAATTATTTCACGTAAAAGTAGGTTATATTGGCATTATAACTGTGGGTTTTTTTCTGTATTTATTGGATATTTTCTTTATTTACATTTCTAATGTTATCCCCTTTCCCCACCCTCTCCTGGAAACCCTCTATTCCATCCCCCCTCCCCCCAGGGTGTTCCTCTACCCTCCCACCCACTCTCGCCTCCCTGTCCTCGATTCCCCTATACTGGGGCATCTATCAAGCCTTCATAGGAACAAGGCCTCTCCTCCCATTGATGCCTGACAAGGCAATCCTCTGCTACATATGCAGCTGGAGCCATGGGTACCCCTTGGTTGGTGGTTTAGTCCCTGGGAGCTCTCAGGGGTCTGGTTGGTTCATATTGTTGTTCTTCCTATGGGGTTGCAAACCCCTTCACCTCCTTCAGTCCTTTCTCTGACTCCTCCATTGTAAACCATGCGCTCAGTCCAACGGTTGGCTGCTAGCATCTGCCTCTGTATTTGTAAAGCTCTGGCAGGGCCTCTCAGGAGACAGCCATATCAGGCTCCTGTCAGCAAGCATTTCTTGGCATCCACAGTAGTGTCAGGGTTTGGTATATGGGATGAATCCCCAGGTAGGACAGTCTCTGGATGGCCTTTCCTTCAGTCTCTGCTCTACACTTTGTCTCTATATTTGCTCCCGTGAGTATTTTGTTTCCCTTCGCAGAAGAACCAAAGCACCCCCACTTTGGTCTTGCTTCTTCTTGAGCTTCATGTAGTCTGTGAATTGTATCTTGAGTATTCAGAGCTTTTGGGCTAATATCCACTTATTAGTGAATGCATACCATGTGTGTTCTTTTGTGATTGGGTTACGTCACTAAGGATGATATTTTCTAGTTCCTTCCAGTTGCCTAAGAATTTCATGAATTCATCGTTTTTAATAGCTGAGTAGTACTTCATTGTGTAAAGGCACCACATTTTCTGTATCCATTCCTCTGTTGAAGGACATCTGGGTTCTTTCCAGCTTCTGACTATTATAAATAAGGCTGCTATGAACATAGTGGAGCATGTGTCCTTGTTATATCTTGGAGCATCTTTTGGGTATATGCCCAGGAGTAGTATAGCTGGGTCCACAGATAATGCTATGCCCAATTTTCTGAGGAACCACCAGACTGATTTCCAGAGTGGTCGTACCAGCTTGCAATCCCACCAACAGTGGAGGAGTGTTCCTCTTTCTCTACATCCTTGCCAGCATCTGCTGTCACCTGAATTTTTGATCTTAGCCATTCTGACTGGTGTGAGGTAGAATTTCAAGGTTGTTTTGATTTACATTTCCCTGATGACTAAGGATGTTGAACATTTCTTTAGGTGTTTCTTGGCCCTTAAGTGACCCTATAAATTCCACCAGAGAACTCCTAAAGCTGGCAAACAACTTAAGCAAAGTGGCTGGATAGAAAATTAACTCATCAGTAGACTTCCTCTACTCAAAGGATAAACAGGCTGAGAAAGAAATTAAGGAAACAACACCCTTCACACTGGTCAAAAATAATATAAAATACTAAGCAAGTTAAAGTTCTAAGTTAATAAGCTAAGCAAGTTAAAGATCTGTATGACAAGAACTTCAAGTATCTGAAGAAAAAAAATCGAAGATCTCAGAAGATGGAAAGATCTCCCATGCTCATGGATTGGCAGGATTAATATAGTAAAAATGGCCATCTTGCTGAAAGCAATCTACAGATTCAATCCCCATCAAAATTCCAAATCAATTCTTCAAAGAGTTAGAAAGAGCAATTTGCAAATTCATTTGGAATAACAACAACAACAACAACAACAAAAAACCCAGAATATGGAAAACTATTCTCAACAATAAAAGAACTTCTGGGGGAATCACGATCCCTGACCTCAAGCTGTATTACAGAGCAAAAGTGATAAAAACTGTGTGGTATTGGTACAGAGATAGGCAGGAAGATCAATGGAATAGAATTGAAGACCTAGAAATGAACCCATACACCTATGGTCACTTGATCTTTGACAAAGAAGCTAAACCATCCAGTGGGAAAAAGACAGAATTTTTAACAAAAAGACAGTGCTGGTTCAACTGGTGGTCAGTATGTAGAAAAATGCAAATGGACCCATTCTTATCTCCTTGTATAAAGCTCAAGTCCAAGTGGATCAAGGACCTCCATATAAAACCAGATGCACTGAATCTAATAGAAAAGAAAGTGGGGAAGAGCCTCAAACACATGGGCACAGGGAAAAATTTCCCGAACAGAACACTAATGGCTTATGCTCTAAGGTCAAGAATCAACAAATGGGACCTCATAAAATTGCAAAACTTCTGTGAGGCAAAGGACACTGTCAATAGGACAAAACGGCAACCAACAGATCTTTACTGATCCTACATCTGATAGAGAGCTAAATCCAGTACATATAAAGAACTCAAGAAGGTAGACTCCAGAGAACCAAATAGCCCTAGTAAAGAATGGGGGACACAGAGTATTGGATATAGCCACCCACTCAGGATGCACAGACATATGTACAGACAAAATATTTTTATATTTTAATATAAAGATCTAAAATGGATCCTTAGATACAGTTCATCAAAACAAAAGTATTAGTGGTGCTGCAATAATTTTTTCACTGGATTTTCTGTGACCACAAATTATTTCTTCCTAATGGATTATTGAAATATACATACTTTAAATTTAAGTTACTCAAGTTATTCAAATACAGCAGTCTAAAGTCATGTAAATAAGTCACAGATTTGGGTAACTGTTTAAAAAGTTTATTATAGACATTTTCAATCAAGTGTTTAGTTTGGCAATTAACCTGTAGGTAGTGACTTCTTTGGAGAAGGTTAACTTTGAGTCACAGGGATCGCCTAAGACCATCAGAAAACATAGATATTACTTTACTATCCATAACAGTTACAAAATTACAGTTATAAAGTAGCAGTGAAAATAGTTTTATGGTTGGGGTCATCAAGACGTGAGGAACTATATTTGAGGATCCCAGCGTTAGGGAGGGTGAGAAGCACTGGTTCAGGGGAAATATCAGCAACCAAATGTCAACATGCACACTTTGTTCATTTGACATTTTATAATTGTAAACAAGGAAAACTATATTTCAGTAGATAGAAAATTAGCTATATCAAAATTCATTTTTGTAATTCCTGGATTAAGTAGCTAAAAAGTATACAATGACCCAGTTCTAAAATTATCTATTAGTAACTGAAAATTTATTCTTTTTCACTAGTATTGAAAGTAAAGAATAAAACTAACTTGACTTTCAGAAATGGATTTAGTAGCTACTCTGTAGTTATTCTTTTCTCCTTATTTCTGGGAAGAAAAACCAAAACAGTTTTGAGTTAGTTAAAATGTTTCTAACAGACAATTATAGTGATATTTTATTTGAACTGATCTACTCAGAATTTGGAGAAACAGATTATCATTCATTTCAATTAAAGTACAATACAATGTTTTAATAATATCTTTTATTATATGTAATTTAAACAGATCAAGTTTAAAAGATTAAGCGTTTTTTTGTTTTGCTTTTTTAAAAAGTTGTTGTTGTTGTTTAGAATAGCCACACTTTAACCCATTTGACAACACCATACCTTATTTATCCCACCTGCCCCCCCCAAAGACTTAATTTCTTACAGAAAAAGTCTTGACTCATTTTTGTTCCTGGGCAAGAACTATCTTTCATTCAAGTGTGTGTGTGTGTGTGTGTGTGTGTGTGTGTGTGTGTGTGTGTGTGAGATGTGGAAACTCGAAGTTAGCATCAGGTTTTATTTCCTGTTCACTTTTCCACTTTAGGTTTTGAGATAAGACTAAACATAGAACTTGCCATGTTGGCCAGCAAGCCCTCAGATCTCCGTATCTTTGTCGTCGCGCGTGGGTTACAGGCTTCTCTCGTGAGCTGGGTACCTGAACTCAGGTCCTCATGCCTTTCACGGTGATCGCCTTGCCCACTTGTCATGCCTGCAAGTGAAATATTATTTTTAAAACTAGCAATAGTAGGCCAGTGAAGTGGCTGTCCTATAAAGGTGCTTGCTGTGTTGACTTGAGTTAATCCCCAAATCCATGTAGAAAGTAGAAGGAGAGAACCAAATCTTCATGGCTGTCTTCTGACCTCCACATGACACACACATGGGCACACATGGTGCATACCCATTCGCATCATGCGCACCTACACAACAATAAATAGAAACACACCGGTAGTAGTGCACATAAGGTCCAGTGCTTGACTCAGCATCAGTGATCCAGAATAGCACAGAGAACACGTGCTTCTGTAGTCGTCATGAAGCCAGTGAACCACGCCGCAAAGCCCTTCCTGTGAGATGCGCTTTTCTGATATTTAAATACATGCCTTCTTTTTTCTTTTGGTCAGAGTAAAAGCCACCAAATAGTATAAGCTTTGGCACCTGGCTTCCTGAGTATGTCCAGACAGAAGTCACCAGGACAGTCAAGATGAGCCTGAGAGAGACACACTGTTCATGGAGTCGTTCCACATCCTCATGCTCTTCCATGGAGGAAAGTGCCAAGAAGGGCAGGAGCCGTGCAGCCTGTCCTGGAGCTCCTTACTCTCCACCAAGGAGCCCCTTCTCATTGCTGCATTGGCCATTAAGTTTCAACATCTGAATTTTGGAGAGAACACCGTTAGATCCTTGTAAACAAAATTAAGATATGAAAGGATCACATGCAGTGCTTATCCATAGAAGTTAGTCATAGTTTTTTTTGGGGGGGGGGGGTTGAGACAGGGTTTCTCTGTATAGCCCTGGCTGTCCTGGAACTCACTCTGTAGACCAGGCTGGCCTTGAACTCAGAAATCTGCTTGCCTCTTCCTCCCAGAGTGCTGGGATTACAGGCCTACGCCATCACCGCCTGCCATAGTTTGTTTTTTTTTTTTTAAAGCTTGATTTTCTTTGGAAATAAATCTTTGTCCTCATTAATACTTTGATTTTTCAAGATGCTGTTTTGCTTTAATCTCTTCACATGTTCCAACATGTTTTAGGGGCTAGTACTAAGAGCTTGAGGAAAAGTGCTTCTACTTCAGTATTTGAAAATGTTGAAATGTTGAAGCAGAGATTTCAACCTACAGGGAAGGTTTGTGCTGTTCTTACTACAGACGTCATTTGGGCAGTCTTTGTGCATCTGGGGTTACTCTGCAGTAATCATGGGCTCTGGCCTAGGGCTGTAATTATGGAGAGAGAGTAAGCTAGGAGACCATTCTGAAAAGACATGGTGGCTCATTACACACAGCAATAGGAGAGTTAAAAATAATTCCTGGGCCCCCCAGAGGCTCAGCAGCAGGCCTGAGTTAGGTTCCCCACAATCCGCGTGGTGGAAGGAGAAAACATAAACCCATGGGTTGTCTCTGACTGCCACACATGCACAAGTAAACACACGTGTACAAAAATAGAAAATGTAAACTATCTTAAAAAGTTCCTAAGAATCCTTTCTTGGGTATAGATTGTGATTCCATTTATTGTATGATCAAAGTAAAACACTCACTGCCTCTGCCTCCCTAGTGCTGGGATTAAAGGCGTGTGCCACCGCCTGGTTTTTGTTTGTTTGTTTAGATTTATTTATTTACAAACCTTATGTATATAGGTGTTTGTCTATATGTACATTTATACACCAGAAGAGGGCAGCAGATCCCATATGGTTATAGATGGTTGTGAACCACCATGTAGGTGTCAGGAATTAAACTCAGGACTTCTAGAGGAGCAGCCAGTGCTCTTAAGCCCTGAGCCATCTCTTCAGCCCCTCCTCTCCTGATTCTTAAGGTTTCAAGTTACATTTCTAGCTAGAAGCTATATTTCTCCTCCAATTTTTAATCTGGATTTATTTAAAAGGACAACTTAAGGGCATCTCATATTTCAGTTCTTAGATAAACATCATTTAACACCTGCTGCTGCCAACAAAAGGAAAAGTAAACGTGTTTAGGTCTTTATGTGTCTGACGGTCTCTGGACCAGGCTTTCTGATTTGTTAGGGGGTCCCGCTATCAACAGGTATGCGACTCATAGCTGTCTTTCATCACTGGGGAGAAGAGCATAGCGAAAGCCGAATGGGAAAGGTCTGTGGAGCAGCTCCCACGCCTCTGGCCCCTGTGTTCCCTGGCCTTTGTCATTTGTTTTCCCTTCAGTGTGACTCATCATTACATGAAGTGACTCTCCTAAATGACTTCCAATGTTGCAGGTACGCACCCGAATCCTTGACGGAGAGCAAGTTCTCTGTGGCCTCCGACGTGTGGAGCTTTGGAGTGGTTCTGTATGAGCTGTTCACATATATTGAGAAGAGTAAAAGTCCACCTGTGGTCAGTGTGCTGTTTAATTGTGTAATTCCCAGAGCCCTCTCCTGTTGTTTAACTTTTGTTTTAAGCACAAGAAAGGCCTTATCCAGAGATGAGTAACATGTCTAGGACCTAGTTTAGAACCCCTTTATTATTTATTGGGGACAATTTTCAACAATACCCAACAAAATAACCATAAACTTACTAAATACAATGTATTCTGTTGTCCCTTGTCTCTGTGACTGTAACAAAATACAAGGTGCTGAATAAATCATAAAGAAATGCTCACAGTTGTAGAGATTGGAACTTAGTATCAAGCCAAGGACCCTGTGGGTTCATTACAACATGGCAAAGAAGCAGAAAGAGAACTAACTGCAAAAACTTCACAAGGCACAGCTGCAGCTGAGAGCCGGGAGGGCCAGCATTCCTCTTACTGTAAAGCGGCTTGCTCTCACAGGAGCTAGAACATCCAGGGAGACTGGTGTTGATCTCTTAAAGAGCCCACCATTCCAGCACTGTCAGGGACCAGGCCTCCAGGACACCTCAGTGGCACTGAAATTACATTGAGTATGCACTCTACACTAGAAAGCATTACACAACCTAAAATAAACGTTTGAGGGGGAGAGAGAGAGAGAGAGAGAGAGAGAGAGAGAGAGAGAAATTTCTTTCAATTTATTTTAATGAAAGTACTCATAAGTGACCAATTTAATATGGTAACATTTTCTTTCAGACTTATTGTATTTAGAAAATAAAACTTTACAAAGAAATACTTATTGTTTTATACAATTGAGCTTTATAAGCTTCCTGTGAAGTCTGATATCCTATTAATTATTACATTGTTTAATAATATTTTTCACTTTATCAGTAATTATTTACTGCAAGTATGATTTTAATTGTCCAATAATATTGTACCATAAAGTTGCATAATTCTGGATAATCATTTACCATTTTTATCCATAAATAAATACTTTTGTTTCTGGCTGTCATGTTAGAAGAAAAGCATACTTGTCCTGAGAGTTTATAAGTTAGTAAATCACAATTGATTGTTTCAAAAGAAGAGCTGCATCAGGTTACATACTCACAGCAATGAGAGGGCTGAGTTATTGGCTGTATTCATATTATGTGTTCAGTGAAATGTTACCAGCTTTATATAAAAATTGTTACATCGCCTGTAATCCCAGCACTTGGGAGGCAGAGGCAGGCAGATTTCTGAGTTCGAGGCCAGCCTGGTCTACAGAGTGAGTTCCAGGGCAGCCAGGGCTACACAGAGAAACCCTGTCTCGAAAAAATAAAAAAACAAAAACAAAAACAAAAATTGTTACATCTATTACATCTATTTTATCTCAATTTGCATTTGTTTTGTTAGTGTAATATTTAGCAAGTCACTTAAAATGGGTTTGTATTTCAGGAATTTATGCGGATGATTGGCAATGATAAACAAGGGCAAATGATTGTGTTCCACTTGATAGAGCTGCTGAAGAGTGACGGGAGACTGCCGCGGCCAGAGGGCTGCCCAGATGAGGTAGCGCGTTTAACGCACTCATTCATCCTTTTGTGTGTACACATGATGTGTGTATGAGTGTGTGTGATGTGGGTGTGTGTCTGTGTGTGTGTGTCTTTGCATGCATGTGTAAAAAAAAGGGTGTGTGTGTGTGTGTGTGTGTGTGTGTGTCCATGTCCATGTGTCTATATATGGTTTGTGTGAGAGTATTGTGAGTGTGTCTTGGTGTGTGTGTCTTAGTGTATGTATGTGTGTGGGTGTATATGTGCATCATGGAGGTGGGTGTTTGTGATTGTGAGTGTCTTGGTGTGTGTGTCGTGGATATGGGTGTCTGGTATGTGTGGGGGACACGGGCTGGAGAGTATGAGTACAGGCATGCATACCACAGTGCACATTGAGACCAGAGGGAAACCTCCCAGGGGTGAGTCTTGCCTTCTCCCTTGCAGAGGCAGACTCTGTTGGTTCTGCTGCTGCACCGAGCCCTCCGGGCTGCTTGGTCCTCAGGATTTCCTCGGTCATTTTCTTGTCTCTGCCTCGCCTTGTCTTAGGAGAGCTGGGATTAGCGATGAGTGCTGCTGCTCCTGGCTCCTTACATGGTCCTGGGCCTGACCCTCACTACCAGGCTCTCTGTGTAGTCCTGTTTATCTACTGAGCCATCTCCCTTATACAACAATTTTTTAATCCACAGTAATTATCCATTTTCTCTCTGTTTTATTGAAAACATATACAGATGGGTGTCTCAAGGCATAGCCATAGCATTATTATTGGCCTAAGCAAATTAACTGAGACTTCCAAATTCATATCATCCTTTAACTAACATGATACTTTGGTGTAACTTTTCCTCTTTACAGATTTATGTGATCATGACCGAGTGCTGGAACAACAACGTAAACCAGCGTCCCTCTTTCAGGGACCTTTCCCTCCGGGTGGATCAACTCCGGGACAGTATGGCTGCGTGAAGGACATGGCCTTTGCTCAGAGACCAAGCCAACTTCCAGAACCAGAACAAAGCTCCGTAGCCTCGTGGCTGTGGACGTGGTTCCACACATCCTTATCACCATGCTAGCTAGAAGAAGATGTGATGCTGTCTGTGCAAAACTTCAGAACTTCATGCGTTTTCTATGTACCATCTGTCAAATCCACTGCTGGGGTCTGGCAGGTGCTCGTGAGCTGACGCTTGGAGCGCGCCACACAGCCACTGTGGATGCTCGTGAGCTGATGCCGAGAGCACGCCGCACAGCCACTGTGGATGCTTGTGAGCTGAAGCCGAGAGCACACCACACAGCCACTGTGGATGCCCGTGAGCTGACGCCTGGAGTGCGCCGCACAGCCATTGTGGATGCTCGTGAGCTGACGCCTGGAGTGCGCCGCACAGCCATTGTGGATGCTCGTGAGCTGACGCCTGGAGTGCACCACACAGCCACTGTGGATGCTCGTGAGCTGACGCCTGGAGCACGCCGCACAGCCACTGTGGATGCTTGTGAGCTGACGCCTGGAGTGCACTGCACAGCCACTGTGGATGCTCGTGAGCTGACGCCTGGAGCACGCCGCACAGCCACTGTGGATGCTTGTGAGCTGACGCCTGGAGTGCACTGCACAGCCACTGTGGATGCTCGTGAACTGACGCCTGGAGTGCGCCGCACAGCCACTGTGGATGCTCGTGAGCTGACGCCGAGAGCGCGCCGCACAGCCACTGCATCTCCGCTGGCAGAAGAAGAGGACAGACAGTTCTCAGCTCAGCTTTTTGAGAAATGAAAAAAATTATAATGTAAATTTTGCGGTGTAAGAGACACATAGAACATACATGTACAGTTTTTACCATGAGGAGTGTATAATACTTTGGCATCTTGTGTGATTTACATGAGGGCTGATGTTTATTAATGTTTTCTAATTTTTCCATAGTTGATTCATGATACAAATTAAAATGCTCAGAAAATTAAATACCTTTTTCTGGCTTGCTCATCTGTGCTGCTCTGTGACGCCCTGTAGTTCCATGTCACTGTAAATAATTTTCAAAGCAAAAGCAACAAAAGTCTAGTTTTATTTGTATAGGAAATCTTCCTGACCCTAAAGAATTTTGAATCTTACAAAGACACAGCACAATCTATTTTCTTATTTGTTTTCCTTGTGTTTATGGTAAATATGTTTTTAAATAGAACTGTCTCCAACTTTTTCTATGACTACAATGAATAGTATTCTTTTATATTTTTGAGATTAAGAATGCCAGAAATACTTCCCTCCCTTGAACTGTTAACTGCCAATGAGATGTTTCAATCCCTGAGACTTGTCATTATACATTAAATTGAAGGATAAACCATACATATTTGTAAAATGTACAGGCTCTTTAAGATGTTTGGTGGGTTGAAGCACAGACTAAGACTGTGTGGCGGTGTCCAGGATTGCCGTGACAGCCGTGAGAGAAAGTCCCTTCGTCAGAGTCTCCCAGACCGACGGGAGGGGAGGGCTGTGCAGCATTGGCTGTCCATTCCATTCAGGGATTCCAGCAGACGTGAAATGCACATCTCTGCAAGAGAAGAGAGCGTAATATTTTCAAAGTATAAGTAATTGTTATCATCCTGTGCTGCTCCATCCTAGACAAAGTCATGTCAAAAATAAAACAAGATTTTTGTGTGTTATTTATACAAGATTTTAAATATTTGGTAATTTGTTTAAAAACTACTTCAGTGGTGTGTTCTGTTTTTTAACTCGGACTTGAGAGTTTTGACTGTGCTGAAGGAGAGTGGGCAAGCCTCTCGCGTTCTTTGAGAATTTTAATAGATAACATATAGAAACCGTCTATGGTGGCTCATGAAACTGGTGGATTTTGTTTTAAAAAGTCTAATACATGTTTTAATGGAAGTTAGCTCTATTTTGATGTAATTTCTCAGGCCTTCTCAAGGATATGTGTGTGTGTGTGTGTGTGTGTGTGTGTGAGAGAGAGAGAGAGAGAGAGAGAGAGAGAGTTGATTTCAGTTTTATAGCACCTAGAATAAAAATATTGTACCATACAATACAATGGTCTGAGATTTTTATACTAAGATTTAACATTTTCATGGAAGACTAATATTTTACTTATTTAAAAAAATTATAAGCTACATTTTGTTAGGCTTTTAACAATATTTGAATTTTACTGTCAAAGAATCTTGCATGCACATTTTTAAGATTGTAGAATGAGATGACAGTCTAACTGTAAAATTCAAAGCTGTGAAGAGATTTGCTTCTCATTGAGAGTTCCTAATCTTTTTAATTTTGCTTTGAATAGCACACATGCAGAATTTACTCCTCTAGCCAGAACTTGGTGCCGCATGAGAAGCAGGTATCAGTTAAGGCCAGATGTCGATAATCCCATACTATTGTGGGTACTTGGCTTTAGAAAAGTGCTTCTCACCCTTCCTATGTGACCCTTTCATACAGTCCCTATGTTGTGACCTCCACCCATAAAATGATTTTCATTGCTACTTCATGACTAATTTTCTACAGCTATGAATAACAATGTAAACATCTATGCTTTCTGATGGTCTTAGGAGACCCTGTGAGATGGTCACTCTTCTCCCAATGGAGCCATCACCCACAGGTTGAGAACTATCCCTTTAGTTACTTTTTTTCATGGTATTTATATATACTGCCAGTAACACTGCAAAATTTACTCTAGCAAAGTGCCTTCTTACAGCCCTCGTTTTCCTCCTTAAAGTGAAAGGTTTTACAGTTGTACCTAATGGTAAATATTTAAGTTTTATCGAAACAATTTTATTATATACTAGAGATGAGGAAATACCTGCATGTCTATATCTGGTGGAGCAATCCCTACCTGGGGGAGACCATGTGCTCCGTGTATTGTCATAATAACTACCTCACTGGACCTTAGCATGTACCCACACAATTGGAAGGTTGCTGTAATAGTATCATAAGTTACTTTTTGTTGTGTAGTTGCCTAGCCCATCAAAGTTGTACATATAGATGAAAATGTCCCACAAACTTAAGTGAATGGTGTGGTTTTTAACTTTTTGCTGGGTAGTGGTGTATCTCAGTGATGGGGTACCTGTAGTTTTGAACTGCATTACCCTCATGACTTAAGGTATTGAATCTTTTTTCCAGTGTATATTTGACCATTTACACTTTATGTTTTGAGAACTTTCAGTTGGGTTCATTTGCTTGGATCATAGAATCTGTACACAGGTCTGAATTTATTAGAAATAAGGTTCTCTTGATGCAATCTTAGGCTCTTTAGAGTATTGGATCATGGAATCTGTACACAGGTCTTTTTATTTCCATTCCTTTTGCTAGCATTTTATTCTGTCTCTTGTTTTATTGCTCTGGTTAAGTGTTTAATCTTGGATAAGTGGAAATTGATGTATTTGTCTTATTTATTATTTTAAAGGAAATGCTGTCAGGTTTCCCCTGTTCAGTATAAATAGGGATATATTGCCTTCCATATTAAGGCATGATCGCTCTGTTTCAAGTTTCTTCTGGGCTTTTATCAAAGATGCTGGATTTTGTCAGACTTTGTATCCACCTATTGTTTTTTTTAAAAGGTCTTTATTTTTATATGTATATTTGCCTATATACATATATAGGTGCATATATATTGCACTGTATGTCCCTGGTGACCCCAGGGTCTAGAATAGGGTGTCATATCTTCTGGAACTGGAGTTACAGACAATTTCATGGCAACATGGGGGAACCTGGATTCTCTGTAAGAGCAGCAAGTAGTCTTAACCAGTGAGCCATCTCTTCAGACCCTATATTGTGATGTGAAATATTGTATTAATTATTTGATAATTATATGAAGTATATTTTGATCACATTCACCCTTAAGTCTCTCGTTACCCCCCTCACCTCCTCACCCCTCCCTGGCTCTTACAATATTTCCTCTCCTCCTTCTTGAACCTTGAGGGCAGGAGCGTGAAATGTACATTTCGTTTTGGGTTGAGCACTCAACATCCTCTTATTCAGTGTATTGGCCAGTAGAGGATTTCTGTGATACTGTCATCTATAGAAAGGAAACCTCTCATGAGGTCTGAGAGATGTTCTGATTTATGCACATGGCAATAAGTTATTAAAGTCATTTTAATACTGTGCTCATTTAGTAAACTAACAGTGCTGGGTTCTCCTCTGGAGCCTAAGGCCTATCTAGCTGAGTCTTCTTGGCCCTGTTAACAGTACCATTAATGGGTTCTGTCTCACAGAGTGGACCTTAGATCCAACCAGAGGGTGCTTGGCTGCTCTTGTCACACTTGCTGATATTGCACCAGTGGCTTTATCTTGTCAGGACAGTTGTAGGAGTCACAGCAGGATGAGTCTGACCATTTTTTTTTTCTTCTGGTAGCATGGATATCACCTTCCAGAACCATGAAACTTAGTAGAGATGAAGCCTCCAATTGAGTACCTGCTTGATGTCTCAATGGTCACAGTTCAGTATGTAGAGTCTTCAGCAATAGGGTTTTACTGTCAAGTCGTGGAGGGTTGCCTGAAAGTATTGGCTTTAGCCTGCAGTGCTGGGCAGTGGGGTGGAGTATATATGGGATCCCACTTGCCAATAACTTTAAAAAATAGCAATCTACTTGTGGTACTGGGTTTTTTATTTGCTGGAATGTGGCATCTAGTTTGGGGTAGAGTATTTGTAATATAGCTCCATTAAAACCTTTTTATGTGTTTATTTAAGAAGCTTCTACAGTAGGTTTTCATAAGGCTTTTTCAAAGGGCTTTTAGTGTTTTCTCTCTGCATATTCCTTCCTCCAGCCTTCCCTTGTGTGTGTGTGTGTGTCCCTACCTACCTGCCTTGTAGTCTGTCTACATTTTTATCTGATTTTGCTGTTAGAGTAATAGTGGATTCTTAGAATACATTTGGAAGGATTTCTTCCCTTCCAGGTTTGTCAGAATCTCACTGTGTGGTCCTGGAGGGCCTAGAGCTCTCTGTGTAGATCAAGCTGGCCTCAAACTCACAGAGATCAGCCTGCCTTTGCCTACCAAATGCTGGGATTTATGTGCCACCACACCTGGCCCCTACAGGCCAGAGGACAGTTTGTAGGAATCCGTTCTCTCCTTCCACCACATGGGCTGCAGGGACCAAACTCAGGTGGCCAGGCTTAATAACAAGTACCATGAACCATGGAGCCAACTCACCAACCCTCTAATCCTTCCCTCTCTGTCTGTGATACAGTTCAGAAGGCACTGGTATTAGTTTAGGTGAGTCTACAGTTCCCATTCTGTGATCCCCTTTAATGAAACCCACATTCCCTTCCTTTTTAGTCCTATATCCCCAGGACATACCAAGTAAAAAGTAGCAGCCAGCTAGCTCCCTGGGCCCTTTGTGGGTTGATACATAAAGATGCAGAGTCCGCTTTTGCATCCTAAGGCGAGGACTGCTACACGTGGACCTTAAGAAGTACCACCCACAAAGGCAGAACAAAGACCCACAGGAGGAGCTGGGCTTGGTGCCCAGCATCAGTTCTAGCCATCAGCAGCGTGCCCACACATGCCAGAAGAGCGACAGCAATGGCCTGTGCTGGGCACAGAGACTGGATAAAGCATGCACAGAGACTAGACTCCAGCAAGATGGGTCCTAAAGTCAGGATTGTGGCTCTGAGATCCTGAAACTTAAACTTGGAATGAGAATATGCTCCCTCTATCCACTCATATTCGTTATAATGTTTTAGTTTTAGCTGAAGTAATAAAACGAGAAGAAAATAAAGGATACAAATAGAAAAGGTAAAAATTAAATAGTCTCTATTGCCCTATGGCATTATACTATACTTAAAAGAACTTATGGTCTCTACTACAAAAGTCTAGAATCTGATAAGTGCTTTCAGGCAAAGTTGCCTTATTCAATAGCATATTCAATACAGAGATCAGTAGCTTTTCCATATACCAACAAGCTGGCTGAGAAGGAAATGAAAATTATCTATTCATAATGGCTTCACAAAAATAATGATACATGAGTAAATCTAATGAAAGGGATTAAAGATCTCTGCAATAAAATATTTAAGACACAAAACTGGGAATTGAGGAAGACAGCAGCATGATGGAAATATCTTCTATCCTGCTGGATTGACAGAATTGATATTGTGAAGGTGGGTCCAGTATCAAAAGTAATCACAGTTCCAATGCAATTAGCATCATTTTGAGTTAAAATCTCGAAGACATTACTCATAGACCTTGGAAGAAAACTACTGACATTCATATGGAAATACAAAGCTAAGAGAACACTGTAGGACAGCATGGTGCCTAATCTCAAATTGTACTACAGAGCAATAGTGACAAAGATAGCAGGGCCCTGTCACAGAGCCAAGGGATAGAGAAAAGAAACCCACACAGCTGTAAGCCCTGCTTATAACAAAGGAGGAAAAAACACTGGGGCAGGGGGAACACAGCTCTTTCAACAAATGGTGCTGGGGAAACTGGCATTGGTATGCAGAAGAATGAACCTATCTCTATGTCTCTCACTCTGCACAAATACTAAATCAAAATGGAGCAAGCACCTAACTGTAAAACCTTAGTCACTGCAACTACCAGAGAAAACACAGCAAAATGCAGGCAGAGGCAAAAGAGTTGTGGCAACACAGTGAATGCCCCAAGATTCTGTAATTGGGGGGAAAAAACTACATAGCAAGCAAGACTAGCAGCATAATGAAAAGACAGCATACACAATTGGGGGGAATCTTTGCTAAGTGTGTATCAGACAGTGAAATATCAAGACACAAACTTCAATGATTAAGCAACACAAACTTAAAATTTACGGAATAGACAAGTCTCAAGAGAAGAAAGAAACAAAGTGGACAATAAATAGTTTTTAAAGGTAGTCAACAGCCTAGGGAAATGCTCAGTAAAACTACACTGAGATACTGTCTCATCCCTATCAGAATGAGTGAACACTGGCAAGGATGTGGGGAAGGAGGAGTCCTTAGTCATTGTAAATGTTGGTATAAATGGGCACAGCCACTGTGGACATCAACATAGTTTTTCAAAAAAAAAAAAAAAAACTAAAAAAGATCACCCAGTGGGCATGGTGGTGCATGTCTTTAATCCCAGTGCTGGAGAGGCAGAGGCAGGTGGATCTCAATGAATTTGAGGCCAGCCTGGTATACATAGTGAGTTCCAGGCCAGCCAGGGCTACATAATAAGACCCTGAGCTACAATATGACCTAAGGATAGAACTGTATATGTCTAAGAACTTTCATCCGTGCTTCTTTCTGCACTATTCACAATGGCTAGGAAACAGAAGTCACCTAGGACAGGCACAAGGATAAGTAAATATGGTGTATATATATACAATGGAATTGTATCCAACTGTAAAGACAAATACAGTTATAACATTTCCAGGAAAACACATGAAACGGTGAATTGTTATATTAAACAATGTAACCCAGACTTAGAACTATAAATGCTATGTGTGGTGGTTTGAATACACTTGGCCCAGTGAGTGGCACTATTGGGAGGTGTGGCCTTGTTGGAGGAAGTGTAGGGGTGGGCAATGAGACTCTCCTCCTATCCACTTGGTAGCCAGTCTTCCAGCAGCCTTCAGATGAGGATGTAGAACTCTCAGCTCCTCTTGCACCATGCCTGCCTGGACACTGCCATGCTCCCACCCTGATGATAGTGGATTAAACCTCTGAACCTGTAAACCAGCCCTAATGTTTAAATGTTGTTCTTATAAGTGTTGTCTTGATCATGGTCTCTCTTCACAGCAATAAGACCACAACTAAGACAGAAGTTGGTACCAGGAACTGGGGTATTGCTATGATAGGCCTGAGCATGCTTTGTCTGAGCAGTGTGGATTTGGGAACTTTGTAAAGCAGTGGAATGCTTTAAGTGTGACTTAATGGGCCAGACTACCAAAAGCATGGAAGACAGTGTTCCTGAGTGTGTTTTTGAAAGGCAGGGACCTAGCTCAAGAGATTTCATAGGAGTAGACTTTTAGTATGTGGCCTAGAAACATTTTTTTGTAATATTTTGGTGAAGAATATGGCTGCTTTTTGCCATTGTCCAAAGAGTCTGTCTGAGGCAAAGGTAAAGGAATTTAGGTTGCTTTGACAAAGGAAGTCTAAAACCAGCCCTGTATAAATTCTGTTGTGTGGTTACTAAAGTTTACTCTTATGAAGAGCATTTTAATGAGAAGTAGCAAGCACAGAAAGGAGAAATATAAAATGTATGCTTCAAAGAAAGAGTAAAGGGGCACCAGGAAGTGGAATTAAGCTAAATCCTGTGTTCAAGGTTGTTGTTAAGGGAGTGGTGACCTTGTGGCAAGATCCCACCCAGCTAAGCTTATGTTTTGGCAATTGAAGAAGGAATAATTATATTTAAACATTATAATGACCTGGTTATTGTTTTCATTTGGACTTTTTAATCTGGAATGAGCTAAAATCCAGAAATGGAGGGCACTCTTGTGATCCAGATCTCGAGGCTGAAAAACAGGCTTTTGATCCAAATCTTGGGGAATAGTGGCCTTGAAAAGTTTTGACTCAGGCTTGGTGGTATACACTTTTAATTCCAGGAGACAAAGGCAAGCAGATCTCTGAGTTCAAGGCCAGCCTGGAACAGAACAAGTTCTAGGTGAAGAAAAGCTTAAAGTCCAGATGTGGTGGTATACATCTTTGTTGTTGGGTTTTGTTTGTTTGTTTGTTTGTTTGTTTTTTGGTTTTTGTTTTTTTTTATTTGGTTTTTTGAGACAGGGTTTCTCTGTATAGCCCTGGCTGTCCTGGAACTCTGTAGACCAGGCTGGCCTCGAACTCAGAAATCCACCTGCCTCTGCCTCCCAGAGTGCTGGGATTACAGGCATGTGCCACCACCGCCCAGCTGGTAGTATACATCTTTAATCCCAGCATTCAGGAGACACATGAACTCATGCAGATCTGAGTTCAAGGTTAATCCACAAAGAAAATTCCAGGACATCCAAGCTTAGGCAGGGAAGGAGTTGGAAAACAGAAAGACGGTGATACTGTAATAGAACAAGGGGGCCATGTTTTAGCTCCAACAAGCACATGGCAGTTTCTGCCATGTGGCTCCGACTTTAGAGTCCATAATAGAAGGGACTCCTGGGACAATTGATGCTGGTTAGCTGGAGCCAAGAAATTAGTGGTGATTAAAGAGACCAGCATCAATGAGGTAAAATCTTCTAGGATATGTTTTCTAAGAGCACAAAGAAGCTGGCTTCCAGAGATAGCCAAGATGGTACCTCATGCTGCAGCTGGGTATGGTAATATGTAAGAGACACCCAGATGGTACTGCTTTTGATGGCATGAAGGGGTCCTGGAAAGCAGCTGAGACTTGAACTTGTAAGAAGTCGGAAAAGGCCTTTAGTGAAGGTGCAGCCTCAGTTGTAGTTGTCAGGCCAGAACTGAAGAGGTCATGCAAAAAAAGTTGAGGTTTGGCACCATAGAGTCTGTGAGAGGCTACTGATAAAGCCTCCTTGTCGCAGAAGACTCCAGCATATTGGAGATGCCATGGATGACCACCAAGGATAGTAGCAGCAGTGGAGTGGAGTCAACCAGAGCCTAGAGTGCTACAGAGGGCAGAGCTGGAGATGTGACCCAGGCCCTTTGGAGAAGCCCAGAAGATCCTGTGTAGATCCCAGAGATTGAGATAAGAAGCTGTGAAGTTGAGCTTGACTTTGAGACCCCAAGATGTTCAAGATGCCAGAGCTGTGGGACACCTGCTGAGGAAAGCTGCTAACAGGGAGTGGAACCAGCCCAGGAGAAAAAGTTTGCTGCATCAACAAAGATGAAAAAGGAATTGGAGATGTGAAGACTGCTTTGTCATCAGACATGGAGATGCAGAATCTGGAGTTTGCCCAGCTGGTTTCCTGTCTTGCTTTGGGGATTACAGTTAAGTGATTGGATGACTCTAAGAAGAGACTTTGAATGTTTAACTTTAACATTGAGACTGCTATAGAATATGGGACTTTGGAAGCTGGACCAAAAGTATGTTGTGTTATGTTATGACTAGGTATGGTTCCTATAGACTCATGTGCTTGAACAAGCCTTTGGGAACCAGAAGTCTCTGCTTGCTAAGTTGACCAAAGGCATGCCTTTAACTTTTAGCCAGCGCCATATTGTGCCCTTCCACAGGTTGGTGAGCCTTTCTTTACTCTTTTGCTTGAAGCTTTGCTGGGGTTGGGGACTGTTCTTTGTCCCTCCTTACTGTAATGGCTAGATCTGATGTTAGAGTGGCATTTCTTTAACAGAGCTAAAGTTTTGTCCGTATTAAAGGTACATGTTCAACTACAACATAACATAAAATTGTTTCAAAAGGGGTACTTCTCTCTATTTACAAAGGTAAATGTACAGGGTATATTTTGAAAGCAGCAGAAAAACAAAACATTTTACAAATGCACCAGAAATGTAGACATGAGTGGAAAAGAAGTTTTGTCCTAAGATATAATGCAGCTGAGGAAGGACAGAAATATGTCACACCGAGCACAGCGTACCTGGGATGAAAATGAGAGGAAGCTTTGGATCTATGCTTACCCATCTCTTAGTGGGTAAGAAGTCTACTTTGGAACCTTCAAGTTTTGCTCAACTTTCTAGCATTTAAATTATTTCACACGGGGCTGGTGAGATGGCTCGTCAAGGGAAATGAGACATGAATAAAACTCAAGGCCCTGAAACAATGTGTCTGCTATCACAGTACAATAGCTTGTACGAGAGGCACAGTTAGTTGCTTTAAGTTGCTAAGACAAATTAGTTGGATGACTGAGATGAGCCCAGTAGTTATGGACATGAGCCTTCTTTTTATCATCTACACAGAATGTAGAACATTCCATATTCCATGTAAACCCAGCTTAAGAGCTTTCAACCGTGACAAAACCCGAATAGGTAATTTTCAAATACCTACATGGATTAAGGCACGTATACGGCGTCTTTAAAAATATAAAACAGAAATAGGAGTCACTAAATACTAAGATTCTCATTACTAGCCCAGAACACGGCAAACTACTTGCAATTATTCTCTAGTGTGGTTCAGTCCTGCACCTACAAGCAGAGCTGCAAGAACAAGTAAGGAGGAAATTAGATTTAGTAAGCTTTTATTAAGTGAGCATAGTCTCTACGACAGTTTGTACATCTCTGTCACCAGTGATGTTTGTTTAATCGCTAAGGTTTAAAACTCCACAAACGGGAGACACGCGACGGCCAGCTCTTCTTTGGTGCATCCGATCACACAGCATTTATCTGAGAAATTTCGGCGTTTCCTTTGGGAATGATTCCCCCAAAGTGAACTACTGAAGGCATTCCTTTTGTTTGTGCTTTTCTTCTGAAGTTTCACACTCCTGACATAGGACTTGCCACTGTGGTATGAAAACACTCTTGTCTTAGGAAGCAACTCCGCCTTTTCAAAAGGATAGTCGGGCAGTGACTGGTGTTCCCACGTTTGTGCTGCTTTCTCCTGAGAGATGGCTGCTGCGGGGGCTGTGGAGAGACAATGGGGGGGGGAAACATCCTATTTATCCGAATGTTCTATTAGGTACAAATTTAGTATCACAATACTAAAATCAGTTGAAAAGATCAGCTATTCAGAAGCAATGTACTTGTAAGTAAAATAGTTGCAGTGTTTGCCTAAGAGAAGACTTAGCAACCTTTGACTATTTCGTAATAACATTTTTTTTTATCATGATACCAATCACGTGCTGTGGAATTCAGCATTTTACAACACGCTGAAATCAGTGGCTCCTACTGAGGCTTTAAGGTTGTGCCGCCAGCACCACTTTAATTCCAGAACGTTTCTCTCACCTCTCAAAAACAAAATCAAAAACAGAGGAAACAAACAGAAAGCCAGCAGCTCCAGCTAAGTCTCGCCTGCCATCTCTCCCCTCTAGCCCTAGGCAGCCCGTCAGGGATGCTCTCTCATGGATTCGTCTAGTCTGTACATCTCACACACACGTGGTATCTGGTCCTGGTATTTGGTCGTTTTTGTCTGTCTTTTAATTAGCGTAGTATTTCCATATTTAACCACATGTGCCCCTCCTTTGCCCCTTTCATGGTTAAAAAGCTTCCCAGGGTGTGGCTTTCCCACACTGCATTTCACTCATCCATCTGTCGGCTTGTGGGTGCCTTGGTGGTCTTCACTCCTTGGCTCTTATGAATGGCCCTGGCCCCAGCTAGTCACACCCACATTTTTATGTGTTGGTGTTTTCAGCCCTATGGGTCGAAGCCTGGGAGCAGAACTGCTGGATCCTGTGGTGATGCTGAACATCGTGGGCACCATACGTCACCATTGCTGAAATCCCCATGGAACCCCGTGTCCGTCTGTTTACAGTGTTTGCCTTTGGTTATTTCCAATCAGTCTGTCTTTTGATGTGTATGTTATGACTAAGTGGTTAATAGAAACACTTCGTTCTTTAGCAAAAATATAAAGAAGTCTGCTGTGGAGTTGTGCTCCAAGTACAGATTTATTGTTACATTGTCTTCTTCAGCATCATTGGACACTGGATGATAGAAACTAAAATAACTCCTGGATACAATGATTCAGAGACACTGTGGATGTCTGCTGTGGTCACATTCAGTACTGCCCAGGAGGAGAATTTTTCCAAGGCGTTAACTACAGATTCAGCTCCAGGAGCTGCACTCTGCATCCTCTACCCTGATTGTAAGCTCAAAGAAAAAAACATCTAGTGTGTGTGTGTGTGTGTGTGTGTGTGTGTGTGTGTGTGGTGGGTGGGTGCTCCATGGCGTGTGGGGAAACTAATCAGCTCAGTCACATTGCTGCTGCGTTTGAAATTAGAAGAGGAGGAGGAGGAGGATGAAGAGCAGGAGGAGAAGGCAGAGGCAGAGGAGGAAGTGGAGGAGGTGGTGGAGGAGGAAGAGAAAGAGATGGTGGAGGAGGGAAGAGAGGAAGAGGAGAAGGAGGAGTTAGTGAGTTTCAAGACTGAAAAGATTCCACGAGGCTTGTCATAGAATAAAGGAACACAAATACAGATGGGGAAAGAGAAAGAGAGGGAAGAGGAGGAGGAAGAAAATGGAAAGAAAGGAGATGGAGGAGTTTAGAGTCTGCGTGGATTCTTGGCTTTTCTGAATCTATTACTGGATCTTTCTTCCCACCTCTACTCTTTCTTTGTGAGCTTTCACCAGGGATGCCCTGCCCCCTGAAGCTAGAGGACGCAGCTCACTGCCCCTTTCTGCTATTACAGTGAAGAAGTCAGAACAAAGGTTAAAGGGAACAGAATACAGTAAGAAAGGAGGAAAGAGTAGATAATAACTGATTATTAATTCTGTAACATTTGAAATTAAATCAAAATGAATTCCCGTGAAAACCTCAAAAGACACAGACATAGGAAGTTGAGCACATTGACGACAAGGAAATCAAAAGCAAAACCAGTCACACACAGATGGCTCCAGAGGTGAATCCCACCTATATTTAATAGAAAGTAGTTTACAAGCAGTTCCCTTTCATTTTATGACTCTCGTTAATTCCCTACTTCCAAATCAAGTAAGAGCATTGCATTTTTTAAAAAGTTCTTATAATTCATTTCACTTATAAACACTACTTTGGAAAAGAAACCCTGTAAATTTAGTTAAGTGACTCTGCAAACACATTTTACAACATAGGAGAAAGGCTTATATCAGAAACGTAAGGGTAGGTCGAGATCACGAAATCTGTCTATGCAGTTCTGCTGCAAACCACAGAGAATTTTCATCTGTCCCCATCCAGCCTCCCTTTCTACCTATTTGCACAGATGAACTATCCATGCCGGGATTCATCTCGTCTGTCCTTGTCCTTCCCTGCGTCCTTGATTTAAGTTTTTACTTCACATGAGTTGCTCTGTTGATTTTGCTTTCTTACCTCTATCAGCCTTTCTGGATGAACCTTACAGCCCTGCGGTGCTGTAAGGTTCTTTGCCCTTCCTATTCCAGACATCCTGATCTCCTCTCTCTTCCCCGTATAATTCAGATAGCAGTGTCTTTCCCCCTGCCATTTCCTTTCCCCTAAATAAACTCCCCCATCCCAGCCACCTATCTATGTGGCTAGTCCCTCATCACCTATATCCATTTTCTGGCAATGCCCGACCATGCTTAATTTCAAATGAACAAGAATTTATTTGACTCGTGATTTGGAGATGCTACAGAGTCCAAGGACTTTTCCTGTAGCATCATCCCAAAGGGGGTGAAGCTGATTTCACAACAGGTTCACTCAGGACAATCCACTTCTGTGATAATGGCCTGAATCCATTTCAAGAGCGTTGAATTCCCTCGCTTCACCCCCTAAACCTGCCCTGGAGATTAAGCTTGTAACACATTGAATTTGGGGTATACGTGAAACCATAGCAACCTCTTTTGCCAAAGGTCATCTTTTTAATAAGGCTTACTCTGAGCAAATTATTTCTTCCAAGTCTAAATAAGACTTCAAACTAGTTTGTATGGTTTTTTTAAAAAAAATGTATTTAGATGTACACCAGGCTCAAATTCTATTTCCTACAGAAATTCACTGGCAGAGCAAAGTGGAGGATAAGAAAAGACGAGTTTGCACACTGATAAGCTAACAAGCCTTCTTACCTGGGTCTGTGAGTCTTCCCCAGGCGGAGGAAGAAGAACGGTGAGGGTTGAAGGCTTTGACCTTCCCTGAGTGCTGGGGAACTGAAGTCGGCTCCTCCATCTCGAACCGGCTCCAGTCACCTTGGCCACAGAGTTTTGTAACTTCTACCAGCAGGTGCCTGCCGCACAGCTTCCTGGGTCTGGCGTCCGGGTCTTGTTGCCGGGAGAAAGGAGCCAGTAGGAGTCCAAGCCACAACAGACAAGAACAGCATAGCTGCTTCATCCCTGGGCTCCACCACAGGGCCCAGCGCGCTGCAACGGCCGTCGCCCCGCCCCCGCCCCGCCTTCTCCACACACCACGCCCCCAGCCACGCCCCTCTCCGCACCGCCCTGGGGCTGCTCTCCCTCCCAGGCAATCTTCTCCAGAACACTTAGGGTTAGGTGTGGGGTGTTCCAGGCTTACATGGACTTCCGGCTTGCAGAAAGTTGAAATTAACAGGCTCTTTTCTCCTCAGAAATGAAAAGTTTAAAAATGTCTCCTTTCCCTAACTCTATTCATTCATTTTCCTTGTCGTCCTTTCCAAGAAACTGCCTCATGAAATATGAGAACGAAGGACTCTGAGATGTTGCATCCTGCACCTGCAATGGGATCTCCTTTTTGCCTAGTGTTTACACGACCCGTCTCTTCCCTTCAGAGAAACTTCTCACCTCCTTCATGGATTATATTTTTTTAACTTTAAAAAATTGGTAATGGAAACTAGAAAGATGTCTTGGCAATTAGGAGAACTTGCTGCCCTTGCAGAGAATCCGGGGTCACTTCCCTGTACCAACAAAGCAGCAGCACACGACAGTCTATCTCCAGTTCAGGACCAGTCATAGCCGTGGCGCATATACAGATACACAAGCAAACACTCGTACACATCAAATAAAATAAATAAACCTTTTAAAACTTATTCATTTCTTAGGTTAGCATGCAAAGTAATGGGCTTCATCTAGGCATCCTCTCACATCTACAGCAATCTACCTCAGCCTCGTCCTCTCCCACAGTTTCTGCCTTTAGTAATTCTCCTTTTTGCTTTTTTTATTACATATGCCCTATTACTTGATGTCCTCGTACCTTCTTTAAGCACTCATCCTTCTCGGGATCTGTTTTGTAGTTTCATGACCTACAAACACAAACATTTAAGCATACACCTATATAAACACATAAATACATAGGTTTAAGTCTAGATTCTACGGGTAAGTAAAAACATCATTTGGTATCCCATTCCCAGTAAACTTTGCCTTAGATTGTTTGTATGAACACTTTCTTTTTTACAATAAATCTTTATTATTATTATTATTATTATTATTATTAAATCATTATTTTATTATGTTTATTTACTGGTGGTGGTGGTGGTGGTGGTGGTGGTGGTGGTGGTGGTGGTGTGTGTGTATAAGTTGGATCTAGTTTTCTCCATGCACCAAGTGGGTCCCAGGGTCCCACATGTCACATTGTCACATTGTCACATTGTCAGGCTTGGCAGCAAGTACCTTAACCTGCTAGAGCATCTCACCACCCAGGAAAGCATTCTTAACTGCTAGGCATTATTATTATCAGTATAATGACTGAATGAATTTATTTAACTGAAAAAAATTAGTATTTATATGCCTAATTTTGAGTGAATAAGTTCTAATATTATAAAATTAATTTCAGATGTATTTACTAGAATCCCATATAATTAACTTTACCCCCAGGACATTGTCATAAAATATTTGTCTTTCTGAATCAAATGCACTTTATTTAACATAATTTACACTTGTATCCATTTTCCTACAAAGGTCATAATTTTGTTTATTTTCTTCGTGAATGTACTCAAATTTTGTTGTGCATATGTAGCACGTTTTCTTTTCTAAAAAAAACTTCGTTTTTATATTTAAATATATGTGTATGTACACTCAAGTGTGGGTGCCCGTCGAGGTCATAGGAGGGTGTCGGATTGAGTGGTTACCTCACACGGGTGCTGTGTGGTAAACTAAGGTTCTCCGAAGGAGCACCAAGTGTTCTTCTTAACCAGGGAGCCCAGCGTGTTATCGTTACCCAGCCCCCAGTTGAAGGACATCTCCACTGGCTGCACTTCCTAGCTACTGTGAGTAGTGCAGCAATGACAGTGTGGGTGAGGGTCTCTGTGCCGGGTTGGCTTGGAGGCCCCGTAGCTCCCAAGCACTGCAGAGCTGCGAGGTGCTCTTCCTCTTTAGTTTCTTCAGGAACTGACATATCGGCAGCACGTATCTGCATTCTCAGTCGCAGTGAATAAACGCTCCTTCCCGTTCCCTCACATCGTTGCTGGCATTTGCAGTCCTGTGCTTTATTTATTGATAATAGCTATTCTGAATAGAGTGATATGGATTCTCAAATAGTTTATACATGGCATTTCTCTGGTGGGTAAGAATGTTCAATAATTTTTAGCCATTTGCACTTCTGCCTTTGAGAGTTCCATTAGCCCATTATTTGGTCAAATGATTAGCTTTCCTGGTATTTAAAATTTGCAGTTCTTTATATGGGTGGATATTATTACCCTGTCTAATGTGTAATTAGTACATCATTTCCCTCATTCTGTAGGCTACCTCTTTACAGAGGAGGCTGGGTTTTTTGTTTTTGTTTTGTTTTGTTTTGTTTTGTTTTGTTTTGTTTTGTTTTTTGTTTTTTTTTTTTGCTATATGAAGCCTTGTAATATCACATGATCTTTTACATTATTGAGATCCTTTCCTGTGCTATTGGAGTTCTTTTCAGAAAGTCTCTGCCTATGCTGCCTCTCAAAGTGTTTGCCCTAAATTATCCTCTTGAACTTTACTTTTTTTAAAGATTTATTTATTATATGTAAGTACACTGTAGCTGTCTTCAGACACTCCAGAAGAGGGAGTCAGATCTCATTACAGAGGGTTGTGAGCCACCATGTGGTTGCTGGGATTTGAACTCAGGACCTTTGGAAGAACAGTCAGTGCTCATAACTGCCGAGTCATCTCTCCAGCCCCCTCCCCCCTTGAACTTTTATAGTTTCAAGTTTTAAGGTCTTTGAGTAATTTCAAATTAAAAAAAATGCAACATGGAAAAATAAGAATCTGACTTCACTCTTTATGTGAAAATCCAGTTTTCTCAGCACCGTTGTTCAAGAGGCTATCTTTGTTAAAAACCAGGTGGCTGTAAATGTGTAGCTTTATTTGGGGTCTGCTATCCGGTTCCAGTGGTCCATGTATCTGTCTTGGTGCCCAGGACTCTGATGTAATGGCTTGGGTACTGAAACACTCCCAGCACTGCTCTTCCTGATAAGCATCTCTTCAGCTGTTCAGGGTCTCTTGTGCTTCCAAGTGATTTTAGGGTTATCTTTTCTAGTGCTGTCAAGAATGGCACTGGGATTTTGCTGAATATTGTACTGACTCTGTAGACATCTGTTGCTGATAGCAGTCAATTTTGCCATCTTAACTCTGTTCATGAGCATGGGAAGCCATTCTATTTTCTATTATCTTTCCAATTTATTCAGTGTTTTAAAGTTTTCACTGTAGGAGATTTTCCCCCTCTAGTTTTCAGAAGTTACTGGGAATGGGAATTCTCCTCTGATTTTTTGCCCTAGGTGAATTCATTGCTGATCTATATTAAGGCTACCGCTCTTTCTATGCTGGTTTTATGCTCTACTCCACTGTTGAAAATAGTCTTCAGTTACTAGACTTTCTGCCAGCGTCTTCTTCCATTATCTCATTCACTTAGTATTCTCACTGTAAATAATTTTAACTCCATAATATATTCTACAGTAAAATTTTCACTTTCAGTTTTACAATCACTGGAGACATGTTAAGAGATTGTATTGTTTGATGCTCTTGCTGATACAGGAATTTAGTGTTTTGGTGGGGTTTTTTCCCCCTTGCCAAGAGATGCTGGAGATTTAACCTCCAAGAATAGGCTGCTTAATGAGAATATTGACCACCAAATAAGAAGATGCATTCAAATCAACAGATTGTAACACAGAAATGCAAAAAACATGAAAAAGCAAAGCAGTGTAACTCTTCCATAAGGTTATGATTCTTCAGCTCTGGAACCCAAAGATCCTGAAATAGGTCAAATGCCAGATGAAGAACTTCAAATGTTTCCGGTAAAAATGACCAGCGATCTAAAAGAGGCTGTGAACAACTAGATTACTTCAATCAAGAATCTTGGATTTTTTTTTTTTTTCAAGACAGGGTTTCTCTGTATAGCCCTGGCTGTCCTGGAACTCACTCTGTAGACCAGGCTGGCCTCGAACTCAGAAATCCGCCTGCCTCTGCCTCCCAAGTGCTGGGATTACAGGCATGCGCCACCACCGCCCGGCCAATCAAGAATCTTGAATGAGCATTGGCAGGTCCCTTAACTGTAGCATGGGCAACTTGCCAATGACTACATCACGGGAAAAAATTGACACCTCTCAGGGAGGGGTAGGACCTCATAACCAACACACCCTCATTCCCTGGTCCATGAGGTAGTGCTGAAGGGACCAAGTCTGTGCGGGTCCATGTCCAGAGGGCAGCACTTCAGAGCCCTCTTCCCTTTCTCTAGAGCTTTCTTAGTTCCCTGCTCTCTTCTTCCATGACAGACACTCCATAGGCCCTGACTGGGTAACGTCCGTGTCCTGATTAGGGATAAGCACCCAATAGTCATTTGTTCTCAGTACGTTGACCTATTATGAGTCTCTGTATCAATAACTGCCTCATTTATAATTTCCAATGAAATTTAGCTATCTGGAAGTAATTTCATCAATTTTAGAATGCCAGCCAGGAGGGAGTATGAGTTTAATACGATAATATTCTCAGTACTTGCACTTATAATTTATTTCTCTTTCTTTTCTGTCTTCTGATTCTATTTTTGGTTCCCCTACCTTTGTCCTGAGTTCTAGTGGCATCCATGGATATTGTTAAATCAACTATCAGTTGATATGATATATGACATATGGTATGTACTATATACTATATGGTATATGGTATATGCTATATAATAAAATATACGTAAGAGCAATCTAATTCTTAATCTTCATGGAGATTTAAATACTCAAGCGTTGTCTGCTAAACAATGTGATCTACAGGATACTTTCTATACCTGTGCTACCTAGTTTTATGTCAACATGACACTAATGCCTCCATAAGATTGGGCTGGGGGGCAAGCCTGTTGGACATTTTATTAATTGGTGGCAAAGGAGGACCCAGCCCACTGTAAGAGGTGCCATTCCTGAGTTGGTGGTCATGGGTTCTAGGAAAGCAGGCTGACAACCATCAGACTGAGCTCGGGGACCCCAGTGGGGGAGCTAGGGGAAGGACTAGAGGAGCAGAGGGGGGCTGCAACCCCATAGGAAGAGCAATGTCAGCTGGCCAGACCACCCAGGGCTCCCAGGGACTAGACCACCAGCCAAGGAGTGGACAGGGAAGGACACGTGACTCCAGACACATAGGTAGTAGAAGATGGCCGTGTCTGACAGCAGTGGGAGGAGAGGCCCTTGGTCCTGTGGAGGTTTGATGCCCCAGTGTGGGGGGATGCTGGAGTGGTGGGCCCGGAGTGGGTGAGTAGGTGGGGGAGCACCTTCATAGAGGCAAAGGGAAGAGGAAGAGAAGGTGAATGGGGTGAGGAGGTATGGAGAGGTACCTGAGATGAGGGATATCATTTGAGATGTAAATGAATTGAATGATTAATAAAAATTAAATAAGAAAGAAAGCAGGCTGAGCAAGCCATGAGGAGGAAGCCAGGAAGCAGCACCCCTTCACGCCGCCCCCCCCCCCATCAGCTCCTTCCTCCAGGTTCCTGCCCTGTTTGAGTTCCTGTCCTGACTTCCTTTGATGAGTGATGTGGACGTGTAAGCCAAATCGACCCTTTCCTCCCCAAGTCGCTTTGGTCAGGGAGTTTTATGGTCACAAGAGTAACTTTAATTAGGACTCTGCCACTGTCCTGCTTTGTGTTTTCCCCTGCCGCCCTGCACAAATTGACACGCCATAGAGTCCACTTCTTTACCTATGTGCTCTCTTCCTGTCAGAATGAGTCCGCCACGGAGGTCAGAGCCTTCATGTGATCTACTCACTGTACTATCTTCCTTGCTTTGAACGGAGTCAGGAATACAGTAGGGTCTTAATAACTTAGACTAATAGATGCAATTAATAATGCTATCAACAAAAAATAAATTAAGTTCTAGTAAGTATATAATATTTGGTAAATTAATGAAAAAGTGAATAAATGATAATTTGAGTTCTTTGTACTGTTTCCATACTTCTGTCATTGTTCTAGTTTAATATTACACTGTTTAATGTGTAAAATCCTTTTTGAAAAGCCCATTAATGAATGGAGTCATCTTTTGTTCATATTTATAACCTAGTGTCTCCTAAATTGAGTCCTAATGAGTATCTGTCATGTGAAGAAAAACATTTAAGCAGTATTAATTATTAGCACAGTTTAGTATATGTATTAAATTGATATTTAAATGTATTTTATTTAACTATTACTTTTTAATTATATGAGTACGGCTGTTCTGCCTGCATGTATGTCGCATGCCACTTGCATGTGTGGTGCCGGCAGAGGCCAGAAGAGCGAGCCCACAGGATTTCTTAAGAGGGCATTGTATTAGGGTGAGCTATTAGGCGTGATGAAGTGGTAAGAATTTATAATCATTTTAAATTAATATTATTCAAAAGCAATAAGACCATTAAAAAAGGGGCAAAATGAGTTTTGCATACAAATATTATTAACAGAACTACAAATAATGCAAAGAACATTTCTTTCCTATCAAAGGACAACCCCAAACGTAAATTATGGTTTCTCAAATCCTAATAAATAAGAAAAGGGAACAGGAAGGGGCATCGACCAGGTAGCAAGAACGCATGTGAACGCTGGACTGGCGGTAACAGCCCCGCGTCAGCAGAGCTTAGCGATGGATCTTCTGGTGCAGCCGATGTGGCAGCACTGCCGGCTCAGGGAGCCCCCGGACTCGCGCTTTTCCCGTGCGTGGGTGTCTGAGCGGAAGTAGTCATGGCCTGGAAGACTGTCTTCTTCTGCTTCACCCAGTTTGTCCTGGAAAGTTTTCTTAAATCCTCCCAGGCTAACCACAGAACCGCTCACCGCAGGTGCGTGTTGAAGCTCTGGGAAGGATGCTCGCGCCTCAGGCAGTACTGCCTTGGGCTCCTCGGACAAATTTGGAAGACATTTCAGCGTCATATCGAATGGCTCTGCATCTTTGCTGATGAAGGATGGCACGACTTCTGCTAAGTTTAAAAAAGAAGAGAGAGAGAGAGAGAGAGAGAGCGTAGGGTAGGCAATAGTCATGTCAAGGAGCGTTCGGGAAACTACAGACATCCGAATAGAAAAGAGCAGTTTGCCTGAATGTAATTAAACACAGAAACAGGGTGAGCGAGTACTGAATGTCTCGATGGTTTTGCTGGCTGCGCAGGTCAGAGTGCTACGATCTTACCAAGGTTCTCTTGCACCGCCCTCGTCTCGCTTTTATCACTGTAATTTTCACCCCTTGACATTATTAAACTCTTATTTCTCTGAAATCACACTGGCCATCAACAACACTATTTTTCATGTTTTTCTAGCCCGGTGTGGTACCACACACCTTTGAGAGCAGAGGGGCAAGTGGACACCTCCCCCCCCCCCATGAGTTCAAAGCCATCGGGTTTACAGAGTGAGTTCCAGATTGGCCAGGACTATGTTAGAAAGAGCCTGTCTCAATAAATAAATAAATAAATAAATAAATAAATAAATAAAAACAAAGCCCACTCATTTACACGTTTTCCTAACCCGAGTAATTTTCTTCATTGCATTTGAGCCGTGAAAAAGTAACCCTTGAAAAATATTTTCATGATTTTAGGAGTCCCAGGGTGTCAAGTCACTGCTTTAGGATAAAGTTTAAAAGAAAGAATTCCCAGCAGCTCAGCTCTGACTGAACTGAAGGGTGGGTGTCTCTGAACACTTGTGGAGCGATATTTCTTCCCCAGAGCGTTTGCTCCAACTCAGTGGTTTTGTATAAAGAGAGGAAGACATAAAGGGAACACTTCCCAAACTGTGTGTTTCCCTGCTGTGCCTGGACCAATGTGAAGCAGAACAGTGTGACAGATTACCAATCAGTCATTCCTCTGGAAAGAATAAAACCAAGGAATCCGAAAGGCACAGCCTAGGTGTGGAAGGGAGATGCCTGGTTACCCTGGGGGCGTACCCTCTAGAGAAAGCCAAGCCGTTCCCCTACAGGGGTGTCCTGGGACGAAGATCCTTCCTAAGAGTCCCAATGTCCTTTTAGCCAACAACCAACTTCAGCTGTTGGAATTTGGCGGAGGGGAAGGGATAACACTCTCACACCTGCTCATTCCAAGTCTAAACCAGCAATGGCAGGTGACATTCTGTGCCATTTTGTGTATATCAGAAGTTCTGGCTTTTTTTCTTCTTCAGGAAGGCATTCTAACTTTAACCCACCTTATCAGTCCCTCCTTGCTCTAAAATCTTGCTCAGGCAGAGTTTGATCGGCCGCCAAGCCAAGTGGATGATCTCTTTTTATGTCCTTAAAACCAGTAAGCCAAGGCCAGCTGTAGTTTGGGTCAGAGTTAACTTACAAGCTTTTGTGCCTTGAAATTCCTTATTTAAAACTATCTTTAGCTTATTTTGAAATCTGTATTTTTGGTTTGTAGCTAATAGGCGTGAATATAACATTTTAATCTAACTGAACTCATACAGGTATACACTTTTTAATTACTGGATTTTGGATTCAGATTTTTTTTCATGGCACTAATGAGTTTTCGGTCAGGATAGTCTGTGAGGTAGCCCCTATTGTCTTTCTTACTTTCCCCCAACCTCTCAATTGAATCACAAGAACCAGTTTAAAAAAAAGATGCACAGCAAGGCTCCCTCCCTGTGTCTTAAAAACAGGGAGCAGTAGTTCGCGGCGGGGTGGGGGTGGGGGTGGGGGTGGGGGGTTGGGGGGGGACATACTCCACAGCCCATATTTAGGCTCCCGTTAGGACCTAGCGCCATCCATAGGGCGCATGAAGTCCTTGGTTGCAGCATATCTAAGTCCCTCTGATGGGTTCTCAAGAAACTCTAACCCAAGCATGTCAAACCTTAGGCTGGGGATCACAAACTTCCCCCGCGGGGCAGGGGGCGGGAGGGGAGGGGGCCGGCAGGGGGCCTTTCCAATTGGTGGTCAGCCAATGGGAAGCATGGGAAGACCGGGGTGGGGGGGCGGGGGAGGGGGACAGGGGATGAGAGGGTGCTCACCCGTGGCTTGCCTGGCAAGTAGAGCTGGCTCCTCCTGGCTTAAAGCCAATCTTCCCACGGAGGCTCCGCAGATTTCGATAAATTCACGGGCATATTCACGGCCGCACATCCGAACGACTCGGTCCATCCACTCCTCGGAGACTCGCGCCCTGCAAGGCTGGCTCAGCAACAGCCAGAACCCCAGGAGTTGGAGCAAGAATCTGCTGGACATTCCGGTCTGGGCTGCTGGGCTGCTCAGCCTTGGCGGGACTGGGCTCCGGCTGCTTTCCTTGTGCTCAATCCAGGCTTTTATACCCCTTGGGAGCTCTCAGCACCAGTGTGGATGGGTCCAGCTCCACCCACTTCCCATCCACAAGTGCGTGGTGTTGTCTTCCTGGGTCGTGTTCCCTTTACCCACCTTTCTTTCATCATGCCACCCTTCTGTCCTCTCTATTCTTGCCCCCAAACCACCTTATATCCCCAAATTACTCTGTATTTGAAGCTTTTTCTTAATTACAGTATAAGGGATGGCCCCTACACTAAGTCACATCAGCAATAAAGTCGAGACCACCTATCTTCTGATAGCCAGGGCTCGACAGTGTGAACGTTTGTGGTGTTACCTTCTGACCCCAGTAAGGTTATACTTGTAGTTGCTGGTAGGTCAGTCCATAGAGGATGTAATGGGAGTGGGGTAAACTGTTGAGAGGGAAACTAAAGTTTAACCTGGAACGTGTATTTGGTTTTGGTTTTGTTTGCTTTTGCTGATGTGAACCTGTTTCAGCAAATTTAGTATGGTTATAAAATGCTGTTGAGACTCCTATGTTGGTTTTTAGATCCTACAGTGGATATCCTGTTGGTCATAATGGGGTATGGGTTTATATATATATATATATATATAGAGAGAGAGAGAGAGATAGAATCATAGTATCTGCACCATCTGACTTCGTTTCTGGCTACTTGTTTTCTGTGCACTTTGTTGTTTTATGGCTCATCCTAAATTCTTTAAGACTATATTGACAGAGAGCAGTAAGAGCCAATGCCTGTGTCCTGTTCTAAGAATCAGAGGAAATGCTTTCAGAGTCTCCTCATCGGACATGATGTAGGCTGTGGCTTGTCCTATACTCTTGATTATGTCAGGTAGCAACTTTCTGTAACTTGTTTTAAATAATGATGCAATATTGAATTTTTATCCAATGGTTTGCCTACTTATGTGGAGATAATTTTTATGGCTTTTGCAATTCATTCCGATGATGTATTACATTTATTGATTTCTGTATGGTAAACTATCTTTGCCTCTCTCGGATGCATCCACCTTGATCGATCACCATGAATGATCTTTTTGATGGTTTAATATTTTGTTGAGTGTTTTTGTGCCTATGTTCATCAATGACATTGGTCTATAGTTTTGTTTGTTGAAAGCCTCTGTTTCCTTTTGGTATGGGGTAGTGCTGAACTGATAGAATAACCTGATTCTTTGGAATGCTTTGAGAATCTGGTTAGGATTCACTCACTGGGCCATCTGGGGCTGAACATTTCTTTGCTAGGAGACTTGGTTACACATTCTCCTTACTTGAGTTAGTCTCTTCCAGTTTTCTATGTTCTCATGTTTCAATCTTGATAAGTTATCTATATCCAGAAATTTATCCATTTTTTCCTTTTCAATTTTTTTAAAAGAAATTGATTTATTAGACTGTACATACCATATAAGGCCTTTTAGATTTTTTTTAGGTTGTCCTCAATGAAGTAAATATAATATTTTGTAGCAAACATAATTTAAAAACCAAAACCAAACAAAGTCTCCTCAGTTGTGGTACCTCAGCCATGAGTTTTAACCAGACTAAAGACCCAAAAACATATAACACATTTAAAAAACAAAACAAAAGCCTGGAAATTAAGGAAACATTCTCTCTCTCTCTCTCTCTCTCTCTCTCTCTCTCTCTCTCTCTCTCTCTCTCTCTCTCTCAGACAGGGTTTCTCTATGTAGCCCTGGCTGTCCTGGAACTCACTCTGTAGACCAGGCTGGCCTCGAACTCAGAAATCCGCCTGCCTCTGCCTCCCAAGTGCTGGAATTACAGGTGTGCGCCACCACTGCCGGGCTAAGGAAACATTCTTAACTTTAACTGGAGGATGTCTTAGTAAAAACCCCTAAAATACAAAAAATAACTGTTATGAGTTATTTGGCCTCTGACTTTGTCTGTAATTTTAGTCAGTTGCCTCTTCTCCTCTATTTTGTCTCAGTTATTCTAACTAAAACTTTCTCGATTTGTCTATCATCTCCAGAACCAGCTCCTCATTTCAATTATAATTTAGTCTCTATTTACTTTTTTATTATTTTGGTTTGACCTCTCCTTTCCTGTTGATCTTTGAAATACACAATTTGGCTGTTATTTGAATTCTCATCATGTTTCTTATTGCTATAAATTTCCCTTTGCTACTGACTTTTAAAAACTCCTTAACCTTTGTTATGTTGTTTCTATTTCCGCAAGTTTTAAGAGTTTTTTCTTTTAGGCTCAAAGTTCTTTTTTCACATTACATTGATGAAAGAGGTATGAGAAAAGTGAAATACGTAATGGCTTTTTGACCAATCATCAGACCAATATAATATAATTTTTTTAATTATTTATTGTGGTAGGTGTCTACAGACACTATTGAAAACCATTTTAATTTTCTTTGTTATTTCTTCAATGACTTAGTATTTGCTCAGTATCAGCTGTTCAGTCTGTATAGGTTAATATATAATTTCTGAAGTTTCTTGTATTCTCAGTTTCTAGCTCTATTCCTTATGATCAGAAAGATATACATGATATGATTTTGACATTTTAAAATTTGCTATTTTGCTTTGCTATGATCTATTGTAGAGTACGTGGGGTGTGCTCATAAAAGGAGTGTGAATTTTGCAACTCTTGGGTTGAAAGGTTCCACTTGTATCTTCAGTGTGGATTAATTCCAGTGTTTCTTTGTATCTACATGTCTGTCCCATGTTAAAGGGATACTGAAATTCCCCCACTCTTACTGTATTGGACATTATTTCCCCCTTTATAGCTAATTTTTATAGTGTTTTATAAAGTGTATGCTTTAGCATGGGTGAATCTACATCTGTAATCGTTATATCTTCTTGCTGAATTGGCCTCTTTCTTTGTGTCCTTTTACAGTTTATCTCAATGTTAACATTATCCTGTGTAAGTACAGGTGGCCTGTCTGCCACTGCTTTTCATTAGTGTGGAATGCTTTTTTTTTTTTTTTTTTCCTCTACTCAGTGTGTGCATACGGGTGAAGGGGATTTCCTGTGGGAAGCATACTGTTGCTTTGGGCAATTTGCTGAGTTGGTTATTTCTAAGATCATTGGACCATCATGTTTTTTTTTTCTTCAGTCCATTTAGCCTGTATCTTATTAGTTTTTTTTTAAATAAATCTTTTTCTTTTTCTTTTGACAATGTATCAGTTTTGTGTATTCTTGTGGCTCAGTGCGATGTTTCAGTTCATATGGACAGCGCTATCAGGCAGACCTGGTCTTCTTTGTCCACCCCTCCCCCACCCTCTAGGTTTCTACATACAGATGTAGTTTTGGCTTGAGGGCTTGTTTGTTTTGTTTTGTTCTGTTTTGTTTTTTACAATCTTACACACTACTTGGAGAGATAGTATAGAAGCAACCAAAACAGCTAAAAATATGATGGCATATAAAGCTATTCTTGATTTCTAAGTCTTATTATGCTGAGATTTGGGAAGGAAGAGTGAAGCCAACTCATTTCTGGATGTCTATCCCAGGGCAGTAGAATTACCATACCAAAGAGATACCTGTGCACCCAATGTGTACAATTTACAATAGTCGAGATACAGAATCAATAGAGTCTGTATAGATAATCAGTGGAATATTATATAGCCATCAAGAAGATAAAATATGATCTTTCATGGCACAGTGGATAGAACTGGAAGAAATTACATTAAATGAAATAGGCCCAGAAAAAGAACGGCCATATTTTCTTTTTCCTGTACAGAAGTCAGTATTTTCTACCTGGAGAATCTAGTCCGTTTACATTTAAATTTGCTTTATTAATAATTAAAGGTGTACTCCTGTTCTTCATTTTTTTTTTTATATGTGTCTTCTATTTTGTTCTGCTGCCTTGGTTTAATACATTGCTAAAGTGGACTTCACCTTACTTTTGTGTTTCGGATGAGTCTTACTCTTTCAGCATTCTTGTGGTGCTAGCTGGCTTTCTTTCCTTTCTGGCTTGGTCCCCACTAAGTGTCTGATGGAAGGGCTTCTAGTGACCAGTGCTTCTCTGGGGTCTTTGTTGCTTTTCTTCTGCATTTCTGAGTGGCAGCTTTGACGAGAACAATTTTCCCGGTCGTCAAGGTTTTCTTTCAGAACATAGATAGAATCAACCATTCCCTTCCATCAGGGTCTGAAGACTTCTCCTTGTAAGCAGTTAGACCTATGGAGGCACGATGTGACTTCTTACTTTCCTTTTGCAGGTTTTAAAGATATTTCTTTTTTAGAGATTTCTAAAGGTTTTTTTTAATTGCATGTATGTGTGTGTGTGTGTGTGTGTGTGTGTGTGTGTGTGAGGGTAGGTAGGCAGGTGTATGTGATTATAAAGGCCTGCAGAGACCAGAATGTGTCAGTCCCTGGAGCTGGGATCATCTTGTATTTTTTCAGTGTGACTATGTATGCCACAGTAGGGTCAATTCTGACAGTTCTATTTGGGATTATACGTGCCTTCGAGACCTACATATCTATCTCTGAGGCTGTGGGATCTTTTCCAACTGTTCGATCATTTAATAGGTTTTTGTTTGTTTGTTTTCAATACCTTTATCTATTTCTTTGGCTTCTGTTGCCCCAAAATGTGAGTACTTACTCCCTAATCGTGTCTCAATAGTGAGATCTTCATGTCTAAGAATTCTGTTTGGTTCTTTTCGAATGTCTCCGGCCATACTATTAACTAGTTTTCTAGCTTTGTTCTTCTGTCTCCCTGCATTCTCACCGATGTGGTACGGTTTTCTTGTGCTCATTCTTTGGAGTTAGACCCGTGTCAGGTGCTTTGTAGATCTGTGTATTGGGCTTGGTTGTTTGTGTGTTCCTTTAGAGGCACCGTGGTTTTCATATTTCTCGTGACCCTGAGCTGATATTTACACACTGATGACACCCACGGTGGCTTTTGTAGCACCTTTTGTGGGGTGTCTGTTTTCTAAGGCACATTGCCTTTTTTGTTCAAGTTGGGCCCTGCGGTACACGCGCTCTATAGCTTCAGCTGTGGTGGACGGCTTTGGGTATGTTGAGTGTGATTAGGAGCGTTGGGGAGCCTGTCTGTCTCCAGTAACATGATGAGTTAAGAGATACTCCAATGGCCCAGTGGGTAAGGGGCCTACAGCCGTGGGAATGCAACATTTGTGTGTGACCACTCTGACAGTGGGAATGGTGTCACTCAAAGTGTGGGTGGGCCACAGCGGCCCTGGCTCCCCAGAAGAAGCAGCTTGGCTATGCATGGCCGCAGGTTTGGGGGATGGGAAACAGAATTCGTGTCTGGGCTTAGAGGTAACTCAGGCTAACTGTGTAGCATAAGCCAATTATGGTGTTAGCATCAGCAATAATATGCTGTCAGACTCAGCCCCAGAGCAGAGACTGTCAAAAGCCCCCATCTGCTGGACTTCCCAACTCACCCTTTCTCCCACAGTGTGGTACCACCCACCCACCCTACCCCCAACCAGGGAAACTGAGATCACGGATTCTCACGCTCTGTTCCACTCTCTAATCTTTGTGTCTTCCAGAGTTCCCGTTTCTCCTTTCCTATGTCCAGCACCATTCACTTCAAAACACAGCTATCTATGTATATCTCATTCTGGTTCTTCCTATTGAAGCAGGAGTCAAGTAGTAGGCAACCGTCAACCATCTTGCTTCTGTTCCAAATACGTTTTTAAAACAGAAGCATTAAATTGAGCACACAACCATCAGTGTCTCACAAACACTTTAGGCATACTCGAGCGGGGAACGCATTAGCTATAACAACACTCTGAAGGTTGAAGTGATTGTTTGGCTGTTTATTCTAAATGGTTTACCATGGGTTTTCTTGACAGCATGTAAAACCCAGTCTTCTAAATGAATGTATAGTCTGAGGCTGTGACCTCTGTCGGAAGTTCTTTGTTTAAAAAGGAAAGGCAGATACAGGTGGGACTGGAGCTACGGGGATGCTTCTGTGTCCAAATGCCATCTGTGTCCCATTGCCCAGGCTCTTCCGTGTTGACGTCACCATTTCAAAGAGCACATGTCCTGTCTATGTCAGACGGTCAAGTGCCTCTGACTTCCTACAGTCCATTATTGAATTCCTCTGCTCATGGTCTTCTACCTGAGCTAGTTCCTGACCACCATGACATCTAGCCAGGCTTGGCCAGTGGCTCAAAAAGAAATGGGAAACTCAGTTTTTAAAAGACCCTTCTAAAGCTAGCCACCAATAACTTCCTGGAGCTGTGTGTTTTCTGGTCAGTTCTTACTGTTCTCTCCACTCTGCCAACTGCAGAGAGTCCGTTCCTGGGCTCAGTGATGATCTGTGTAGTGCCGCACCTCTGGTTGGTGCCTTGTATTCTACCGTTCATTGCAATTCAGGGCTTGAGAAATGATGTGAAGATGAGCATTTCAAAGCATTCTGGGTAAAACATGGCGGTAACTCTCTAGTTCCCAGCTGTCCCTGCAATCTTCCATTCAGTGTGTTCCCCACCTGCTGCCTTACTGAAAAAGTAACAGTGGGAAATTGATCTCCAAGGGCTTTAGTTTATTGGAAATTTCTCAATTGAGAGATTAAGAGAGAGAGAGAGAGAGAGAGCCATTTCTCATTGCTCAAATAGCAGTGCATGTGCTCAGGGAAGTTCGGCAGCGTCCCAGCCACATCTATGGCTCCAGGACTCACTCTGGAGACTCCAAATAGGTTTTTGGTTTGGGTTTGGTTTTTAGATTACTTATTTTATTTTACATGTATAAGTATTTTGCTCAAACGTATGTCTGTGCATGCCTGATGCCCAGGCAGATGAGAAGAGGGTTTGAATACCTGTAGAATTGGAGTTAAGAGTGGTTGGGAGCTGGCTTCTGGGTGCTGGGAATGGAACGTGGGTCCTTGGAAAGAACAAGTTTCCTTAACTCCTAAGCCATCTCTCTAGCTCATTTAAAAAACAAAAAACAAAAACAGCCACTGAAGTGTGCCTTTATGTGGTCTGTGGCTTTCATGTCACACCAGGCACTGACGCTGTGGCACAATTTGCATTCTGGCCACATAACTTACCTCAAACATTCTTGGAACATTGCAACCACAATCCACTCCCTGCCCTGTCACAGAACCTGGAACTCATATTAATTTGGGGAAGTTCTATTGCTAGTAACTAAATAGGCCTATTGAAAGATGGCAAGTGCCTAGAATTAGGACCCCAGACAGAATACCATGCTTCTGATGACGTCATTCCCACATGCCCTTCTCAGATCTCACAAATAAAACTCTCCGGGGTCAGGATAGAGAGATGGCTCAGTGGTTACGAGCACTGACTGCTCTTCCAGAGGTCCCGAGTTCAATTGCCAGCAACCACATGGTGGCTCACAGCCATCTGTAATGGGATCCGATGCCCTCCTCTGGTGTGGGTCTGAAGACAGCTACAGTGTACTCAGATAGATAAAACAAATAAATAATATTTAAAAAGAGCTCTCAGGGGCCATATTGAGAACCACTGATGTATTACCAAGGACCACTGACTGATAGCCAGCCATACACGTAAGTCCTGCCAACCAGAAACCTCATGAGTATTAACCTCAATGCTCTAAGGGGGATGACAAGGGACAAGCCACCCAGCCTTTGGCTGCATTGATAAGCCACTGAAGTGGAAGTGTTTTATTTGCAAAAAAGCTACCTATTGTGCTTCAACCAAGAGTCTTGGGCAAGGAGAACAGCATTTCAGTTAAATAAAAACATATTTCATACTGAGAATCCTGAAAACCACAGATGTTTTCTCTTGGCTATGCCAGAGCAAATGGAGCCAACAGTTCTCCACAGGTTTGTAAACCTCAGAGACAGTCATCATGACAACTGTGGTCCTGTCCTTCCGTGTATCAGACACTTAGTGCCCTTCCTGGGAAAGCAATGGGGTCAACTTGGGTCTAAGGCTTCAGACGAATGGCCAGGAGTCTCATATGCTGCCTCGAGACCAGCTGAAGCTGGAAGGGCCTCTGGTGGCCCGCCCACCAGCTACTCTCACACTCTGTTACGGTAGAGGTGTCTCCCAGTGAAACTCCCTTCCTTGTGAAGGGAACGCAGCAGTACTCTTGCTTGTCCTGGAGAAGCGAGTTTCATTTCTCTGGCAGCCTGCTGGAGTATTTAAATAAGCCAATCACATACTGTCATGGCAGCCAGGACTCACATCACCCTCTCAATACTCCAAATGCCTGTCTTGCACAGGCTTCTGCCTATTTGATCTTTACACACCTACCACTCCCGTATGACCTTGTACAGTATGTAAGGCCCACGTCCCAATCCAGTAACTACAGGCTTCATAGCTGCTCTCTCTTATGTGCTCACCGCCAGTGGCTGAGTGTTCAGTCACCTCCATAACCCGAGTGGGGGAACCTCTCCCTCCAGCAAAGTGACTTGGTTAGAAGATGATTCAAGCTGATGACCACTACAACCTACCCATCTCTCTCTCCCTTTCTCTCCTTTTTCCTGTGGGGAAATAAGTCTTACTTTTCACTTCCATAATCGAAGATTTCCTACAATCTTTCCAGTGTCCCTTCCCAGGACAGAACTGCCCACCTGTCTTCCAAACTGGCTGCATCCCTTCCTGCTGGGGACCAGGGTTCCCCCTGCCTTACTCCCCACCAGAGCATTCCTCTTCTTTTCTTCTTTTTAGCTAGAGCCTTTCTAAAGCTCTACCATGGCTTTGATTTATAGCTAGTACTTCTGATTCTTAGGGTGATATCTGAGGCTTCCAACTGCTATGTCCATGTTGTTTGCACTCGGGGATCTGGCCATCAAAATCTGGGGCTTCCCTGCACCAGAAATTCTGTTGCTGTTGCGGTTGTGGTTTAGTGCTGTAGCAGACTTCATTTATTGCCGGGGCTTGAGTTTTCCACTGCCAGAGAACCCTGCAACAGGCTGGCAAGCTTCACGTTGGGCCTCCTTCCTATTCTGTCAGCGGTAGGGCCTCTGGGCATGGAGCTCTGATGGCAGATGTAGGGTCAGAAACAGACCTTAAGAGTTACAGGCCAGATCCCCTTCCAGACTGAGCTTTCCATTGAGGCACCAAGACTGAAGTTTGCCTGCCACATGACCCCACCACTGTCGCGGCTACTGCTGTGATGGACTGTACTCTATCAGACCATGAGCCAAACGATCCTTCCTCCCTTAAGCTGCTTCTTGCCAGGTGTCCATAGGTAACTGCCATACCTATGTTTGCTATGAGCTTGTTGTATGTGGACTTGAATGCTTAATTTGTAGAGAATTATCACCACGGGCATTGAATTTCATTGAATGCCTTTCTTTACCTATTGGAATGATTGTGTCTTTGTCTATTAATGTGATAGTTCAGTCTGCCCAGTCATTGTTGGCCTGTTCAGCTTTTCTGTGTCTTCATGATTATTTACAAGTTGTAGTACTTGTAGCTTACCCAATTTGTTGGTTTTAGCTATTCACAATAGACTCTCTTTTTTTTAAAAAATTTTATTTTATTTTAAGTTATGCATATATGTGTGTGAGGGAGATATATGCACCTGAGTTCAGGAGTCCAAGCCAGGAAAAGGTACTGAGTCACCTAGAATAGTCATGAGCCACTTAATGTGGGTGTTGGAAACTGAATTGTGGTCCTCTGCAAGATATCTATTACCATAAACGTCTCTCTTATAAATACTTTCTGCAGCCACCTATAAAATTTGAAACATTGTATTTCTATTCAAATTTTAAAATTTTTAAAAATTTCCTTTCAGATATAATTGTCAGTCAGGAACATACTGTTTAATTTCTACAAGTTCGTTAATTTTCCACGATTCGTCTTTATTATTTTCTAGTTTCAAACTATTGTCATCTGTGGCCGGAAAGGATATTTGATATGACTTTAATCTTCTGAAAAATCCAAGCTGCGTTCCGAGACTTAACACATGTTCTATCATGCAGGACATCCCTTGAACAGCTGTTAGGAATGTGTATTCGGCAGCTGATGGAGGAAATGGTAGGCATGTGTGCTCTGAGATGTATCTCAACTTCCTCGTTTCTTTATTTAGGTTTCCTGTCACCTGACAGATGAGGAGTTCAGTGCTGGCCACCTTTCAGAGATCCCCAGCATCCTAGGCTGGGAATGGTGACAGTCATGGTAGGGGTTGTTGGAGTCCTCAGTAGCAATGCCCCCAACATCCTCCCAATTGAGTTACTGAAGAAGTGGTGACTGAAGGCATCCATTCTGGCAGTGTCTGGTTGCAGACCATGTGCTAGTGATGGTGGCATCACAGACTGTCCATAGAGCGTAGTCACCAAACACTCATGAAAGGACTGCTGCTCTGGGTCTGGGTCAGTGATGGCACTGGTGCCCATCAAACTTCCAACATCAGTAATGGTGTATGATATAGGTCCCAGCGAGCCAAGGAGTCAGGCCTAAAAACATAGGCGGGCATCATGTTCGAGGCTCAGTGGCTCCAGGGTCAGTGTAGAAATGCTGGTGCCAAGAGCATGGGCATTCCTAGAGAAACACTGGGGTCCAAGTTAGCAGTGAATGAATCTGGTGTCTGAGATGTGAGCCAGGCAATACAGCCAAAGAGCACAGATCTTGAATGTGGGGGTCGGGGCACAAGAGGATGGGAGAGGTCAGGGACATGCAGCCAGGACTCCACGGTTTCCAGGAAGGAACAGCTGTTGAGTACTCTGTGGCAAAAGATCCTGGCATCCTGTGAGGAGCAAGCTTCTTGGGAACACAGTGATTCCTCCTTACTGTATACGGCTGATACTACAAAGCCTCCAGCCTTTCCTTTTTGTTATTAGTCATCTAGGTGTCTCAGATGAGCATCAACTGGTCTATCGACATAGATGCTCCATTTTACTCTGCTCCACTGTCTTGCAGAATTTTATTGGGCCTTCTCAAGGGTATTTTGTTTTATAAATAACTGGCTTTTGTTTTTTTTGGGGGGGGGAAATGAAGGTTTCTAACTCCTTCTCCTTTTTTTGACATCATCATCTTGGTGATGCCACCGCTTTGACCCAGGTTGCGTTTCAAGAATCTTTGTACCACGTTGAATGAATCCCTCTGAATGTTATGTTTTTTCACTCAACATTATACTTTGGTTATTTATGTTTTCTAATGCATGCAGTTTCAGAAGTCTAGAAAAATCAAGTTTGCTGATCATACAGATTTAGGAAATACCTTAGTTTTTTAAAGAAAAGATTGTTTATTATGAACATATGTCATATGAAATATGTGTCACATAAAGAACATTCACTGGTTTCCATGACTATTGCTCTATCTTTTTTTTTTTTTTTAGTTCTCACATACCTTTGTTCCTTCCAGATAAGATTTTTTTTTAGATTTGTTTATTATTATATGTAAGTACACTGTAACTGTCTTCAGACACACCAGAAGAGGGTGTCAGATCTCTTTATGGATGGTTGTGAGCCACCATGTGGTTGCTGGGATTTGAACTCAGGACCTTCGGAAGAGCAGTCAGTGCTCTTAACTGCTGAGCCATCTCTCCAGCCCAAGATTCTTTTTCTTTTAAATGTTTAATTAAAGAAAAGATTCAGTAAAACTGACATGGTCCATTCCTGGTATTGAATGTTTCAAATCACTTACATGATCAATTATTGACTGAGCCATCTCCCAAAACCTTCTATCAGTAATATTTTCATTCTTTGTTTGTTTGTTTTGATTTTAGTAGAGCTTAAAATCTTGGCTCTTACTCTGGTACAAACCCAAAATAAGAACAATTTTCAGACATTGGAGTTCATTGTAATAAGGCTGTACTTTAATGTCCCTCACACCACCAAAGGAGTTTACCTCCATAGTTAAGTAGCTAAACCAAGAGTTGACAGTTCGGCTGCACCAAGGAATGAACTGTAGGCACAATTATTTGGATACAGATTTCCTGCTATGATCAAAGCTATTTAACTTGAGTAATTGTCTTCGGTCTCAACTCACAGGGAACAGGTCACATTCACTTAAAAAAATGGTGTGTGTATTAAGATGGTCTATCCATGAAGTCACTCATTCCTCAACTGCTTGAATGAACAATGGTTCTGCTTGGAGGTGGCACAGACATTAGATAAGGGTAAGATTCTGGTTCATTGACTGTGATGATTTTGAAAAGCATTCATATCAGAAAAAGAATAACTTATAAGGTCATCTACTTCAAAATTGATACAATAATTATGAATATCAAGCCAAACATTCAATCTCACTCTTTGTTGTGAATATCAAGCAAAACATTCAATCTCACTCTTTGTTGTTCTCTTACAAGCCTCCTCCCAAATTAATTGTTTACATTTCTTTTGGCTTTATAAATAATTTTGAATATATAAGCTATTCTGGTGCAAAAGCATCAAATATAATAGAGGGGCTGAGATAGGAGAAGCATGATTTCTTTTTTTTTTTATTGAAAGGGGAAGTAAAGGGAAATAAAAACACTTTATGATAAAATTAAAGATTTACATGGAAAATATTTCAGATAAACATGTTAAAATTGACAATTTTCATGGAAAATTAGAGTAAAGTGGTAGACATGTAAAACATTGCTAAATTAATTGAAATATGGGATAGAAATATTTTATGATAGAATTGAAGATTTACATGAAAAATATTTCTGATAACATTGTAGAAAGATGTAGAAAAACATGTTAGAATTGAAGATTATCATGGAAAATTTTATATAGATATAATAATGGTAGGTATAAAAGTATTCCTAAGTTGATTGAAAGTGAAATTATAAACATTTTCTGATAAACTTGAAGATTTATATGGAAAATATTTCTGATAAAATTGAAGAAACAGAAAAAAACATGTTAAAATTAAAGATTATCATGGAAATTATATAGATAAAATGATAGACATAAAGATAATTCTAAGTTGATTGAAGGTGGAATTATAAACATTTTCAGATAACATTAAAAATTTACATGGAAAATATTTCTGGTAAAATTCAAGAAATAAATAGACAAACGTTAAAATTGACTATTTCATGGAAAATTTTACATATAAAATGGGAGATATAAAAACTCTTTATAAATTAATTGAAGGTAGGATTACAAATATTTGTGATAAAATTCAAGATTTACATTGAAAAAATTTCTGATAAAATAGAGGAAGTATATAGAAAGACATTAAAATTGAAGATTATCATGAAAAATAATGCAGATAAAATGGTAGACATAAAAAACATTACTAAATTAATTAAAAGGGGAATTACAAACATTTTCTGGTAAAATTGAAGATTTACATGAGAAATATTTCGTTAGTCTATGACTTTTTATTGGGGAGTTGAGTCCATTGTTGTTAAGAGATATTAAGGGAATAGTGATTGTTGCTTCCTGTTATTTTTATGTTTGTGTGGGTATCTTCTTTTGGGTTTGTTGAAAGAAGATTACTTTCTTGCTTTTTCTAGGGTGTAGATGTGTTGGCATTTTCCATCAATTATCCTTTGTAGGGCTGGATTTGTGGACAGATATTGTGTAAATTTGGTTTATCATGGAATATCTTGGTTTCTCCATCTATGATGATTGAGAGTTTTGCTGGGTATAGTAGCCTGGGCTGGCATTTGTGTCCTCTTAGGGTCTGTATGAGGTCTGCCCAGGATCTTCTAGCTTTCATCGTCTCTGGTGAGAAGTCTGGTGTAATTCTGATAGGTCTGCCTTTATAAGTTACTTGCCCTTTTTCCCTTACAGCTTTTAATATTCTTTGTTTAGTGAATTTGGTGTTTTGATTATTATGTGCCAGGAGGACTTTCTGTTCTGGTCCAGTCTGTTTGGAGTTCTGAAGGCTTTTTGTATGTTCATGGACATCTCTCTCTTTAGGTTAGGGAAGTTTTCTTCAACAATTTTGTTGAAGATATTTACTGGGCCTTTAAGATGTAAATCCTCGCTCTATTCTATACCTATAATCCTTAGGTTTGGTCTTCTCATTGTGTCCTGGAGTTCCTGGATGTTTTGGGTTACCAGCTTTATGCATTTTGCAGTATCTTCAGCACCTGAGGTTCTTTCTTCTATCTCTCATATTCTGTTGTTGATGCTTGCATCTATGTCTCCTGATTTCTTTCCAAGGTTTTCTATCTCCATAGATGTCTCACTTTGTGATTTCTTTATTGTTTCTACTTCCACTTTTAGATCCTGGATGGTTTTGTTCAGTTCCTTCACTTGATTGTGTTTTCCTGTAATTGTTTAAGGGATTTTTGTGTTTCTTCTTTAAGGGCTTCTGCCTGTTGACCTGTGTTCTCCTGTATTTCTTTAAGGGATTTTTGTGTTTCCTCTTTAAGGGCTTTTACCTGTTGACTGATGTTCTCCTGTATTTCTTTTTTCTTTTCTTTTCTTTTCTTTTCTTTCTTTCTTTCTTTCTTTCTTTCTTTCTTTCTTTCTTTCTTCTTCTTCTTCTTCTTCTTCTTCTTCTTCTTCTTTTTGTGATAGCAACTTTTTTTTCTCTCTCTCTTTTTTATTGGATATATTCTCTATTTACATTTCATTTCCCTTTTTCTGGTTCCCTGTCCCCCAAAGGTTCCCCCATCTTCTGTATTTCTTTAAGAGGGTTATTTAAGTCTTTCTTGAATCCCTCTATCAGCATCATGAGATATGATTTTAAATCCAACTCTGGCTTTTCCGGTGTGTTGGGGTATCCAGGACTTGCTGTGGTGGGAGAACTGGGTTCTGATGTTGCCATGTGGCCTTGGTTTATGTTGGTAGGGTTCTTGTGTTTGCCTCTCGCCATCTGGTTATCTCTAGTGCTAGTTGGTATTGTTGTCTCTGGCTGGAGTTTGTTCCACTTGTGGGCCTGTAAGCCTGTGTCCTTACTCCTCTGAGTTCAAAAGTGAAAGCACTGCTGGGAGAGGTCTCTCTTCTGGCAGGCTATATACAGAAGGCTGTGGAGTTTCCTGGCTTCCTGCTGCCTTCAGTCCCAGCTGCTCAACTGATCTCATGCCCTGTGTGCTCCTAGCAGGTCCCCTCCAGAGAGAAGGTGGAGATCTCACCTCTGCACTCAGAAGTGAAAGCATTGCTGGGAGATCACTCTTTCCTGATGGGCTGTGCACAGAAGGCTGTGGAGTCTCCTGGCTCCCTGGTGCCAATGGAAGACTTCTGTCCCAGCTGCTCCACTGATTACCTTTAAAAAAAAAAAAGAAAGAAAGAAAAGATTTGTTTATGGGGCTGGAGAGATGGCTCAGCGGTTAAGAGCACCGACTGCTCTTCCGAAGGTCCCGAGTTCAAATCCCAGCAACCACATGGTGGCTCACAACCATCTCTAATGAGCTCTGATGATCTCTTCTGGTGTGTCTGAAGACAGCTACAGTGTACTTACATATAATAAATAAATAAATCTTTAAAAAAAAGATTTGTTTACTTGTTTTATGTGAATACACTCTCACTCTTCTTAGGCATACCAGAAGAGGGCATCAGACTCCATTACAGATGGTTGTGAGCCAATATGTGGTTTCTGGGAATTGAACTCAGGACCTCTGGAAGAGCAGTCAGAGCTCTTAACCACTGAGCCATCTCTCCAGCCCCAAGCTTGACTTCGAGATCATTATGTAGTACACAGCAAGACACGGTCACATGCAAAGACAGAAAGTGTTTATGGATTGTACAATATTGGACATATTCATACAATTACCAAATTACAAAGACCATTGGGTGTCAGCCAACAAATTTCTAATTCTGCATATTTTGATTATCAATCAAATAGGATATGTTGGTAATATTGATTTTAATGTTAAGAAATATTAAGGAAAAGTGATTGTTACTTCCTATTATTTTTGTTGTAAGACGTGGAATTGTTTGTGTGGCTAATTTCTTTTGGGTTTGTTGAAAGATTACTTTCTTACTTTTTCTAGGCTTTATTTTCCCTCCTTGGGTTAGTGTTTTCCATCTATTAGCCTTTGTAGGGCTGGATTGGTGGAAAAACATTGTAAATTGGGTTTTGTCATGGAAAATCTTGTTTTTTCTGTCTATGGTAATTGAGAGTTTTGCTGGGTATAGTAGCATGGGCTGGCATTTGTGTTCTCTTAGGGTCTGTCTGAACCTAAGACCCAGGACCTTCTGGCTTTTATAGTCTCTGTTGAGAAGTCTGGTGTAATTCTGATAGGTCTGTCTTTATATGGTACTTGACCTTTTTCCCTTACTGCTCTTAATATTCTTTCTTTGTTTTGTGCATTTGGTATTTTGATTATTATGTGACAGGAAAAATTTCTTTTCTGGTCCAATCTATTTGGAGTTCTGTAGGCTTCTTGTATGTTCATGGGTATCTCTTTCTTTAGGTTAGAGAAGTTTTCTTCTATAATTTTGTTGAAGATATTTGCTGGCCCTTTAAGGTGGGAATCTTCACTCTCTTCTATACCTATTTTCCTAAGGTTTGGTCTTCTCATTGTGTCCTGGATTTCCTGGATGTTTTAGGTTAGGAGATTTTTGCTTTTTGTGTTTTCTTTGACTGTTGTGTCAATGTTTTCTATGGTATCTTCTGCACCTGAGATTCTCTCTTCTACCTCTTGTATTTTGTTGGTGAGGCTTGCATCTATGACTCCTGATCTCTTTCCTAGGTTTTCTATCTCCAGAGTTGTCTCCCTTTGTGATTTCTTTATTATTTCTAGTTCCATTTTTAGATCCTGGATGGTTTTGTTCAATTCCTTCACCTGTTTGATTGTGTTTTCCTGTAATTCTTTAAGGGGTTTTGTGTTTCCTCTTTAAGGGCTTCTACCTCTTTAACTATGTTCTTCTGTATTACTTCTTTCTTTCTTTCTTTCTTTCTTTCTTTCTTTCTTTTTCTTTCTTTTCTTCTTTCTTTTCTTCCTCCTCCTCCTCCTCCTCTTCTTCTTCTTATTCTTATTCTTCTTCTTCTTTTTTAGAGACAGACTTTCTCTGTATAGCTGTTGCTGTCCTGGAACTCACTCTGTAGACCAGGCTGGCCTCGAACTCAGGAATCCACCTGCCTCTTCCTCCCAAGTGCTGGGATTAAAGGCATGCGCCACCACTGCCTGGCTTCTCCCATATTTCTTTAAGGGAATTATTTATGTCCTTCTTAAAGTCCTCTAAGATCATCATAACAAGTGATTTTAGATCTGAATCTTACTTTTCTGGTGTGATGATTTATCCACAACTTGCTGGATAGCAAGAATTGGGTGGAAGAATTGGGTTCTGATGATGCCACATAACCTTGGTTTCTGCTGCTTATGTTCTTGTGCTTGCCTCTTACCATCTGGTTATCTCTAGTGCTACCTGCCCTCGATATATCTGACTGGATGGAACCTGTCTTTTCTGTGATCTTGGTTGTGTCCGAACTCCTCAAAGTCAAGCTGTCTTTGTGATCCTGTGATTCTGGGATCCCGTGATCCTGAGATCCTGCATGTGTCCGAGCTCCTGGGAGTCATGCTGCCTCTAGGACCATGAGATCCTGGTGTGACCAAGCTCCTGGGATCCTGGGCATGTAAAAGCACCTGGAGTGAAGCTTCTTCTGGGTGTTGTGGGACTGGCTGCGGAGTTTGCACCCAAGGTCTGCTCAGGGCACCAGCCCAGATAGACCGGAAGGAACTTGTGCCACTGGTCTAGTGGAGTTCCTGCATGCCTGGGTCTCTCTGGTTCCAGGAACTCCCAGTGTTGGGACAGATGTTGTGTCCTCCTCACTTCTGATCCTATGATCTTGGGCAGATTAGAGAACCTGGGAGTGGAGCTTCCTCTGGGTTTTGTGGAACTGGCTGCGGAGTTTGTGCCTAAGGTCTGTTCAGGGCACTGACCCAGACAGGAAGGGCTGTTCTACCATTCTTATTTCACCTGTATCTTCAATTTTTCTCCCTCTGCATACACACACACACACACACACACACGCACGCACGCACGCACGCACGCACGCACGCACACGCACGCACGCACGCACGCACGCACGCACCACAGTCTCCAACTCATCCAATTATGACAATGAAAATTATGGTGATAGTTATTGTAATTTTAGATAATATACCTTGAAATGCACAAATATTAGGCATGCAATTTGACAAATGAGAACACTGGTATATGCTGTATCTTTGTCATGACACAGACAGTCCTATTTCCTGTCACAATCCTTTCTGGTCAATGCTCAACTTTCCAGGAAAATGCTGTCATGGTCAACTGAGGTTAGTGTTGCCAAAGATTTCATTAAGTGGAATCACAATGCATGAACTTTTTAATTTAAAGGAGACTTGGACAAAATAGGTCTCTCATTAAAAAATAATAGCAAAATTTGACACAGAAGAATGAAAGTTATGCAGTGAATAGTAATTGAAGCAATTCCAGTAATGGGTACCAAATGTGCTCACAGAAAGCTGGTCTAACTGAAGTTATCCCCGCTTTATGCTTCTAAACAGAAAAGGAGTGAATGTGGCAGGCAGCGCTGAGTCAGCAGCTGAGACTTCTGGCAGCACTCGATGTTTAATTACAAGAGCAGAATCCAGCAGAAAATTTATAATGGAAAAACTTTGATGTTCCTCCTTGACCTTAGACCAGTGGTTCTCAACCTGTGGGTCTTGACCCCACAGGAGGGTCAAATGACCCTTTTACAGGACTTGCACATCAAATACCCTGCCTATCAAATATTTACCTTATGATTCATAAACAGTAGCAAAATTACAGTTATGAAATAGCAACAAAATAATTTTATGGTTGGGGGTCACCATGACACGAGAAACTATATTAGAGGGTTTGCAGCATTAGGAGAGTTGAGAAGCACTGATTTAGATGAGATACTGGTGGAAGGTATAAAAACATTCAGATTTTCGGAAGTGCACACAGTTCTGCTACTGTTTGTGCTTAGAACAACAAAGTCACAGCTGTATGTGTGTGCCAGAAGAGCTCACACTCTTTACCAGCTTTATAAAAACTAACTGGCGCATGAGAGGATCCCACCCGGTCCACGGGCAGTCGTGCATGGCTTGCCTGCCAGTGAAAGCACGGAGCGAGCCCCTCCCCTCCCAAGGACTGCCTCACAAGAAGGGGAACCTCAGCCCCCTTCTTGGCTTTGAGACCTTTCGGATTGTCCATGTACACCCATCTCTGGGTCTTGTGTCCTGCCTGTATATAACCCAGGAGCTGCTCTAGTCTTCATAAGTCACAAGACTAACCAAAGTAGGTATTTAAAAAAAAAAATCAGTGGAGATACTGAAAATGCCAAAAAGTGCTTTCTGCACTTTGATAGCATGCACTGTCTTTCTGAAGTCTCCTGCGGGTACCCACAAGGCTAAAGCCAAGGGAACATTTCCAATCCTCTTGCAGAATAGACACACCCCCAAGGGCAGGAGACACCACAATGTTTGAGAAACAGGCTGTATTTAATAATGATTTCTCAGCAAGAGCCTACTCCTTTCTCAGAATGGCAGAACAGAAAAAAAAAAAAAAAGACTTCTGTTCTGGTGAGAGTCTCTAGAATGTCCATTCACATTTGGACATTCATACGTTGGAACTGTTGAAATCTATATAACATGTCAGTTAGATGGCTTACATTTGAGTCATATCAGTTGCAGAAGTTTTAAATTTTGATGTCTGTGAGTATATACACATTATATGTACTATATATAATATCATATGATCTCTCTCTCTCTCTCTCTCTCTCTCTCTCTCTCGTGTGTGTGTGTGTGTGTGTGTGTGTGTGTGTGTGTGTGTGTGTGTGTTTAGTGCTAGGAATTGAACCCTGGGCCTTAATACATTCTATCCAAGCGCTCTGTCACCAAACTATATGCCCAGCCCTATTTTGACAATTCGAATCTGTCCCTTGTCTATTCTCTTCTAACCCAAGACTTCTTGGGTTTTGTTTTGTTTTGTTTGTTTTGTTTGGTGCTGTTTTGTTTTATGAGAGTCTCATGTAGTCCAGGCTGGTCTTGAACTTACTATGTTGCCGAAAGTAATAAGCTAACTCATTACTTTTGTTTTGTTTTGTTTTGTTTTGTTTTGTTTTGTTTTGTTTTGTTTTGTTTTGTTTTGTTTTTTCAAGACAGGGTTTCTCTGTGTAGTCCTGGTTGTCCTGGAACTTATTTTGTAGACCAGGCTGGCCTCGAACTCAGAAATCTGCCTGCCTCTGCCTCCCAAGTGCTGGGACTAAAGGCATGTGCCACCACTGCCCGGCTACTCAAGCACTTTTGATCCATTTCCATACACTTTATTTGGCCCTAAGACATGGCAAAGGTGACTTTTTAAAAGCATATATTTTGGAGTTTCATTTGTGATTCTAAGGTATGAGCCATACCTCATACACATTACATAAGAACTCTAATACTTAGCCACAAACTCAGTTGGTCACTGGTTTTAAAACTTGATTTAGCTACAACTCAGATATAGCTAACATGCTGTATTAAAAAAGATCCAGCCACAGATTCTGGACACTAGCATTTAGTGGAAACTACTCATTTTAGATGTAAAACTTCATAAAAGGTTTGGAGAGGCACAATGCTCTCTCTTACATGTGAATTTAAAACATTCAAAATGCACAATCACCATCTACACCTAGGAGCTGGGGCTTTTCCACAGTTCTCTGTGCACACATGCCGCTAGTAGAGAGCTAGTCTCCCAGGAGTGCTGACACCGGTTTACAGGCCCACAAGAGGGACAAGCTCCAGCCAGAGAGAGCAAGACCAACTAACACCAGAAGTAACCAGATGGCAAAAGGCAAGCGCAAGAACCCTACCAACAGAAACCAAGGCTACTTGGCAACATCAGAATCCAGTTCTCCCACCACAGCAAGTCCTGGATACCCCAACACACTGGAAAAGCAAGATTTGGATTTAAAATCACATCTCATGATGCTGATAGAGGACTTTCAGAAGGACATAAATAACCCCCTTAAAGAATACAGAACACAAGTAAACAGGTAGAAGCCCTTAAAGAGGAAACACAAAAACCCCTTACTTAAAGAATTATAGGAAAACACAATCAAACAGGTGAAGAAATTAAATAAAACTATCCAGGATCTAAAAGTGGAAATAGAAACAATAAAGAAATCACAAAGCGAGACAACTCTGGAGATAGAAAACCTAGGAAAGAGATCAGGAGTCATAGATGCAAACCTCACCAACAAAATACAAGAGATAGAAGAGAGAATCTCAGGTGCAGAAGATACCATAGAAAACATTGACACAACAGTCAAAGAAAACATAAAAAGCAAAAATCACCTAACCCAAAATATCCAGGAAATCCAGGACACAGAGAAGACCAAACCTTAGGAAAATAGGTATAGAAGAGAGTGAAGATTCCCACCTTAAAGGGCCAGCAAATATCGTTAACAAAAATTATGGAAGAAAACTTCTCTAACCTAAAGAAAGAGATACCCATGAACATACAAGAAGCCTCCACATAGATTGGACCAGAAAAGAAAATTTTCCTGTCACATAATAATCAAAATACCAAATGCACAAAACAAAGAATATTAAGAGCAGTAAGGGAAAAAGGTCAAGTACCATATAAAGCCATACCTACCAGAATTATACCAGACTTCTTGCCAGAGACTGTAAAAACCAGAAGAAGGTCCTTGGTAGATGTCAGACAGACCCTAAGAGAACACAAATACCAGCACAGGTTACTATACCCAGCAAAACTCTCAATTACTATAGATGGAGAAACCAAGATATTCCTTGACAAAAACAAATTTACACAATATATTTCCACAAATCCACTCTTCAAAGGATAATAAATGAAAAACTCCAACACAAGGAAGAAAACTATACCCTAGAAAAAGGAAGAAAATAATCTTCTTTTAACAAACCAAAAAGAAGACAGCCATAAAAGCATAATTTCACCTCTAACAACACAAATAACAGGAAGCACCAATCACTTTTCCTTAATATCTCTTAATATCAATGGACCCAATTCCCCAATAAAAAGACATAGACTCACAGACTGGATACTGAAACAGGACCCAACGTTTTGCTGCATACATGAAACTCACCTCAGTGACAAAGACAGACACTACCTCAAAGCAAACGGCTGAAAAACATTTTTCAAAGCAAATGATCCCAAGAGTACTGAAAGGGATGCTCTCAGCCAACCACTGGACTGAGTACAAGGTCCACAATGGAAAAGCCAGAGAAAGGACCCAAGGAACTGAAGGGGTTTACAGCCCCATAGGAGGAACAACAATATGAACCAACCAGTACCAACAGAGTTCCTAGGGGCTAAACCACCAACCAAAGGGTACACATGGAGAAACCCATAGCTACAGCCACATATGTAGCAGAGGAAGGCCTTGTTGGACATCAATAAGAGGAGAGGCCCTTGGTCCTGTGAAGGCTCATTGCCCCAGTATAGGGGAATGCCAGGCAGGGAAGCAGGAGTGGGTGGGTTAGTGAGCAGGGGGAGGGGGTGCGGGATGGGAGGTTTTTGGAGGGGAAACAAGGAAAGGGGATAACATTTGAAATGTAAATAAAGAAAATATCTAATTAAAAAAACATTCAAAATGCTTAAAAGAGGCCTGAAGAGATAGATGGCTCAGTTGTTAACCCTAACCCTAACCCTAACCCTAACCCTAACCCTAACCCTAACCCTAACCCTAACCCTAACCTTAACCCTAACCCTAACCCTAACCCTAACCCTTACTCTTCCAGAGGACCCGGTTCAATTCTCTGTTCCTACATGGCAGCTCACAACCCTCTGTAACTCCTGTTCAGGGGATCTAACACCCTCCTCTGGCCTCTGTGGGACTGGACCCATGTACACACAAAACACCATTCACATAGAAAACAAATAAATCTTAATGATCCTTAAGTATTAAAATCTCATAAACTAAGCTTTCTTATTACAAAATTCTTCGCTTTCTCCTCCAGCAGACTATTGAATGCTCACTGAAGCCCTTCAACCCTGAAGAGACGTCTCACATCAGTAGCTTTTCCTCACTGTGCCAGCATGTCTCCGGAAGTGGAAAGCCACCTGGTAAGTGTCCCATCCGGACTTTGTCTCTGACATTGATGGAGCCATTGAGTGTGGTCACCATGAATCTCTAAATGTTTGTCCATAAAGTGACCTCAGCTTCCTCATGCCCTTAACATGATGTTTTATTACCACATTTTTCTTGAAGCCACACAAAAAGCTGTGATAATAAGCTAGCTAAGAGACCATAACTGATTCAGTATTAGGGATTTAATAAAAGTTGTTTAAGATGCCCTAAATATTTAGTTAACGTAAATGACTGAGATAATACAAGAGTTACAGATGGATGTTTGTCAATTCAGTCAAAGGATAGTGTAATAGGAAGAAGGAAAAATTTAAACCATCAATTCTAAGGCCAGTTGGACCAGGTTTTAACATAGCTGTGCTTAAAAGCAGTTGTGTAGACCAGCTTTGGTTTTTGTCTCTCTACGCACGTGGGGGAGACTCTTGTAGGAGTAGCTGTTCAAATGTGAGTTGTCAATGAACTCTACTTCAAGACAAGGAGACAGAAGGAAGGGCCTGGCTGGATTGCTAAATCTTCTGTAAGGTCTTTAGCTAGCATAGCTTTGAAGGGGCCTGAAACGACATCTGCTGTACACAGATGTCTGCAAAGCTCACATAGCAGAATAACTCTAAATTTAAAACTCTTGATGAACTAGTTTGGACACCAATAACACACTAGTGTTATGAGATTTTGTGTGTGTGTGTGTGTGTGTGTGTGTGTGTGTGACAGAATGTTCTTATACTGCTCAGCCTTGTCTCAAACTTAAGAACCTCCTGCACTAGCCTCCTTATTAGTTGATATTATTGTAGATTCCATTGTGCCTGGGTCCATCAGATGAAGTCACCATCTCTTTCCTCTATAATTTCTTCTATTTGTTTGTTTATTCATTTATTGGTTGATTGATTAATTGTTTAAGACTATCATACACAATGAAATAAGATCAACGCATTTTCCTCCTCACACTCCCTACCGACTCCCATCTATATCTCTCAAGTTCATCATCTCCTCCTCTCCTCCCCCTCCCCCAAACCGTGAGTGTTATAGTTCACTGTGCATTGGTCACTATTATTTTGTGTGGGACGGGACACAATAGCAGATGCCTGGGAGAGCTCAGTACTGAGTGGGAAGCCTGTCCAACAGGACCTCAAGCAGCAGACATTGGGGTCAAATTCAGAACAACATAATTTATTAATTTTGCACTTGGACACTTATAAAACACACATACACACAATTAATTTGAATGTCATTTAGAATACTGACATGATTTGGCTGAGTGTTAGGAATTTTATTTTAAAATAGTTCCACAAATTCATTTCGAATTTTAATATTCTAAAATAAAAAATGCATTGTATCAAAATCTTGATCATTTTTAAAAAACTGTAAACACCATGATTCAAGCCAACAGTTTTGTGCTTTTGAGACACACTGTGTGCGCTGAGGATAGCTGTGACTTCACTTGTCTGAGAAGAATCTACTCCGCTCCCTTCTGGCTTTTTCAAGGCTTTCAAAGGTGATCAGTCCTCTTGGCAGCTCCAACTTTGTCTTTTCCGTTTCCAATATGTCTTCAGCTTCACCTTAAATAAAATGCAGAACTGTGTAAGCCGAGGAATGTGTCCTAGGTGTTTTATGAGATGACCTGTTTGCTGTTCCAGGGACACACTGTGGGTAACTGGATCTATGACCTTAAATCTCAGAGTTAAGCACCTCAGTCATCTGACTCAGGAGAAGGAATATTACCACCACCACCCCCAGGGGAAACACATTACATGCTTATATTCTTTTTTTTTTTTTTTTTTTTTTTTTTGGTTTTTCGAGACAGGGTTTCTCTGTGTAGCCCTGGCTGTCCTGGAACTCACTCTGTAGACCAGGCTGGCCTCGAACTCAGAAATCCGCCTGCCTCTGCCTCCCAAGTGCTGGGATTACAGGCGTGTGCCACCACCGCCCGGCTACATGCTTATATTCTATCTTCTATCACTCAGGAGGTAAGACAAGAGGATCAAGAGTTCAAGGTCAGCCTAGGCCACATAGGGAGACTGTGTCTCAGAAATAGTACACAAAAGAAATGGTAAATGCATGGGGAGATGGCTATAACTACCTTGATTTGCCCAATACACACAACACACAAACAACTGTGACTTTGACACAAAAAATGAATAAATTGTCTGCAGAATGAAGAATACTGATAGAAATCATTAGAATTCTATCCCAAAGGCTTAAAATGTCAACACTTCCCAATCCCTGGGCTAGATGATCAATGGAATACAAGGCTAAGCCTTGACTTGGTGTTTCTCCAGTTTCCACCATGCAAATGCTCCTAGCACGAGCAATCACAAGCCTCCAAGGTGTGCAGCTCGAGGCTGAAGCTATGGCTGTTCTTTGTTGCATCTGTGTGCTGCTTCGACATTTGCATAATGCAGATACAATTGATACAAGTAATCTACAATTATATAGAGTAGAAAAACAATTAGAAACAGATGAGCTCCGAGTACTCAATACCTTTGCTTTAAATACAATTTAGGAACCAGTCCCACAACACGGAGAAGAAGCTCGGCCCCCGGGTGCTCTAACAAGCCTGGGATCACAGGTGAGGAGGTCACAACATCTGCCCCAACACCAGGAGTAACTGGAACCCCTGGGATCCAAGGACCAAGGAACCCCCGCCTATCCGGTGGCACAGGTTCCTTCTGGTCTGAGTTGGTGCCCTGACCACACCCAGTCCCACAACACTCAGAGGAAGCTCGACTCCCAGGTGCTCTAACATGTCCAGGATCACATGATCAAGGGGAGAGCTGGACTCTGGGGAGTTCTGACACAACCAGGATCACAGGAGGGACAGGCTCCAGGCAGAGACAGCAAGGGCAAGTCGCACTAGAGATAACCTGGTGTCGAGAGACCAGCACAAGAACATAAGCAACAGAAACCAAGGTTGCTTGGCATCATCAGAACCCACCATAGCTAGTCCTGGATACCCCATCACATGGGAATAGCAAGATTTGAATCTAAAAATCACTTCTCATGATGATGATAGAGGACTTTAAGAAGGACATAAAAAACTCACTTAAAGAAATACAGAACACAGGTAAACAGGTAGAAGCCCTTAAAGCGGAAACACAAAAATCCCTTAAAGGATTAAATGCAATTTAGTATTTATTATAATTTAACTGTAAGTCTGCATACTCCTATTTTATCTAATTTTTAATAAACAACAGTGCCTCATAATCATCATGCAAAATCTCTAAGCAGCTAGTAAAAGCTGATTCCATGTTCCTGTGTTAGAAGTAGAGATGCTGGTCCTCTGAATCATAGGAAAATGGTCCTATGTAAATCCACATGAGTCAAAGACTTATAAGGAGGGGATGCGTGTGTGTGTGTGTGTGTGTGTGTGTGTGTGTGTGTGTATTCATGTGTGTACACTTGTGTGAGGTGGCCCAAGGTTAACCTTAGCCATTATCTCTGTGCTTGCTATCAACTGAGCCATCTCTTAGCCCCAGTCCCGAACCACAGATTCATTACTAGAAACTCTAGTTTAGGAAGACTTACTTTTCATCCGTTGTAGAAGAGTTCCGTAGCCCAGGTCATACTGGTAGGTGAAGATGAAGCTTAGTGGAACTATAGGAACGAGAAAGGCTGGCTTCTTTCGCTTTATTGCTCTGTTTCAGAAACAGAACGATGAATGTCAAATATAACCTGCAAATACGTATCTATCTTGTAGGCTATTTAATTTGGCTGAGTCTTCTATAGAAATTGAACAATTGAATGTCCTTGTCCAACACACCTTGCCAGATCCTTTGGTTCTCAAGGGGGAGGGTCTATGACTTGCTACTCTTGCGTTGACTCTAAGGGTTAGATTCCTCCTTTTACAGCAGACAAGGACTGAGAGTTACCATTCAGGGCCTCTGGGATAAGCACAGAGGTCATCTCTCTTGGTGTCAAGTGAGCTCTCTTTAACTTACAGACTAGAGAAATCATCAAAAGGAACATTAGGAACTAAAGGCCGGATACGCTGTAACTACTCTTGTTCTACAGATGAGTAAGCTAAGGGGGCTTTCTTTGTTTACATACATATTCGTGGTTTAAAACTCAAAGGCCTACTCCAGCCTACTTAATCATGCTATGACCGTGGCAAAGACTTCATTATTTCAGAAACTCTTCAAGTAAATTGTAAACATACCCAGCTGCTAAAGAGATGGTTGCAATGCCAAAAAACGTTCCAAAATATTTGAGGAATTCCCGAGACCAGGCGATCTGCATAGCCATTTGCCTCTCTCTCATCTCGTTCTGCAAGGTCAGCTGCCTTTCCAGCTAAGTACAACAGACAAAAGAGTGGGTTATTCACCTGCCATCTTGGAACAGTGCTAAGATCTGCTTTTCTTCCTTCCTTGGTTCTCAGGCAGTTTAATTTTGTTTAAATCACAATAGACTTTGACTAAGTTGCTCTGAACAGCTCGGTGCAAATGTCCCTTTTGGCGGTGACAATTCCTTCAAGTGTATACAGGACAGTGCCCTGCCCACTGAGGTCTAGACTGTATTTTTGTGGATCTAAGCCACGGGTATGTTTCTAGGCTTTTCTGTTTCATATGAAGACAGATGTATGGGTCACTTGACACATACCGTGCTGGCCTTTCTTGTTAATACTTGCATGGAAACCATTTTGCCTTCCGCCCTTTTTGCCTTCTAAATGTACCCAATTACAAATTAGAACACCAGGTCTTCATACAGTGATGGAGGGATGCCAAGAGATTTTTGTTAGTCACATGTTTTGTCTTGTGGCACTTCAACCAATGCCTTTCTTGGCTTTGAACAGCCCGAAACACAGGACACAATATATGGGTGGATTTTTTTTTTTAAATCCAGGGAGCAGTAGGGAAATGAAAACTTAAGCCCATGCTTTGAAAAGAGCCTGATTCTTCAGAGAGAAACTGTTTTCTTCTTATCTTTTAAATTTTAAAACCCTGACAGTACACATCATCAGCAAAGCTCAAAAAGCAGAAAGCTAGAGTTCATGAGGGAAGAAAAGTAACATGACTCAGTTTCTCTTTGTGTCCTCTTTCTACCGTGGCAGGAACTGAGAGAGGAGAATGAGTTTGGGTGTAAGGATAAGGCTTGGCCACTTGGCCTCTCCTGGGAGTTGTAGTACAGGAGCATACTAAGTCAACCCCAGGTGGGCCTGGGGAAATCTCTAAACAGAGAGGATTCTGGGAGGGGGAACCAAAGTAGAGAGACAATGGTTCCAAGACAGATCTGGGTTCAGACAGGCCTGGGAGAGACAGTTAGGTTAATCACAGCTACATAAGTGTCTGTATGATTCCCTTTCCCATGAAAAGGTTTCCAGGAGATAGCTAAAATTAGAAGGAGGTAGCATACTAGAAGGTGACTAAACCCTAGGGCCAGGAGAACTCATGGAAGACACGTGGGTAGAGAGTATGAGCCAGAGGTCGTTGGAGAAGGGTCTCAAGGATCCATCCACATCGCCGAAGAGTGTAGAAGTCACGGCCAGACTCCCCCTAGAGCATGACCAATGTCCTCAGACCAGATCACCTCATCTTCCCTAGGGGGCTGTAAACACCAGCAGAGAAGCTCCCCTCGATCAGAGATGTCTCCTCTAATGCCTGCGGCCAAACCAAAATCGTTCCAAGAAAAGTGAACAGAGAAGGAGAAAGGGCAAGAAGTAATGAAGCCTCTTTGTCTTGCCAAACTTTGCCTTTATCAGTAGAAGCTATGGTTCGTTTTGAGTTCTGTTAAAGATATACAATATGGCTTCGTATACATGAATACTGAGTGTATAAAACCATCCTTGGTCACTTTCCAAACTCACATAATAGTGCATATTTTCCAAAGTGATATAAATACAGCAATTAATAATTTGTGTTCATATGAAAAAGAATCTGAATCAAAACAAGACCCAGAAAAATTCAACATCGGCGTCCTGAGCAATAAACATCTCTGGGGTTCTTCAAGGTCCCAGTAACCATACTAACGCCCCAAAGAGTTAGTCCACATGTTGATTGGAGGTTAGGTCAGCATAAGCTTAGTTTAGTTTTTTTGCAGGGCATCTAGGTAGTCCTAGTATGCAGCCAGGATTAAGAACTACTGTCTAAATGAGCTATCACAGGATAATTTCTTTTTAACCCCAATAAACATCAAGTAGATATCAGTCTAAAACTGATGGCTGGAAACTACCAAAGTCAGAAGCAGAAAGCTTTATAAAGATGGTGAGACTAAGCAGTATGATGCCGTGGTGAACACAGAACGTGCTGTCCTTGTCACATGAATAAACTTTATGGCAAAGAGTGAACTCGGTGTGTCAAAATGTATAAGTCAGCCAAGAACTCAGAGGATGCTCCACATGAGATGAGACTCTGACAAAATCCCGGGACTGCATGACATGACGAACACACGGTATGCAGAAGAGGAAAGGAGTCATCTAACCGTGCAGAAGGAGTTGTCAAAGATAAAAAGGGCTGGACTCCAACACTGGGCTCTAGTTGTAAGGCTTTCTCTCACAGGACGCGAGTTAAGAGCTCTGCGCCAGGCTGGTAGGGTACGCCTGCCATTCTAGAACTCAAGAGGGGACATAGAAGAAGAATTGCGAGTTTGAGGCCAAGCTGGCCTACATTGCCACCCTGCTTCAAGGGACAACAACAACATACCTAGGGTTGGAAATCTGGGATTAGTGGCATGTTGCAACAAAGGAGACACAGGGCAGTGAGTGTCTTAGTAAGGAGGCATCTGAGAGACCTCATCAAGGAACGGGAGGGAGGGAGGGAAGGAGGGAGGGAAGAAGGAAGGTAATGCCATAATTTCTCATTCTACTGTAGTTTTAAAAACTTTGAGGTCTTCATGTTCAAAAATTCTAAAACAAATAAAACTTGAAGTTAATACTTTTCTTTTGGGAAAAATATAACTGAAAATTATGTCTTAATAATATTATGTCTTAATAGTATCTAAACAATGTGTAATGATTGAAATATCAGGTCTCCAATGGCATAATTATGATAAGTAATCTCCTAAACCAATAGCTAGATTCATCAAACATTCTAAACAAAACCTAACAATGAACCTAAAACTAACCTCAATTTTCCTAATAGATTTAAAAGTGTGCTCATTAAACATGATCTAAATATTTTTTTTCTTCTAAGAAAAGTTCAACAAAGAGAAAAGGTCTCAACCTCACCTTTTCATGTTTATTCCCTCATTGACAATAAAAATTAATCAGGGTCAAAACATTACATGCCCCATGTGTGAGATCTAATCTTGATAAGAACTAGAGAATCTTCCCTACCTGAGTTTTCAGCACACAGACAGCCATGTTTGGTTAGCTTTCGGGTTTCTCTCATGTTGTCCCCTGAACACGGCAAACGACAAACTTTTGCTGACCACTAATCTTTGGATGGCCGAGCTGCTCTGCCTACAGTCCCACTGCATAGCTCGGGCTGGCATCTGTATATTTCTTTCTCTGTGTTCCATCCCACATCATAAATAACCTCAGGATTCTTTTTTAAGACTTTCTGGTGTTATAAAGTTGTTTACGTGCGCCATCTAGTGGCACTGAAAAAAACTGTTCATTCTAAGTAACATTCTCAGTAACAGAAGATAACAAGAAGCAGTTTCTACCGAAAAAACTAAAGATTGATGGTAATATCATTGAAACTACTAATGTGGGTCCCTTCCATCTTAAATTATCTCACTCTCGCGCTCTCGCGCTCTCGCTCTCTGGAAGCAGTACTGAGAACTGAACACAGGACCATGCGCATGCTCGGCAAATGCTCTACCACTGAGCCGTAGCCCCCAGCCCCAATACCTTGTATGAAATTCTCAAAAACTAATTTTTAAAAGAAGGGGGAAAAAACAAAAACAAAAGCAAAACCTTTTTCTGTGTGCGGTTCCTGGCCGGGGGTGGGGAGGAGACCTTGTGCATCATAATCACTGGACATCTGCAAAAATGTCTAAACAATTGAAAACTATGTAGGGACCCTACAACACTTAAGTGGAATTCTTTGAATGGAAGATGGGCCGAATGCAACTGATGTAGTCTGAGCACAGTTTGCAGAGAGGAGAGGAGCTTGATGCAATTCAGATGCTGTCTGGCACACATGTAAGTGCACAGTGAAATTGGTGTGTCAGTCTGTACAGAAACCTCATGGTGACCAAATCTCTCCCACTCACGACCTCTCTGGTGCTCCTCCTGGCAGGGCTTACAGAAATGGGGAGAAAAGTAGAAAATCCGCAGTTGAGCTTCAGGGAGCCCCTTGCCCAATACACCAGCACCCCCTTCTGGACGCACGCTCCAAGCACTCCCCGCTTTAGTTTGCTAAAGCTGCATAACCGCCCCCACCTCCAAGAGACCACAAACTGGCTAGTTTAAGCAGTAGAAAAAAAAATTTTTTTTCTCAGTTCTGGAATCGAGAAATAAATAAAAAAAATCAATATAGTTGATTCTTGGACAAGCCATGAGGAGACTTCTGTCGCGGGCTTGTGAATGATGTATTTGGGGTGCGTGATTAAATTTCCTCTAAAAACTCACCAACATATCAGATTAAGACCCACCCTAAGGATTTATTTTAACTCGAATACCTCTATAAAGGCCCTATCTCCGAATGAAGTCACATTGGGTTGGGTTTCCAGCATACAAACTGTGAGGGGATTGCACTTCAGAGAGTAATTGAAGGTAAGTAACTTGGTGAGTTTTTGTTTAAAATAACTTTTGCTCTGTGGAAGCCATGTGAGCCTTAGGTGTAGCATGTCCACTGTGGAGACGGGGAATCCAAGACAGTACAAGCAGAACGCAGGGGCCCGTCTGCTGGAAAATGAAGGTAGTGTGTGTGAAGGTGCAACTGGTCAGACCACACCTCAGTCTCTTCTTGGTTGCATGCAGGGGCCGTAGCCGCAGCCCTCGGGAGAATTTCAATGTCTTCCTCCAGCTGACACAGAGCTGCTGGCTCAAAAGGGGCTGGGCTCCCGGGTTGGGTTCCCTTCGGGTTTAGCCAAGCTGAAGAGGGACAGCGGATACAACTCTACCTCAACGCCACATACAGAAAACCTTCTGGCTGGCATCCATGGGGAAGGACTTAAAGCTGTTCTCTTCCCTCCAGCCAGTCAGGAGACTACCAAGGACCACGAACATTCTGCACTTTCTTTATGAGTAGGTCAAAAAGAGCGGGGCCTTAGCTCCGGAGCCATCTCCTGTCTTACGTGTCAGTGAACAACCCTGAGGAGTGAAACTAATAAACACACGCCTCCACTTTCCTCTTGTTCATGGTTCCCTATAAGAGCAGTAGATTCCCAACACTCTGTGCTCCCCATCCCTGGCCCAAATCCATGGGGCGCATGCGCATGCGCTCTGAGTAGCAGGAGGAAGTGGTATCAGCAATCCGCTTACACCGCTTTTTTTGCAGTGACAAACTTCTCTAGTGTGGGAGTCTCTGGTTTTCTGTAACTTCCAAGAGGAATAAAGTCCCCAGATCTTCACAGATCCTGAGGTCATGTAGTCTGATATAAGAATGAAACTCTTGTAGTTTCCACCCACCCGCCATTTTTGTTTTGGAGATACTGGGCTGATTCCTAACCTATATGTCTCCTCTGGTCACTGCTCGGTTACAGTAACTTGCCCATTCTTTCAATTTTCCCCAAAGGAATCATTATCCCATATCGAAACTTTTGTACGTTTTTTTTTTTTTTTTAAACGTTTGTAAGTCTTTAACATCGGTGTGGTATGGTGGTACATACCAATAATCCTATCAGTGAAGAGAAAGACAGGAGACCATCTTAGACTACATAACCAATTTGAAGCTAGCGTGGGCTATACGAAACCCTAACATTTAAAAAAATATATTTAATAGCAATGACAGCAACACCTCATATAAGCAAGAGGCATTATAGTACACATTCTATATAATATACATTCTGTATAATGTGCATAATTTTTACTTCTTGGAGCATCTCTGAAGCGTGTATTGCCTTTAGGGTACAGACCAGGAGACCGAGGATGGGTCATGCTCGCAGTCAAGATGCTCTGGACTCATGCAGGTGTCTAGGATATCTCTCACTTGTACTGCCCGAGAGTAGCACTTTCTACTCTTAGAGCCATAATCGACCACAGGGGCCTCATGACCATTGTCCAAAGCCTTAGCAAAACAATTTGGGTCAAACTTTTGAATATTCAGCTGTGTCTTATAATATTTTAAACCACTCTAACAGCTTATATTAGACAGTTCAGCCATCTCTTTGATTTTTTTCCCCTAAACATCTACTGTACAATCCAAGGTCAAGCACCACAGTCTATAACAGTTTCCTAATGCTACTTTAATAAGTCATTATCCAAGGTTAAAGGGCCAAAGTGGGCTGGCGAGGCTCTGTCTCTCTGGAGGTGGCAGGGGAAATTCTATTCCATTGGCTTTTCCAACTTCTTAAGGCTGCCTGCATTTTTTGGCCTATGGCCTAGGCTCTTTCCATCTTCAAAGCCAGTAGAGTGCTGCTCAGGTTGTGATTGTGTTTAAGACTTTTATGTGCAACAGTATAACATCTCCTAATATTTCTCTCTCTCTCTCTCTCTCTCTCTCTCTCTCTCTCTCTCTCTGACACACACACACACACACACACACACACACACACACAAAGGTACTGGAAATTACAGTGGATCCATATTGATAATACTTCTTTAGATAAACACATTGTAAAGTCCCTTTCCATGTAAGGTATCATATTCCTAATATATTCACGGGTTCTAGGAATCCAGAAAGTCTTGGGGGAGAGGCATATTCTGTTCATAATATACTCTAAGCAATTACCCAGTAGTACGGAAATTTCGGCTCAAGTATCTGGATTGGAGACATGGTCACTTGGTCATCCACTTCACCTTGTCTGTGAGGATGGAGCCCAAGAGCATCTTAATTAGGGGGTCAAAGGGAGTCGAAGAGCACCTCTAGAGCACCCTTCTGGAAACAACATGATTCGGAATATAGCATCTTAACCAACACATACCTGAAGCTGAGCATGACTAACCATGAACTCTTGTTGGTTTTTCATGTTTTCGTTCATCGATTTTGAGAATATAAACCCCATCTTGACCTAAAGTGGAAAATGCAAGGCATATTTAAATAACACAGTGCATCCTTACATAGGCTCCGAGCTCCTACCGAGGGTGGCAATGTAAAAGGAGAGAGAGAAAAATACTTGACCTAGGGAACAGTGTAAATTCTAAGTAGCGGTCCAACCTCAGGAATACTGACTTACCCAGCCTGAGCACCCTTTACTCAGCCAAGAACAGCTGGCTGAACAGGTTTCCCACCTCTCCCTGCTCTGTGAACACACAGTGCCACGTTTCCTCGGTTTTCCCTCTATAAATCTAAGGTGAGCCACCTTCTTACCGACTGTCCTGGCAGACAGGAAGACCTTGCATCTGAGGATGTGTGTTTAGAACTTTCGTCTGTCCCTCCTGATCTCTCGTCTTCTCCCCCCGCCCCCCAGACAGGGTTTCTCTGTGTAGCCCTGGCTGTCCTGGAACTCACTCTGTAGATCAGGCTGGCCTCGAACTCAGAAATCTGCCTGCCTCTGCCTCCCAAGTGCTAGGATTAAAGGCGTGAGCCACCACCGCCTGGCCTGACCTCATGTCTTAAGACGTAGGCATCTTAGGGTCAGTAGGTCAATAGGTCAGTATTCCTCCTGAGGTCTCACGCTCCTGTCCTTGTAGCTGATATCCACTAGGCATTTTCCCCCAGCCTCGACTTTCTTCTCTCCAAGCCACCGAGGCTTTCAAATGGGCAGGATGAGGATGCTCTTATGCCTTTGCAAATGAATCTCCCTGTATGGGAAGTATGTGTGTGAGTGTATATATCCATCCGTGCATGTGTGTGTGTGGGGGGGGGTGCCACAGCACATTCGTCCAGGTCAGAGGGTAACCCCAGGTATTGTTCTGCACTTTACACCTTGTGTGAGACAGTCTTTCCAGAACGTTGCTCTCAGCTGTGTACCCCCTCCCCCCCCCAGCTGTCTCTGCCTCTCATCTCAACACTGGAACTACAGGCGTGTGCTACCGTGCCCAGCTCTTCATTGACTTGCAAGCTTTCAACACAGGTCTGCACGTTTGCATGGCACGTGCTTTACCCACTAAGTCATCTCCTCAGCCCAGAAATGGGTTTTTAAAATGACCACATTGTTTCCAGTGGAAACTCACTCTGTAGATCAGGCTGGCCTCAAACTCATTGCACAAGAAACACATTGCAAGTTGGAAATAGCATTGAGGGGGGAAAATGCATTTACTACACTGACTATGCAGAACATTGTGGTTTACCATTGCTTACTTTAATGTTCTCAGAAACACTTACGCTACCCCAAAGAAGTACAGACCTCTTTTTATAATAATATGTTCAATATAATTTATTGAATTTTATAGTAAAGTTAAAAACAGAATGGCTGTTCTGTTTTACTAGCCTGGGAAATGAATTCAGATTTTGAAGGTTTTTTTTCCCCTTATGATCCCTATCGTCTTTTTACCATCATTTCCTTAAACACTGTGACTCAAGCCACCCTCTACATCAGGCACCACCTTGATTTATTTTATTTTATTTTATTTTACCTTATTATACGATCTTATATGATCTTATCGGCCTCAGAGGGCTATAAACTGTAGGTGGGTCAGAACTCCTAACTTTGTTCTAAATACAACTGAGTATGTTCAGAAAACATTCTCCTTAGTTACTGATTTTTTAGAAGACCATAAGGCCCGGGGGACTGTCACAAGGTCTCCACTTTCTTCAGTGTTGTCTTAGGCTGTTGAATTCACACCAAAGCAGACAGTCTCAGTGCTTCCCAGGCAGGATTTATAGATATTCTGAGGGAATCCCAGACAACAGTTATTTCCACATCTTTCCTCAAAAGGAAATCCGTGGGTTTGGAGTAGCCAAGGGATGAGCACGGAGAACAGGGGCAGTTCACATCAACTGGGATGGCGACCCTGTTAGTTGGTCTCCAGGTGAGTGTGAGCTCACAGCCAGGTTTCAGTGACTTCCCTGTATCCCAACAAAGACAAAGAACATACCCTGGAATTAGCAGCCCTCGAGCCAGTCAGCTGTGAGACTGAGCAGAGGCTGAACTACTTCCTACGAAGAAAGAGAGAGCCTTACACAGCCTTGGGACATCACGAGTCCCCCTGTCTGTCACTGTCCCACTCAGCACCCTATGAACAGAGGCAGAGGACACTCATCATGGAGGGGGATCTAGCTGTTTATTCTGTTATCTAAGTAACGGCAGTTCAAAATGAGTCATTTCCAACTGAGCCTTCAGGAGAAGTATTATCATCCATCTTGACAGTCTCTGTGGCTTCTGCTTCACACAAACACTTGCACAAAATAGGAATGCTTAACAGAAGACCAACTTTGGCTCAGGATGCTTGGCCTCCCTTAAGTTCTTCATATATATATATATATATATATATACACACACACATACATGTACATATATGTGTATATATATGTATATATACACACATGTACATGTATATATACATATATGTGTATTATGCATATATACATATATACATATACATATATATATATATACACATTCCCTTCAGTCCCTTGGCCTACTTCTGTTTCTAAGGGGATGAGCTCTCCATCCCTTTAAGAGGTAGGACAATCTTCCTGTCAATCATCTAGAGGAGAGAAGAGTAACACTTTGGAAAGCTAGGATGTAGGCTTACCTCCTTCTGGGCCTTGCACTCTTGGACTTGGACTTTGGATGTGCCGGGGAAATCGCGGGCACACAATCAAAGGCAGAAGGCAAGCAGGAGTGCCCCTCTGAGCTCTCACCTGCAAATGAGCATGCCCCACCCTGTAACTTCACCCTTGAACAGGGTTTTCAACCTCCTCTTCCCATACCTAACAAAGCCATGTTATGCTCTTTCCTTAGGATATCCCAAATACCTTCCGTTTTCTCTCTCCCAGAGACAATATCATCAGCAATACCTAAGAGTGGCCTCAAACTGACTTTATTACAGGCAACACAGAAAACCACAGTGTCCTGCAGGGTGGAGGGTGTGGAGGTGAGTCCAGGCGGCTCCTGGTTTTTAGTTAGTTAGTTTGTTTTGGGTTTGGGGTGGGGAAGCAGGGGTGTTAATGTTCCAGTTCCACGAGGTCATGATTCAAATTACTCGGGAAAGGTGTATTGGGGAGGCTATAATGTTGCTTGTGCAAATCCCAGACTTTCCTCTGGTGGTCCTAGGAACTGGGATTCGATTTAGAAGGAAAAGAATTCTATACAATTTCTGTCATCCAGATTCTTCCCTGATTTAGTATCAGAATTTTTGGCTGGTCACATCATCACAATCGTTCTCAATAAACCTTCCTAACCATGTTCCCTAGCAGGAAGGACATAACCTCTGGGGGTATTTTGTTTTGTTTTGTTTTGTTTTTTTGTTTCCACTCTCCCTCTGTTGAACCAGTTTACGTCATTTAGGTATTTCCCTAAAGGTATTCCATTTCCTGTCCATTGCACTCTGCAGACTTGTCCCAACTTGGTGACAATGGTACAGAACCGGGTTGGCAATACCTTTCAGCCTCGGAGGCATCAGGAGAATCGAGAGCCCAGGCCTTTCCTACGCAGCGGGGGCTGCAGCTGAACGGGGCTCTACAACCGAACCGACCCTCCCTCCCAGGTACCTGTGGCCCGATGCACTCACGCGACACTGTGCAGGGACGGTGACCACAGCAGAGGCCTCTAGCCAGGACTCCAGCCGATCAGCGCAGGACAGTACCTAGCTTGGGCAGAGCCCCAGGATTGGTTGGCTATGACAGTGGATCACGAACTTCAACCAATCAGCGTGGCCTTTGGCTCCTTAAAGGAGCCCGCGGAGGCCTGGGGTGTTCTTCCGGTGCAGGCGCCTGGAGCAGGGGGAGGTGGGTGGGGCAGGACAGAGACGCAAATTCCAACCTGGATGGTCTCGAATAGTGCATGATTTTGATGGAAGGCTAAGAAAGCAGCATGGAAATGTCGTTTCATGTCCTCGGAGTCCCGAGCCTGTTTAAAAAAAAAAAAAAAAAGCCACCACCAAATCGCTTAAAGGTAAACAGGGAACAAAAGCGAACAGTGGCCAGAATTTCCATATTTCCCTATGTGATTTCCATATTACGTACACCTACCAGCATTGTCTGTCTAGAGTACAACTCCCAACATCACCGAGGAAACACTCAAGGACCCATTAGCATTTGCTATGTAACCGGTTGGGAAAATAGTACGCGTTATGCTTCGCGACCTTTAGGGAAGGGCCCTGTATTAACCTTGGCTGACCCCACCCCTAGAGAAGGCACCTAGCCTCCTTCAGGCACATCTAGCCTCACAGGCTTGTGTAGCTTCAGTTCCCCGTATTCTGACGTTTAGATCCCTCATTCCAAACATTACTTGGATGGGAAACTTGCAACAGTGGCTTTAGTCCTATTTGCCGGAGCAAGTTAAGTGTTGCTAGGAGTAAATGCCTTTGGAGAGAAATGAGCAGCTGACCCCTGGGGTAGGAAGCAGTGCCTATCCGTGCAGACAAAACTTGCTTCTGTTCTGTTCCCAGCTCTGTAACCTGTAGGAGGGACCGAGGTCGTTGTACCTGCAGGTAAGCACTACGGGAACCAAGAATGTGAAACACGCAGGGTCCTAGCTTTAACGGGCAAGATTTAGAACTCCTTTACTGCAGGGGGTGGTTAACATTGGCACTGAGTGGGAGAGTCCACACCAGATCCTTCCCTCGTCATGAGCTGTTTTTCTCAGTCAATCTATAGAACCGATCTTTATGGACAATGTCACATCCTATAGACCCCATCTTAATCCCTTTTCTCCCTTTTCAAAGACTTACGTATTCTAGATAGTTCATAGAAAAGAAATGGACTCAGAAATCTGCCGTCTCTGCCTCCCAAGTGCTAGGATTAAAGGCTTGCATCACTACTGCCTGGCCATGGCTCCATTTCTTGTTGGGACTAAATAGTAGTCCTAGTAGTGCAGTGTATAAATATAAGACATTCTGTGTGTCCATTCAGATGGATGGACATTTGGATGGTTTTATTTACTCTAGTATGAATAACACTGTTAGTTTTGTGAGCATATGTCAGTTGTCTTGGGTGGCAGGGATAGAATTTCTGGAGCACACGATAAGTCAGGGCCTTAAAACTCGCACACTGGGTGGCAGTGGGTAAGGATGCTCTCCTGACAGACAGTGCGCCCGTGTGGCCGCTGAGGGGCAGGCACTGGAGCATCATTCCGGGCTAGATTCCCACTCGCATCCTTTCCTCTCACGTAATCTCCGGCAAGTTACTTGAGCGGGGCCTCTCCATTTCTACAGCCCTAAAGTAGAGGTGACTCCAGGAACTACAACTCATAAGACCATTATACAAGTTAGGTAAGCTAGTGTATGCATGAGAGAGTCTGACTTTTGAAAATACTACCCTGTTTTACCATTACTGACACTTTTCATCATTATTGTGATTTCATCTCATTCGTTTCATAGGCTTTTGTTGTTGTTGTTGTTGTTGTTGTTGTTGTTGTTGCTGTTGTTGTTAATGGTGCTATGGCTTGTCAAGGTTTGTCACTGAAATGCAGTGACTGAAGGTAACTGTGGTGGAAGAGGGTGGGGGAGCCCAGGAAAGCTGCTCCGAGCAGGGGCGGGTACACTTCCCAGTGTAACCTGAATCAGATGAGGCTTCGCGTGGCTCTGCTGAAGCATTTCACAGCGTCCCCGGAGTCGCGGGCTTGACTGGGGAAGCGCTGGGGAAGGCTGATGAGGGTGTGGGCTTTAGCCTTCCTCGGCTGTATGTAAATAATCGCACAGCTGATGAGCAGGAACTTGCAGCTGCTTCTCTTTCGGGTGCTGTTCAACTGTGATGTCAGTACTGACTAAGCACCTGCTTGCTAACTTCCTTCTCCCGTAACCCGTGCCACGCACATGACCCTGTTCTCAGCCTCTGAATCTCAGCCTGTTCTCCTCCCTTGAACGATCTTTTCCTCCTCTCCCTCTTCCTCTTCTTCCTCTTCCTCCTCTTCTCCCTTCTCCTCCTTCAGAAAGTAGTCCCTGAACTCTGAGAACTAGGGCTGTAGAGAGCTCATCCAGTTAAGGACCTGGGTTTGATTCCTAGATCCCATATGGCAGCCTACAACTATCTGTAACTCCAGTCCCAGGAGGCCTGACACCCTTGTCTGGCACAGACATACATGTAGACAAAACACCCGTACATATAAAATAAGTAAAATTTTAAAAATAAAATGATCTGCATATACATATATATAATCACTTTGGGATGTGACTTTATTTCCCCATAGGTAGTGTTGGAATTGAGTTGAACTGTAACAGAATCTTCTTAAAGCTCCCTGCTTCCATGACCACAGGCCCCTCCCCCCTGCCTCCTTCCGCTAGCTGTAGTTACTATCTGTAGAGCACATGGCTCCTTTCCCTTACGCTAGCCAATGACTGTGCATTACAATTAAAAACCAACCTTTCTCCTTACCCCTCAAGGCCCTCGCGACATGATGAGAGCCAGCCTTTCAGCCTCCACCCCAGCCGAGGTAGTGACCTCTGCCAGGACTCGCCAAGGGTGCTCACCTCCAGCCTGTGCACAGCCCCTCCTGCAGCTTGTTCCTGGCTGTCTCCAGGAGCACAGTGTGCCTTGCCTTACCCTTGAGATGGCCGGTCTTCATTGTCAACTAAGCAGGATGTGAGACATAAGGAGGCTTATCTCCCAGAAATGAATAGGCTAGGTGGGGCATGAACACGGAACAGCGAGATTAGAGATGACATTCGAGATGTGTTCCACTAGCCACTGTTTTTCTCTTGTCTGACTGTTTCTCTATTCATTTTGTCAAAATCACAAAACTCAGATCATTTTCAGGGATACCTTCTCTCCTTACCTAGGCTATTTTGGCTTATGTCTATTCTTGAGATGGTGAAAATATATATGTGTGTATATGTATGTGTATGTGTATGTATATGATGTATATGTATACATATGTGTATGTGTATATTTATATGTATATGTATAAAAGTTACATCCCCCTTTTCTATTTCAGGAGGATACCAAAACTTCATTAAGGGGGCATGATCATGGGAAAATAGATGTCAGAGGAGTAGAAACAGGTGGAGGAGTGGGGGTAACTCTTTAGATTACTCATATGCAAATCAAGGAAAGCAGCAGGCCCTCAATTCCCATGGAGAGCTTCAGAGAGGCCAGGTTCTGTCAAGGCTTGCCTTCTCTGTAGAGTATTTATGTAGACCTTAAGCAATGCTTTTGTAAAACAAAACAAAACAAAACAAAACAAAACAAAACAAAACACCTCACCCCTTCTAGCTTTTAAAAGGAGTCAAAGACTGCTAAGGGTGTGTGTGTGTGTGTGTGTGTGTGTGTGACTTAATCCTCAACTCTCAAATCCTTATGAACCAAGAGAACTCAGCTAAGGAGTGATTCTCTAAAGTGACTCACTAAAGATTACAGATCTGAATAGTCACAACCACACTAACACATCATAAAGATTATGTCCTGGGCCTTGGCTATACTTTCAGAAAAAAGAACTATTAACCAGAAATACGTTTGTCTGTGCATGTGTATATACACACATATATGTTTAGATTGGATTTCCACATACAAAGTCTATGTTTTATCTTGTCAGCCAACTAAAGTTAGGGAAATTGCTTTATTCTATTTTGGGGATTCAAAAGGCATTTGGAAGAGGGACTATCTCAGCTGAGGCTCTGGTCTTATTCCACTTTTATTGATGTCGTTGAGAGTTCCACATTTTCTATAGACTCTTAAGGCAGTGTCATCCCCAATGACTTCCAAGTTAAAAATGGAGATGCTTTGAAAATGTGAAAATCTCAGCACAGCCAAGCCAGTGGACACCCCCAATATTCACCCAACACACTACTTTGGGGTAGTGGTTTTCGTGAATAAGTGGAGAAAGCAGAGAATGAAGAAGGCCCCTGAAGTCCAACAGGGAAATGTTTAAATGATGACAGTACTCTGTGGAGTTCCCATGGTTTTGTCTTGGAAAAAGCCCACATTTCCAGTTCACAGAAGGACTTTCGCAACATCACCTAGACAGACTTCCCCCACCTGGATCCACAGAGATCCACGGCGCTCACAAAGGGCACGGTTCCACATGGGACGTTCTTGAACGGCAAGGCAACTGGTTTCATTATGTCGAGGAACTTTGAGGAAGTCACCAAATCCACGATTTAAAAATATATTTCCTATTATACAGACACACCTACTTTCTAGAATTAAAGTAGAGTCATGTGCCTGTTACTAACTCTATAGGATGTGTAACTGTATATGTAAAGTTATGTCAAAACTGTCACATATCCAGGTATCCAGAAAGGGCTTAAAAGAGATGGGGAATCGGATGGTAATTTAAAGTGTCTGGATTCTGAAGATAAAATTTAAGTTGGAGATCTTATGACTTCAGATATTTTGCGTCTAAAGCGCTCACTGCTCAAGCCTGAAGATTTGAAGTTCAGGTCTTCATTGCCCACGATAAAAGCAGAGATAGCCCATATCTGAGACCCCAGCGCTGGCAGCAGAGCAGGTGTGGGAATCCCTGCAGCACTCTGGCCAAAGTGGGAGCTGTAGAGGAAGACAACCTATGTGGACCTCTGGCCTCCACTCGTACCCTCCCCCACCCGGGACCCCAGGACCCACTCCCACCCAAAATACTGAATTGTTTACTGTGGACTGTTTCTTTCAGGGAACCTGATTTACAAGAAAGCGAATGTGAGTTTCACTTTCACTTTTAGTTTCGTTTGTCTGTTTGTTTTCTTTTTCTTTTTAATCACAGGGTCTCAGTAGTATCCCAGTCATCCTTGGAGCTCTCCCTATAGACCAGAGATCCACCAGTCTCTTCCTCCTGAGTATTAGAATTCAGGCGTGAGCAACCACACCGAACTCTAGTTTCGTTTTTCTATAAACTCTGAATATCTATCCCAAAGCTGCCTCTAAAGTCAGCGGGAGGAAATCCTGCGGGATAAACTCACGCTCAAAGCAGCTGGGTGGTTTTGCTGTCAGAGCAGGCAGAGGTGGGGGAAAGATTTCCGCAGAGTGGGCGGGGCTCTGCGCTGAGATAAGACCAGGAAATCAGCGGAGTCCCCAGCCTTGAGCCAAGCTGCGCCTGCTGGTCCTCCGCCAGTCTTCTCGCCTGCAGGTAGGAGCATCTTCTCGCTGAATGGCTTGCAGGGCATTTTAGAGAGCCAGAATCACTAGACCTTTTGAGGATGGAGAGGGAAAGACGATGGGTTAGCAGGCAGCAGAGTCTGTTTCCTGGCAAAGTTAAGAACTCAGGATCGGCAATTTGTCTGGTGACAGGGCACTGTTAGCTTTAATGCCAGTTTTGTGTGTTTATCTATAGGATCTTGGGGTAGGTAGCTGGGTCAGAGGAGATGGTGAATTGGTCCTAGCGCGACTTTGACTGTCTGTTAGTAATGACTGGGTAAGCCTTTCCACTTGAAGCATCCTCTCCTGAGATCCTTTCCTCTGTCAATGTCCGGGATTCTAGAGCTTAAAAGTTTTATTCTATCTGCCCAGAGAACCTAAGAGATATTTAGAAGAAAATGCTCAAAACAGTTCTTAGACACAGTGACCTTGGCTCTGTTAAAGTTAGGTTGGGGTTGTCATAAGAGGTAAAGTACAGTGTTCTATCTTTTTTTTTTTTTTAAATCTGAATAAATTATCGGAGGTGCTTTCTTATGAATTACTTAACCAGTTTTTTTTTTTATTGCTGTATTCCATTGTGCTGGGCAATTAAAGGGCATCACTCTCCCACTGATGAGTGCACAGGTTAGTAACCGTGCCCTCCTACCTCAGTCATCACTGATCATCGGTGTATATAACTGTCTGGAATAAAACTGGGTGCTTTATTTAGATAAACTCTTATGTGTATAAGTACCTAGTTATGTTTGAGTATCTGAAAGGCCTTTGTATAGAAAAAAACTGAGGATGCTTTCCAGAAAGTATCTGCAGCTGACGATGACAGTGACCCGCGGTGTTTAAGGAGAACTTTATACTCTGAAAATAGTCGCCTTTCCCAGCTGAGCAGCATAGACGAGTGGAGACATCAGTGGTTACATGTCACTCTAAGGAAGGATGGAGTAGGGAGGAATTTGAGCACAGAGTTCAGGATCATTTGATAGAATTTGAAAATCGGGTAAAATGTCACTCTTTCATTTGAGAAAGGAAGCTTGCATCTGCTTCCCCCACCCCCCACCCCCCCACCCCCCCACCCCCTGGGAAGATAGAGAAGTTGGCGTTCCATGATCTTTGTCTGGACTTCCCCTGGGACAAACCTATTTCCCCATCTTGAATGGGCGGTCACTTCTTTACTTGATACTCTCTCTGTTGCTTTGTGAAAGGCTCTCAGCTCTTGCCTGGGAATTTGTAAAGGTTACAGTTGCCCGAGGGAGAAGAGGATTTTGTGAGCTTAGCCTGTCTAAGAGCTGCAGGTTTAGAGGTCAAAGACCAAGCTGATTTACACGGCCCCTGAATTTCCCCTTTTTAGCTTCTGCTGCTCACACCTGCACCCCGAGAGGCAAGGAGGAGAGGATATGATAATGAAGAAGGTGACTATTAGACCCAACCCATCACCTTTCATATTTTATACTAAGCATTTAAAGATTTATGTATTTTATTATGTTATGTCTATGAGTAAGCTGTAGCTGTACAGATGGTTGTGAGCCATCATGTGGTTGCTGGGAATTGAACTCAAGACCTCTGCTCACTCTGGCCCTGCTCGCTCCAGCCCAAAGACTTATTTATTATTATATGTAAGTACACTGTAGCTGTCCTCGGACACACCAGAAAAGGGCATCAGGTCTCATTACGGATGGTTGTGAGCCACCATGTGGTTGCTGGGATTTGAACTCAGAACCTTCAGAAGAGCAGTCGGTGCTCTTAACCACTGAGCCATCCAAGCTTTTAAAGCAGACTCATAACCAATAAATAACTGTTCCCACTGAGTCTTCCGTTCAACATTGGAAGAATTAAGTATAGCTTTCGATGGATGTCATGCACCTCAGTGTGATGTCTAATACTCAGCTTGGCCATTTCTTCCCCGACCTCATTGCAACAGTCACTGTGTCCTCACAGGCTTGGATGTCATCCTGCGTCATCTTCTTGGGCAGATGAACTGGGCAGATAATGTGCCTAATAAGGAGTTGTTTGATTTTGTTCTTTTTGTAAATGCTCTTGGTTTGGTTTGGTTTAGTTTGGGTTTTGTTGTTGTTTGTTTGTTTTGATTTTCATGTTTTTGTTGTGGTTTGAGACAGAGTCTCACTATGTAGCCCAGGCTGGCCTCTAAGTCAAGATCCTCTTACCCCAGTCTCTCAAATGCTGTTGCATGTGCCCTTTTCTTACATCAAAGATTCATAATAGTCATTAAGAAACCTATGACCTTTACAGTCAAAATAAGCAATCAGATGATTTTCAAGAACTAAATATTAATTTAAACAAATCAAGTTGCATTTTTCAAGAATTGAATTAGGGGGAAAAACTTAAAAAGCAATGGCAGTGCTGCGTGAAGATGCAGTGGTATCAGTTTTCATAGTTTTCTTTCTCCCTAGATCACCAATTCTTTTTAGGGAAATCTATCATACAGGTCTAAACTTGGACCTGGCACACAACTGGTACTCACCCAAACATTAGTTAAATATTAGTTAAAAACACAAATATTTGTGATTTTGAAAAAAGGGTCAGAAAGACCCAACATGTAACAGTAAAAGGAAGTCAATATTAAGAGTCCATTAAACACAAGACTTGTGGAAATTATACCACAATCTTCAATTTTAAAAATGGCTATTAAGTGTGTAAAATACTGGGGCTGGAGAGATGCCTCAGAGGTTTAAAGCACTGACTACCCGTCCAGGGGACCCAGAGCCATCTGTGACTCCCACCTCAGAGAGTTTGACATCTTCTTTTGGACTTGGAGGGCACTAGACACACATATGGTAAGCATACATACAGGCAGGCAAAACATTCTTTAAAAAAATATATATGTTGATTTCTTTCTTCATTATTTATACAGGGTTCTGCCTGCGTGTGTGCCTGCAGGCCAGAGGAGGGTGCCAGGTCTCATTATAGGGGGTTGTGAGCCACCATATGGTTGCTAGGAATTAAATTCAGGACTTTTGGAAGAGCAGCCAGTGCTCTTAACCTCTGAGCCATCTCTCCAGTCCCAGACAAAACGCTTTTATGCATAAAATAAATCAATCTTTAAAAGTGTAGAGGAAAAAGGCCCAGTGGGAACTGTTGACAGACGTGCTGAGAGCGGCCACCCTTTCTCCGGCTTGGCTCTGGTAGTGCTGTAGGCCATCATGGTCTCTGTCGCCTTCGGGGAGGACAGGGATCTTGGCAGCATCGTGGGCTGCTATTTCATCACATCAGTAGCAGCTCTCCTCCTTCCTAAGCAAACTTTGGGAACCAAATAAACAAAAAGCTCCCCAAGGGAGAATTGCATAACATGCTTACATTAGTTTTTTATAATAACGACAACAACAACAACGACGAGGACAAATCATAAAAATAAACCAAAATGGTCATTCTAGGAAGATGTCTGAACTCCATTTCTAGAGTCCTTCACAAGAAATTTGGTAGGTGTAATGATTTTTTTCCTAGTAATATAAGTAAAATGTTTATTCACTCATTTGAAAGTTGGACACACACACACACACACACACACACACACAAGACAAAAAATGGTGGTTCCATCTCTCATTTTCTATCTTTCTTTCTTCCTTTAAAAAAGTATAAACGTGGGCTGGAGAGATGACTCAGTGGTTAAGAGCACTGGCTGCTCTTCCAGAAGCACTGAGTTCAAATTCCAGTGCCCACATAGTGGCTCCCAACCATCTGTAATGGGACCTGAAGTCCTCTTCTGGTGTGTCTGAAGATAGTGACAGTGTACTCACATACATAAAAATAAGTAAATGCATCTTTTTAAAAATAAAAGTATAAATGTGTAAGAACTTCCCTGTCCTCCCTATAAAAGTCAAAATTACCTTTGCAGAAAATCACCGTCAGGCAGCATTGTCAAGGGGGGGGGGGATTGGTCTATAACACCAGTGTGTTTCTGCTTTATATATTACCCTCTAGCCTCCTTCCTACTTTTTTGCAAACTCATCCCATATGCATGTATTAAAATCTGTCCCTCATGGTATTTTGAGAATACAGAGTTTTATTAGCTAATACATGGGGTATTTCAAGTCTGGAATTATTGTTAGTGTGTCATCCCTGTTACATATAAGTTTATTTTATTTTTAGGATGAATTTCCAAGACAGGAATAGAAAGATCATATGACATACACAGTTAAATTTTTAACAGATTACCAAGTTGACCTTTAAGAGGCTATACAATTTCACATCCTTACCAATAAAGGTCAAGAAATCCTGTCTGCCTGTATCCTCACTCATACTATCTATGAGGACTCTATAATTTTGGTAGAGCAGAAGGTCCAAATGTTATCACAGATCTTCCATGTACTTTCTTATGGAGGGCATTCTTTCCATTTTTATTTATTATTCTTTGGGCTGTGTAAACTCTCATTCGTTTTCCTCCTGGGCAATGTATAGTTTCCTCACTGGGCTTTAGAGACTGGACGCCAGAATCCCCTACTCGTAGGCTGTCAGATAGACTGTGAATGGACATAGAGGTCAGAGAGAAACCAAGGGAAGATTGACTTTCCCATGAAAGATGTAAACATGCGAATAACACAGAAGAGGAAAACGTTAAATATTAAATTGGCTGAATTGCAGCGCTCACCTCTGACCTTGCTCTTTAGACTTAATCAGTTTTACCTCCCGCTGCTCCAGCAGTGCCCAAAACAGGGCCAAACTCAGAGAAGACACTCAGTGTTTGCTGAGAGAATCAGGAGAACGTTCAGCAAGAGGGAATCCGGATTCTGGCAGCTACATCTCAGGCAGTGTCCTGAGACAGCCAGACCTTAAAGTAAACGGGCCAGATGGAGTTCTCCTTCCTTCCCATACCTGTTACCACTGTAACTCTCTTTACTGGGGAAAAGAATTATAATTTGGAATAGGTGAGGGGCAGAGGTGAGGGGTTTTTTTGTTTTTGTTTTTTGTTTTGGTTTTTTGGTTTTCTGGTTTTTTGGTTTTGGTTTTTTTCGAGACAGGGTTTCTCTGTATAGCCCTGGCTGTCCTGGAACTCACTCTGTAAACCAGGCTGTCAGAAATCCACCTGCCTCTGCCTTCCAGAGTGCTGGGATTACAGGCATGCGCCGCCGCAGCCACCACCACCTGGCTAGAGGTGAGATTTTAAGAGGGGGAAGGAAGCCTTGAAAGTGAAAGTGAAAATTGAATGTTCTTTGCTTTGAAGTTTTGCCTAAAGCAGGTTTTAGTTTTCAGATATGTTTCAGTATTGAAAAACTGCATGATACAGCTGGGGGAGTTGGGAGGGGGGGTCCTTGGCTGATTTTGGACGTACATTATCAATCTGGGGGCTTATAACTCAATGTAAAGATCTCGTTGCATCATACTGACTTCTTTCCCCTTGGTTCCACATGGCTTTGAGTTACAACACGAAAGCACTGACCTTGGAGCTGTGCAGCTGTGTTGCCACACCTGCAGATCGCTCATTGGCCAGCCATCAGATTGCTTCAGTTACAGCTGGCTCGCCCACACTCTCCAGACTGGCTTTTAGGGCTTATTTATATAATAGGACACATCTGCTAGGGTCTCGTTGCTCAGCTATTGAATTAAGGGGACCTCTCTCTGTGTTTCCTGTTACCAGATAACTCCCAAAACATGAGGATATTTGCTGTCACTCTATTTATAGCCTACTGTCACTTGCTATGAGGTAAGTCGCCAGATCTTTCCAGTGGGTTCTGTATTTTTAATATTTTAGCCCTGGGTTAAAATGGAAGTAATTTGTGTGTGTGTGTGTGTGTGTGTGTGTGTGTGTGTGTGTGTGTAGGGGGTATATGTGTACGTGCATTTGCTAGGCACACATGTAGAGGCCAAAGGACAATCTAGACCTTAGTCCTTACCTTCTACCTTGTTTGAGACAAGGTCTCTTATTTGATGTTCATCGCTGAGTACTGTAGGCCAGCTGTGGGCCGTCACAGGATGTGTACAGGATGATCCTCGGAACCAAATTTCCATCAGTCCAGCTGTGCCTACTTGCACAAGATTGCTGCTACCAGGCTTGTTGACTATTGACATTCTCCCACAGGAGGAGGTGTGGAGAGGGCCATAAGACCCTCGCCTGATTCTCCAGCCTCACGTCCCAACCAGCTATAAGCAATTCTGTCCTAATTGGTCATGATTCAGGGAAGGACTGGAATATAGAGGCTAGGGAGGGAGGGGGCTCCATCTTCTGGTCATGGGGGAGTCATCCATGCTGGGCTCAGGTATCCCAGCATAGCTGCTTTAAAGCATTTTCTGAGCCGGGCGGTGGTGGCGCACGCCTTTAATCCCAGCACTTGGGAGGCAGAGGCAGGCAGATTTCTGAGTTCGAGGCCAGCCTAGTCTACAAAGCAAGTTCCAGGACAGCCAGGGTTACACAGAGAAACCCTGTCTCTAAAACAAACAAACAGAAACAAACAAAAAAGCACTTTCGGGCCCTTAACTCCTTCCTCACTCCTTGCTCTATAAGTAAGCTTAATACACGTATTAGTTTCTCCAGAGTGAACTCTACTGACATGGTAACTCTGGTGGTTGTTGGGAGCTTAGAAAGAGGACTAGATATTTGTGTCTCCTTGCAACAAAATGTTAGCAATACCTGGCAGAGTCTCATTTCAAGGGAAGTTGAAGAACAGTCTAGTTGCCCAGGAGAAAGTGGTGTATGGGTGTAAAGTGAGGGCAAGGTGGGGTACTGGAACTGAGTACGGCTCAGTATCAGTGTAACGCCTACAGTGAATCGTGAAAATTATGGAATTTAGGATCTATTGAGTCTTTTTTTAGTTGTTTAATAAGTTGTTAAGCATTTTTAAATGTGTATTTATTGTTTTATGTGTATGAGTATTTCCAGAATGTGTTTCTCTGCAGTATTTGTATGCAGTGCCTGTTGGACTAAAGTTACAGAAGATTGTGAGGGAGGTTGTGGGTGCTGGGAATTGAACCGGAGTCCTCTGGAAGAGCCATCAGTGCTCTTAACTGCTGAGTCATCTCTCCAGCCTCAAAATAAAAATTTTAAATGATTTTATTCCCTGTAGTCTAGGACTACTAATGAAGAATCCTTTGTTACTTTATTCTTTTTAATTTTCTATGAAACCTTTCTCTCTTTCTTCCTTCCTTTCCTTCCTTTCCTTCCTTCCCTCTCCCTCCCTCCCTCCCTCCCTCCCTCCCTCCCTCCCTCCCTCCCTCTCTCTCTCTTTCTTTCTTTCTTTCTTTCTTTCTTTCTTTCTTTCTTTCTTTCTCCTGTCTTAAAACCAAAATACTGGTGTTTCCTCAAGTGATGGGATTTCTTTACTTTGGCCCCAAATCTTGGAAATATTGTGAGGATTGGCTTAGAAAGATCAGAAGTAATTTCGCTCTTTCATTCAAGTAACTTTCATGGGACATTTACTAGATGTCAAGCTTCCAACGAGATGCTGAGAACAAAAAAGGACTTTCCCGAGGGATCTAAGAATAAGGCTTCTTTCTGGTCTCCGGGAACGCACATTCTAGGTGAGAGATGATTGGATAAATAGCAGAAAAAAAATGAGTAACCATGTCAGGGCAGAACACTAACCAATAAGGGGCCACCCTGACGGGCGGCAGAGTTGGGAGCCAACTTTAAGTAGGGTGGACAGGACAGCGCTTCTTCAAAAAGACACACTTAGATGGGCTTTTATTCTAAACCCGATGAATCCCGAGCCGGAAGCACAAGATTCATCTAAACGTGAGGCCAGAGAGTGTTGGGCATGGGCGTGAGAGCCACAGGGGGAGTCTAAAGTTCACCATGCCGTCTGTCACCAGGGCAGATAGCACAGTTTGATTCTGTTCTAAATGCAATGAGAAGTATTTGAAAGTTTTTATGCAGGTGCATGTCAGCAGGGCTATGAGCCTGGTTCTACAGAAGAAGCATTTCCCGGGCCGTGGAAGCAGGAAAGAGCTGGTGTTGAGGGTCATAGCTTGGGGAAAGCTTCCAATAGGTAGGCAGCCTTGGTGAGCCCATGGATCCTGACAGTGAGTTTGTCCTTCTGGGGTGTCCCAGAAAGGAGGGAACTTGCTTCAGACTCTGTTTATAGCCCTACTTCTGGTCTGCACTCCTTTTTACATGATATAGACCCTTGTCCTTTCTGAATCCTAGAACAATAGTGTTTATTTGTTCCAAAAGTAATCATCACTTTCATGATCTAGCCTGGAAAGACACGGTCATGTTTCTGGGCGACTTGATCCAAAGATTTAATCTGTAAAGACCACTGGGTCTATGAAGAACTATGGTTCTCCATAAATCCCAATTTCCCATAAAATTTGAATGAGTGTAGCTCATGGAGCTGGAAAAAAGAATTCTTGCTTGATACCTGCCTAGATTATGTGTAAGGGAGATGTTGGGAAAGTCTGTGGAGAGGTTTGGGAAAGCTCAGGTTTGGTGATTACGAAACCGTCAACCGAGGGTGAGCGTGGACCGGTGAGGTAAGGCAGGAGGCTACTTCCTCAAAAGTCAAGACGATTCTGGGAATGCTCTGGTTTGAACTTCAGGTTCCTGGAAATGGAAATGACACGTACATGCGTGTGCATGCATTGTGCACACCTATCAGAAAGAAGAGGGAGCAAATATATATATGTGTGTGTGTATATATATGTGTGTGTGTATATATATTAGTTAAAACACCATGTCTAGCCAATAAAAATCTCTTGATAGGAGAAAGGGCCTGTTGGCTACCGTATGGGTGTGGCCCCTCTCCAGAATAGCCATCCTTCCAGTATGCCAGTCTTCTCCGGTTCATTGCACGATAGCTTTCTGACTTTATCCCATGTGACCTTCCCACCTCTTCATTTTGTTTGAAAATATTTATTTTTATGTATCCTTGGGAAATTCCATACATGCATACGTTGTGTTTGATCATCTCCACCCACCACCACATCTCTCTGACTCCTCTGCATACCCCACTCTGTCTGCGTCCCAACTTTGTTTACTGTTATAAGTCCTGAGTCCAATTAGTGCGACCCATATGAATGTGGGTGGTGTGATGTCCATTCTGATTTCCATTCTGGTGTGAGCACGCCACCATCCGCATGTGGCTAGGGAATGTCTCGGCAGCCATTGCTTGCCCGTAGCTCACTCACCAAGGTGGCATTGTTGACAGGCTTGCTCTTGTATAGGTCTTATACAGGCAACCACAGCTACTGTGAGATGATACATTGCCTCATTTTTAAAGATAGGATGTTACACTATAGCCAAGGCTGGCCTAAAACTTACCGTGTGTGTGTGTGTGTGTGTGTGTGTGTGTGTGTGTGTGTATGGCTAGGCTTGAAGGCTGAGCTTCAACTATCAACTATCTAGTTTCAGCCTCCCAAGTGCTGACCCTACAAACCTGAGCCATCATTCCTAGCTTCCCTTCATTCTTAGCACACACCATCAAGGAGCATCTCAAAGGGGCTTTGATTCTTGCAAACCTCATTTGGTCCAGTTGTTTCCCTGAGTATAATGAGGTCATAAGTTGAACTTGGACATGCGTTCTCAAAGGCTCATTAAATCAGGTTGCTTCCTCACTCTATTAGACAAGGCGATCTATCTGTGCAGACAAATTTTGTGTATGCGACACAGAGAACATCCACCTGCAGGAGACATTAGCAGCGTGTCTCTTGGCTGTGAAGTAGTTTGCCTATGAAGAGAGGGCAGCAGAGACAGGAAGCAGCAAGGAGAGGAACTGGAGTGGACAGAGAAAGCAAGCAAAGTTGCCCTTTCTCCAGTCCTCCCTCTGCTGCAAAGCACCTGCATGTCAGGTAGCACTTCAGATCCTCCTGCCTGTCACATCCCCCTCTGTCCCCCTCCCAGGCCAGGAGGCTCCACTCAACCCCCTTGTTTGAACAGCTTTTGAGAAGGGTTGCTTTTTGTCGTTTCTTCTTTTTGTTTTTGTTTTGTTTTCAAAGACTCTTGCCTGCTGAGGGCTGGGATACTACTAGGCCAGGAAGGTGGTTTTTGTTTGCTTTGTTGTTCTTGTTTTGGGTTGGGACTTTTTAGATGAGATTTCTATCTGTCCGTGTTGTGACAGGGGAACGGTGGACACGTTCAGAGCGGGTGGAATAGTCTGGCAGTGTTTTCGCCTCTGCAGGGCTTAGCCTGTGTTTCTGGTTTTCCCCTGGGAATGGCAGAAAGTGGCAGCTGGTAACACTACTGCTTTGTCATGGCCCCTGCTTTGCCATGGCCCTTGCTAGGTCTCTGGGGTGCTGGTAGTACTTAGGAAGGGAGGTGGGAGACAGGAGGAAGCAGGGGGGACAAGCTGACCTTTGGTTCTAAGGTCCGAGCTTTTAATCCCTTCTCCACCAGGGAGAAAGAAGAGTCAGGCCAAGCTGGCCAGGCCTTGACAGTCATTCCGCAGCCAGCCATGTCCTCCCTGGTTGACATCATCTTCCTCTACTCTCTAGCCCACAGAAGCCAGCGCAGCTTCCAGCCACCACTCCTGCATATCCCCTTCCACCCAGGCTTCATTTACTAAAGATATGCAGTCACCATCAGGAAATAAGAAAGAGTTGGAGGCCTGGGGGGAGAGTCATCTTGGTTGACTTGGCTTGGTTGGGGTAAAATACCCTGAGGATTGAACCCTTAAAAAGTTCCTCAAAAATGACATGGCGTTTTATCTGCCAGCTAAACTTCCCTAACCTCTTCCTAGAAAAGGCAGAAATTCAGGAAGTTGTAAGGCACCAGAGGCTCAGCCTTGAAAACCATCCACCTTATTAAGGGCATGTTTAAAACCCCGGGGGCAGGAACAGCCTTCAGACGTTTGCCCACCCACACACTGACCATCAGCCGGCAGGGTTTCCCACAGCTGCACCCTGAGCTGGTGCACTAGCCACAACCGTAGCTGTCCCATCCCACCAGCTGCCAAGCCAGTCTGTAGACACTCCCAGCCTGACAGGATGAGGCGGTCAAAGGCTCAGAGCTGCTTGTGCAGTGTTCCGAACTGCCACGGTTTTGTTAGACACCGTGTCAGAAGCAAGTCAAATGGTCATGGCTTGTAGTAGGTTAAATAAATTATGGTGTTTCCAGACAAGAAAACCCCTGTCAGTCTCCACAAATACTTGTAGGGTCTGTATTAACTCACAGGGATATATGCCCACAATGCATTTGCTATTGGTTCACTAAACTGCCTTTTCATATAATGGCACTTTCTTAGAAGGGCATCTCTATGGAAATGTCTGGATAAGCACAGAGTGCCTGTAAACTATGTCTGCCTAAAGCCAGAGAGTTTGCTTTTTTTTTTGTATCTTAAAATATTTTTTAGCCGGGTAGTGGTGGTGCACGCCTTTAATCCTAGTACTTGGGAGGCAGAGGCAGGTAGATTTCTGAGTTCAAGGCCAGCCTGGTCTACAGAGTGAGTTCCAGGAGAGCCAGGGCTACACAGAGAAACCCTGTCTCGAAAAAACCAAATATATATATATATAGATATAGATATAGATATAGGTATAGATATAGATATAGATATAGATATATTCTCTCTCTCTATATATATATATATATAGATAGATGCATTGTTTCATTTTTTGGAGGGGAGGGGGCTATACTTTCAATTTTAAAATCTGAGTTCAGTAAATGAACTAAATTATTCATATTTGAGAGATGTGATCTGGGCTGGTTGCCCTATAAGACTAAAAACCACATAAGAGTACTTCTTGTGTGCCAGCCAAGCGTGTCTGAGGACCTTTCCGGATCAACTCGAGTTATTTGTGCAGTAGCTCTAGGAAGCAAGCCTCTTACGATCCTCCTTTGACAGATGATAAAATGGGCATTTAGAGAAGTCGTTTGTGTAATGTCTCTGGCTGATAGGGGGTGAGACAGAGCCCCGCCTGGTCAAAGGCCTGCTTCCAAAGCGACGGCCACAGTGCTGAGTCTTTGGCTTACAGCATCAGTTCACCTGCTCTGCTGCATGGGGCATGAAGGGACTGAGAGCTGAGCAGCAGCTAGGAGCCGGGGGTGTGGGTGTGGGTGGGGGTGGGGGTGGGGGTGTGGGTGTGGGTGTGGGTGGGGGTAGAAGGCCGAAGCGAAGGCTGTGGATTCAAACTGATGATCCTTCGGGGTTCTTGGGGTCTTGTGGACCTCCTGTTCCCTCAGCTCCTCCCAGTGGTGGTTCCTCCTTTGTTAACAGGGTATCGTTTTAGATTTAGGATTAATTAGTTGCTATAGCTACCTACCTGGTAGCGAGCCATGTGGTACCACCTCAGTGCCCTACTGTCTCCACTGACACCTTGTTCCGGGCCAAGATGTAGGGAGAGGAGGGAGCCCTAGTGAGGGAAGTTGTGAGCAAATGTGTGTTTCACCATGGGCATAGCCTGTCAAGGACTCCAAGACCAGTTGGCCCATGGGAAACTGTCAAGGCTTTCCTCGGGAGTCTAGGTATGAGTGTTCGTGATGATAGGTCAGAGTGTGCAATGGTTAGTAACCGCAGCTTCCTCCTCCTGCATGTTCACAGCCTGAGGTGCTCATCCGCAGGGACCGTCTACCAGACTAGCCAGCCCCTCCCTCTGTGCTGTACCTCATAAAGGCTGCAGATAGTGGCCATAGTGGTGGGTGAGAGAACCCCTCCTGATCCCAGCTTCACTGTACATGTGTGTCTGTGTGTCCTTTCTTCATTCCCTGGATGCCTTTAGTCACGGTTCCGAGACCCAAGCTGAGCCCATCGCCACACTGAGAGACACGGACCCCAGGGTCTCTGGGTGGGCAGGTTGTCTCTGCAGGCAGGAAGATCAGCATCCCTGTGCCTCGCCACCCTGTGGCAACTCTGTTCATTTGTCATTGTCCTGTTAGGCATCAGCCCCTGAGCCTTGGGAGCGTCTGTACCCCCAGTCTCTGGAAAAGGACATTTAAGTGAGCACCCTCTGTGGAGTAAATAATTGGAAGTTATTCACAAGAAGCCTTGCAGTTATGGAATAGCAGTTAAAATGGTATTTGTGAATGAGCTTGTAGGATTTTTAAATTTTTTCTGTTTCTTCTACTTACCTGGCTCAGAGTTGTGACACCAATCAGTTGCTGGATTTTAGCCCGTCCCCTGTGCCAGAGGGGCCCAGTAGGCCCTATTTTTATACTAGATACTCAAGTGAAGAACTTCTAGGTATTCTATGTATGGTATAAGCTATCATTCACAAAGCCCCGTGTTGTGGGCCAGGGCTCTGAGCAGTCAGGCCACACAGCTGGAGAGGGGTGAAGACTGGCTTCTGTCCGGAGCTGTCCACACTGCTTTCCACCATGCTCCCTCCTCCCAGAAGCCTTTGCTTTGAAGACCGGCCCTGTGCTTAACTCTGCAGCCTACACCCACGAGACTGCGGCTTACATTTAGATGGTATTCCCCCTCTCCTGTTGCTGGATTGGAGACCACCCGATGAGCCGTGAGCTCGTCTCAAAGAGAGAGGACAGACACAAAGGCGGCTTGTGTCTGCCTTCTCTCTCTCAGAAGTATTTAATCAGCTGGGCGGTGGTGGCGCACGCCTCTAATCCCAGCACTTGGGAGGCAGAGGCAGGCGGATTTCTGAGTTTGAGGCCAGCCTGGTCTACAGAGTGAGTTCCTGGACCGCCAGGGCTACACAGAGAAACCCTGTCTCCAAGAAAAAAAAAAAATCAATCACTTGAGTTCCCTGGTGCTGAGCCTCCAAATCTAGGAGCACTTTCAAGAAAAGCAAAAAGCAAAGGTACCGGAGTCCCAGCTGGGGTGTCAGGACAGCACCCCCAGGTACCTCTGTGCATTCCAAGTTCCCCTGGGGATTCTAGCGAGCAGCTGAAAGCCCCGGAGTTGAACCACTTAAGGATCCACTGACTGGACACTTCAGCATGAGTCAGCTGGCCCTTCTGATACCTTTGACTGCATTTGAAAAGGTAAATTACCACTTCACTTTTTTTCCCCTAAACTGAAACCTGAGAGTCACTGTGAGACTCAGATTTCATTCACCTGAGCATTGGTTGGTCAACGACTTGGGCCCAACTATTCATTCTCCAGGTCTAGAGGCTAAAGGATAATGGGCTCAGGCATCGGGAACTCATCCTTCCAAAAGCAGTCTGCTCTCCAACCAAACCAGCATCGGGAACTATATTCTCTTTCAGTTTGGTCTCCAGAGCATGTCATAGTCCTGGCTAGCTCTGGTGGGAGAAGCCCTGGGGACATTGACTGGTTCCGGGGGGGGGGGGTCCTTTAGTCCCCAACTTCTGTCCAGAGTTGTCCATACTAATTTTTCCACCCTGCTCCCTCCTCTTGAGTTGCTATAGCTTGGAAGAACAGGTCTGTTGTTAAGTCTGCCACCTCCATCCACGAGAGAGAGCAGGGGTCTTCCCCAGATACATTCATTCCTGAAGACTTTTCTTCCTGCTGATCCCCGACAACCAGGTCCAGCCTGACTCAGCAGGGATCTGGAGCGTGGAGGCTTTTCCCAGGTCTAACCCAGACCGACTTGAAGAAAAACTCATAAGTGCACATAAGCACCCATACAAAGTTGAGGCTGTGACCACAACCCGGACTATGAAAGGGATAGGGCCAGGACCAGGCCAGACCAGTCTTCCTTTCTGTCTGCTGCTGCTTCAGTCTTTCAACTAGAGGAGATGAGTGAGAGAGAGAGAGAGAGAGAGAGAGAGAGAGAGAGACACAGACAGACAGACAGACAGACAGACAGACATGAGAGTTGCTAAGGAAGACACGGATACAGGAGCTGCTTCCGGGCCCTTCTTACCCTACAATCAACAATTTGGGATGACTTGATTCATTGAAATAGTTTCTTCAAGCAGCCACTAATCTGTCACATTCTCCTAACCTGTTGGGTAGAGACTGTCACCACACCCCAGCCTGAGTCCTTCATTTCCAGGCCACTTGTTCTGCTTCGACCTGATCTCACGTGTTCTATCAGCTCTGGGGGGCTAATTCACACACGCCCCAGCTCTCCCACGGAAGTGCTTTTACTCTTCCACGCAGAATAGCATGGCCTGTACTACAATCAAAATGCAAACATTTCCATCCAAGAATGAAGCCATGCGGCCTTTCAACTGTCTCCCCTGATGCTTGGATACCCCACACTGAGCTGTTGTTCATTATCCTCTGTCTCTGTGTGAGTTTGTCTACTCTGGATGCTTCATAGATATGGGATTATATAACACATGGTTTAGTGCCTGGCCTCTTTGCCACAGAGTGCTTTCTAGGTGTATTGGTATCTCACTGTATCATATCATCACATCATATGCTAGTATGCCATTTATTCCGAGGGCTCCATTATATCCCATCGTACAGAGCACTATGTTTTACTCAGTACTGTTTGTGGTACTGTTTCTGGGTCTTTAGGTTGTTTCCACTTTCAGACTATGGTCAATAGTGCTGCTCTGAACACTGACGTAGGCTGTGTGTGGATATATATTTTCACTTCTCCTGCCATGTATACATTGCTAGGCATAGAATCCTAGGTCATACTGGAACCCTGCGCTTTGGTTTGAGGAACTGGCAGAGTCAGCTCCATTTAAAAGTCCAATCCTATATCTTTTCAACTCAGACCTTCTCCCAAAGCAAGCTAAGCCTCTAGCTTTCCTGCCTCAGAGCAGAAAAGAGACATGGCCACCTTAGCCTGGTCCCAACTGCGATTAGCAGCCGTAAGAGCCCTGCCTTCCTATGTCACAATTGTCCAGCCTTTCTGCATCGTTGGAGTAGGTGTTGGGGTTTTGTACTTCCATGATCCAGGCCTGGGAGCAAAGGTATTCCCATTTACTTCATCCCTATGAACAACCCCATCTCTCTTTACAAGCAGGAGGAGGGTGGTAAAACTACCACCTTTAGAACGTCAAGAGCCAATCCTTTGTAATGCACTGTCAATGCATCCAGCATCTAGCACCCAGCACCCAGCACTCCTTTCTTCTGTCCAGGAAGGGGGTAAAGAGGATGACGGGTGTCTTCTCTAGTCTCCTAAAAACGTCTATCTGTCACATGAGTCCCCTCCTCTGTTTTTCATTGTTGAAGTCCAGGAGACACGTTTTATATCTCCTTACTTCCTGCTTGACCTCTGACCCCTGCTCTGGAGAGGCCTTTCTGGGGGAAGCAGGTCTGACACAAATCTGATAATTTTTGAGTTCGGTGACTTGTCTTTTAGCCAGGAGCCAGCGCCTGTGTTCTCTGTTCACCGTGCAGAAGGGTGAAGGTGGAGGAAGCACTTCATCAGCGCCCTATGAAGCACCACCCTTTCCTTTCAGAGCATTTGACTGTGAATGAGCCAAACCCACACTTAGGTCCTGAAATGACCATCTCAGCTGCTTTGGACAGAGCTTCGGTCTACCCTCCCTGCCCCTCACCTCAAGATCAGGTCTCCTTCAGTGGGGATCAGACGGAATCCCAAGCCACTGTGTGTTCAGAAACAGACCGGCCTCCAGTTCCTGGGCTGTAATACAAGAGGCCAGTTTTCAGGCAGATTTCCAGGTGTGAGCCTCTCTCTATTCCCTGTCCCCAGCTGGGTACGTCCTTCTTTCTACCCACAAGTTCCCGTGCTCCAGAGGAGGCTAGCCTTTGCTCCCCTTCTATCATGTTCCAGATAACCCGGTGAGAAGACCTGTTCTGGAGCAGCTGCTGGCTCTTCTCGGCTCTCATGGCTTCCCCAGCTCCTGCCCTCTGGTGATTTCTCCAGAGCCAGGCCAGCCAGAGCGGACAGCTTGTTTCAGAGCTACATGAGCTGGGATAGCCCCGGCTGACTTAGCACCTGCTGGGTGACAAATAACCATTCTGGGTAGCTGGCATAAACATTATACATTGTGTCTGGTTTGCTAGGTGATCTCAAGTTCCATACATGGTATGCATTTTCACAGCACTGCATTTGGAAGAATATGTCTTAGGGAAGGACAGAAATGGGCATGACATGGCCTCTCTCTCTTTGCTCTGCCTTAGATGGACAGCTTTTCTCTGTACATAATGGAAGCCCATGGTAGTTTTGTACACGGAGATCATTATTATGCATATTATAATGGTGTTTTTTTTTTTTACCTAATTTGTTGTTTTCCATTACCAATATATATACAATGTTGGAAGGGTCTACTGTCCTCCTCTCTGTCTCTCTCTCTCTCTTTCTATCTATCTGTCTGTCCGTCCATCCCTCCCTCCCTCCCTCCCACCCTCCATCCCTCCCTGTCAGAGACCTTTGGGAACAAAGAAGAGAGCTTATGAGTGGTTTCTAATTTAAAAGCTTTCAGTTATGTGTACTTTAATAAATAAAGACATAGGAGCCCTTTGCTAAGTTCTTAAAAGGTTTTCTCGGTTTTGTTTGATACCTAACCATAATCTTCATTACTCTTCATTTAAAAGTTATTTCTGTATATGTAAAAGAGTACTGTGGGTTCATAGCAGGCAGAAAATGCAATATAAGGTGGAAAAAAGAGCAACCCCATACCAACCACACAGCCACCTTCCTGTGCCCCGCCCCAGAAACGCTCTGTGGTGACTTCTGCAGATGCCCCTCTGACATTTCTTCTTTTTGGTACATAGACTTCCAAGCAGGCCAGCGTGCTGAGAGGCCAGTGTATGTGTGTACATATGTTACACACTAGTCCAGGAGACTGCTGCGTGAGTGGCCACTGGAGCAAGTTCAGCCCTACAGAGCGGCTCTTCCCATGCCTCACTCCTGCGGGGAGGCCTGAGGGTTCTATAGTTGCTAAACTCCCAGAGCCACTCAGAGACTGCATCTCAGAGTCAGTGGGAGGTGGTCTCTAGTGGAAGGACCGAAGGCTGCCTCCCAGACAGGGTCACCCTTATGAGCACCCCTTTTTTCTTCTTGAGGCAAACGCTCCTTTTCGCAATCATTATTTCTTGCTCAAGGGAGAGAGTAAAATAATATGTGTGTGTGTGTGTGTGTGTGTGTGTGTGTGTGTGTGTTTTCGAGACAGGATTTCTCTGTGTAGCCCTGGCTGTCCTGGAACTCACTCTGTACACCAGGCTGGCCTTGAACTCAGAAATTCGCCTGCCTCTGTCTTCCAAGTGCTGGGATTAAAGGCGTGCACCACCACCACCACCACCTGGCTCAAATAATATGTTTTTCAAACATTTTAAAAGCATGAAAATAAGTGTGAAAGAAGGGCCCTGTAAAGCAGGAGTCAGAGTCAGGGAGGCAAAAGCAGAGGGCAAGAACAGCCACGACCTGAGTGTGCAAGAAAAGCCACAACCTGAGTGTGCAAGAACAGCCACAACCTGAGTGTGCAAGAAAAGCCACAACCTAAGTGTGCAAGAAAAGCCACAACCTGAGTGTGCAAGAAAAGCCACGACCCGAGTGTGCAAGAACAGTCACGACCCGAGTGTGCAAGAACAGTCACGACCCGAGTGTGCAAGAACAGTCACAACCTGAGTGTGCAAGAAAAGCCAAGGCCTGAGTGTGCAAGAACAGCCACGACCTGAGTGTGCGAGAACAGCAGGACCTGAGTGTGCAAGAACAGCCAAGACCTGAGTGTGCAAGAACAGCCAAGACCCGAGTGTGCAGACCTAAGTCTCTGATGTCCCCTACCTTCCCCGCCCCCAAAGGTGCAAGAAGAAGTCTTACCCGCCACATCTGCACTTACTGTAGCCTTTCTTTTCATCCCCTTGTTTGAACATTGCCCTGCTCAGCTTCGTGGAATGGTGGGGCCACATGGGCCTGAGTTCCAATCTAGCCACACAGCTAAGAAACTACCGCTGTATCTCGTCTGTATCGAAGCCATTCCCTCCTGTGTGGAAGGGGCTCAAGAATCTCTAGATTAGAAGTGGAGATGAGCTAAGGTACTGTAGTGACTGAATGCCCAGCCTCCCGCCCTCTCACCCCCAACCCTGGTCATAGTCTAGACCTAGAACTTCTGAGTTTACTCAGAAATCAGGAATTTATAGATAAAATTACGATGGATCAGGGTGGACACTGCTCCAGTGGCTGATGCCTTTATAGAGACAGGAAAGGGACAGAGATAGATGTACAAGGGATAGGGGCTATGTGAAGATCGTGGTGGCTCTACAAAGCCAGGGATGCCCAGGACGGACAAGTGGCTACCTGGTGGGACGCTATGGAGAAGGTGAGAAGTGTTCTTGCTGTGTGTGTGTGTGTGTGTGTGTGTGTGTGTGTGTGCGCGCGCTCGCACAGCACATGCTTGTGGGCACACCTTTGTGTGGATGCACTTGTGCTTGTGAATGTGGAGATCATCTTCAATGAATGGCTCTTCCGCCTTATTCTCTCCATCAGACCTGGAGCTTGTGATACAGCCAGTCTCGCTAGATAAAATTACGATGGATCAGGGTGGACACTGCTCCAGTGGCTGATGCCTTTATAGAGACAGGAAAGGGACAGAGATAGATGTACAAGGGATAGGGGCTATGTGAAGATCGTGGTGGCTCTACAAAGCCAGGGATGCCCAGGACGGACAAGTGGCTACCTGGTGGGACGCTATGGAGAAGGTGAGAAGTGTTCTTGCTGTGTGTGTGTGTGTGTGTGTGTCAGCTTGCCGTGGGGATCCCTGTCACATGTGGACCAGGGACACAGCTAAAGGGCAGCTGACAAGGTCAGTGACTCTGGGGTGGGGGGGTGAGGGGGCAGGCAGGCACGTATGCCGCTTGAGAGAGCCTAGAGATAAAGCAGAACTGTTGAAAGCAAAACCAAAACGTGCTTCCAGGCAGCATGCTCCAGTTCCTCAGAAACGATTCTGGTCTGAATGACACCCCGCACCCCCTCTTTTTCTTTTTAATGGGAAAACAGCGTCAAAGATCTCGACCACATCGTTTTTGTCCCCCTTGTTGGATACATTCTAATGTCAAATGGGAGCATAGCTTTGCTGTGCCCTCCTGGCTTCCAACGAGAGGGAACACACTTGCTGCTCCGTCGAGGACAGGTTTAGTTGTTGGCGTGACTGGTTTCCAGGGAACCTGATACTAAGAGCAACCGTGTGTTGCCTTTTCTGTGTCTTTGCTGACGGCCAGTGCTGAGTGCTGATGTGAGTACCCAAGTACATCGAGAGATTCTCTTACGTTCTGGGTTCGTGTTGTTGAGATGGGTGAGTCAGTCACGCTGGGGGAATGGTGGGCATTTAAAAATCACATTCTGTCTGAGAAATCGTGCTTGCAGTGCAAAGCTTTCTACCTTCCAAATACCAGGGGTTTTCAGTGTTTTTTACTCTTGATGAGTGTCTTCATGAGGTAAAGAACTTTCTGCATTAAAAAAAAAAGTTTCACTATAGAGAAGACTATTCTTATTTTGGACTTAACTTTTCATTGCTATTGTACAGTGGTGGCAGTGTGTACTTTAGCGCATGTGTTGATGTCAAAGGACAACTTTGCAGAACTGGTTCTGTCTGTCGGCTATATATTGTAGGAATGGAACTTAGGCGGGAAAGGCCTTGACCTTTACCACCAAGCCATCTCGACAGCCTGAATGAACATTCTCAACATTGCCTTCCCCCGGGGGGTTTTGAAGTTAACAGTTTAGAAACTTTGAAACTCTATTTTTCTACATCTGACATCTGTGTGTGGTTATCCTTTTGGACAGCAGCCAATATTCCCATCTGGCCTGTGTTTACAAAGCAAAGCTCTAAGAGTACCTTATTAGAGAAAGAAAACAAATGTCTAAATGATAATATTCCATGGATCTGAACATCTTTCCTTTTTCTTCATTTTCTTTTATTTTAAAATTATAATATAATGATATCATTCCCCCGAAATCCTTCAGATCTTCTTCCTTGCTCTCTTTCAGATTTGAGGCCTTTTTTCATTAGCTGTTGTTATATATATTTCTGAATCCAACCTGCTGCGTTTGTATAGCGTTGCTCATATGTGTGCTTTCAGAGCTGGCCATTTGGTCTTGGCTAGCCGAGTGGCCTCTCTGTGTCGGGCTGAAGCCGTGAGGGTTTCCTCCTCTCTCCTTTGGCACGCGTCTTGTTGCTGTCCTCCCGCAGCTCGTGCTTTGGCAGTTATGTTGCTGAGACTTCACGGGCGTAAATTCCCTGACGTTCCTAGGGAATGCAGTCTCCCAGCCAACGCCCCGACCCTCTGGCTCTTTCCATCTCTCCACTCCATCTTCTCCCCTTCCAAGCGTGAGGTCCCATGAGCGACGACCATTGCTCTCGCCATGGAGAACCTGCTCTGTTTTCCTTTATTACCTGAGCTCTTGTCATCGACGGAACTCTCTTCTTTGTCTGATGCTTCTGAGTGTCTTCTCTTCAGGCTCCATCTGCGAGCCTTTCCATTGGCTTGGAACGCCTGGAGTACGTTGCTCAGTGCCTGGCTGTGGTAGCCATTCTTGTGTGTCAACTTGACTCCATCTGGAGTTAACCAAAACCCTGAAAGTAGGAAGATCCACTTCTAATCTGGATCTTTGAGGTAGGAAGACACACCTTTAATCCAGATCTTTTAATTCAGCTCAGACCTGGGCCATGCCTTCTGTTAGAAGCCTATACAAGGACACCAAGAAGGAAGCTTTCGCTTCTGTATGCTTGTTCTCACCTCTGCTGGAAACGCATCTAAGGACATGGAAGAAGGAAGCTTTGCTTTGGGACTGTCTGCTCTCACCTTGCTAGCAATTCTAATTCTTCACTGGCATTAGAGCCTAGTTCTTCAGGATTCCAAGGTATACTGAAAAGCAGCCAAGCCAAAGAGTCTTGGGAATCCGTGGATTCTTGGATGTTCCATTCTTAGCCAGGCATTGTTGGATTAGCTGGACTACAGCCTGTAAGTCATTCTAATAAATCATACATACATATATACATATATATATATATATATGCACGTATATATACATATATATGATATATACGATATATATGATTTATATATATGTTAGTCATTCTAATAAATCACACACACGCGCGCGCACACACACACACACACACACACACACACACACATAAAATCTTGACTAATACATTGGCCGTGAGCACAGGCACTGATGTATTACTGTTTTAATTTTTTTCAGTAAAATGGTAGGCAGAACACTAGAAATAAAATGGACTATACAAGGGTACGTTTGAGGTTGATTTGAAAAGAAGATACTGGCAACATCCCCAGATAGTACCGAGGTACCACAAACTGAGGTAGGATGCTTCAGAGTTGATTAGCCTTACAAGGCAGCTTCTTCAGTCCCCGATATTGGCTAACATTTCCGTGGTGGAACCGTCTTCCTTGTCTAGTCCTAAAATCTTCTGACCTTGAGGCCTCAGTCATCCTTCTTGTTTCTCTTTTTCTCACCTGTATGGTTGATCAGTTGCCAATTGTTTCTTCAACTGTCCTGTGAATGGTCTTACTGTTTCTCCTTTCTCTTGCTTCCCTTTTCTGACTCTAAACAAAGATTTGTGATCAAATACCTAGAAGAAGACATTGAACTGTTGAGTGTCCAACCTCCATCTTACCTTCCTCTGGTCACACACACACACACACCACACTTCCTACTCTTTTGGCATTTTAACTGTTTTGGGGTGAAGGGCATTACAGCCTCAATATCCCTCTGTATGACACTAAGCACATTGTTGTTTGAATTTGAATTTCAGAAGCCACTTTGTCTGTCATACCCCCTCAGCTTTCTTATGCCTTTGGATTTCTGGGGTTTTCTATCTGAGCTTCCTGGGCCTACCCAAAGAACTTTCAGGCCAAATTACTCAGAGCTATAAAGGGCACTTTAAGTCCCCCGTCCCTAGAAAGTCTCCATATCTGTAGTCAATTCACACAGAGCTGGCTTACCCCTCATTTTACACCGGCTTCTCCTTGAGTGGGGGTCTTGACCTTCTAATGATATTATAATGTCTTTAGCTTGCAAGGGTCTTTTCCTAAGCGAATCCTCCACAGTCTGATATAACTAAGTGAATCCTCCACAGTCTGATAGAAAGACCCAGAAAAGCCGGCGTAGATACTGGAGGAGCTAGCTCAGTGTTCATTGGACGGGAAGTTAAGATGCAGTTTGAACTTAAGCATCCCATCCCATTAATAGAGATGAACACACGTTTAATAATGTAGGTTGTCTGATATAATAATTTGATCTCTGTTACCACAGATGATTTAAATATGGCATGATTGTTGATATTCCTGTGAGGACAGGTCACTGGCTCTAAGATCCCCTATGATAAGTGGTTATTAAAAAAAAAGTGCTGTAGTCCATGCAGATAGGATACTGTGGGACGTGGCAGAATCTCGGGATTTCTTTGCTGAAAGGGAGCAATTTCAAACTATTTTCAGGGCGTTGCTAACTACAATTTTAGCCTTAGATACTTGATCTCAGAATAAATAGCTAATTCAGACACACAAATTTATTCTAGTTTCAATGCCTATTATATCTAGGTTTCAAGAGTACTGAAGGCTGTGCCAGACACTCAAGGATGGGAGGAACCAAACTGCACAAGAGTAGTAATGTTTAGTAAAACTGAGGTGCTACACACCCATGACCAAGACCAGCCAGGATCTGTTGTGCTGGCCAACATTACAAAAAGGAACACTCTAGGATCCTTGAGAGAGTTCCAGAGGGTCTGTGCCTGGGTTGTTCTAGGATTGAGAAGAATTTCTCAAACTTGTTAGCTGTATCTTATATTTTGTAGCAAGAGCTTGGCACTTATAGTAAATGTTTTGAGTAAGCTAAAGAACAAAAACTCTTCTGCATTGCATAATAACAGGGACATAATTTCGTTCACTGATAATAGAAATGGCAAGAAACTAAACCTACAGCAACCTGGAAGTGAGGCTGCACTATGATTTTTGAGCCTCTTACAAATTTTTCTTAGAAAAGTCCTTCTCAGCTTATAGAAGTTTTCTTGATTTCCCTGAGAAGATATAACTCCCTAATGCAACTGAATAAGCTGATTTAAGTACTTCTTGTATACAAATAATGAGAAAAAGAGCTAAATTTCTACTTGGGGTCCAGGTATGTCAGTTCTTGCCTATAATCCCAGAATTCTGCTAAAAAAGAGGAAAGATAAGAAGTTCAAGGCCAGCCTGGGCTACATAAAATCCCATCTTAAGAAAACTGAGTAGTGATAATAATATGATTAATAGCTGTACTAAAGAGAAAGTTGAATACAAACTATTGAAAATAAGACAGATAAGGCTTACACTAGAGGTGAGACTATGTGTGCAAATATGTGCTTCAAAAGCCCAGGGGAGGGTTCTCAAAGGTTGGTGAAATTAATGGGCAGATGTAAAGTCATGCAATTTCTAAACCTAAGATTGTCTGTCACCTCAGAAATGATAATGACAGTAAATGTGAAGAATAATTTATCATTTGCAATGTATCAAACAAGTACCCACAAACACTTCTGTTCACTTCTTGAGGTTTGACCAAGACATGCAGGTGTTAGTATGTTAGTGAACCTGATGATTTCTGGTATCCACCTAATCACCATATACTTAAGATAAAAATGGACACACAACAGGAATAGATTATAGGTCACTGATGTATAAAACACATATGAGTTGATGTACTGGTCATCTAACCATTTCCCTTGTCTGTGTAACTAACACAGTGTTCATGCAGCTGAAGGAGTGGATGCTCTGAAATTACGAGTTTGCTAATTTTGGCTGTACATTCACTCCATACGTCCCCCAGACTCTCCATCATTCCATACATCCCAGACTCTTCATCATTCTATACATCCTCCAGACTCTCTGACATTCTATACATCCCAGACTCTCCATCATTCCATACGTCCCCCAGACTCTCTGACATTCTGTACATCCCAGACTCTTCATCATTCCATACATCCCAGACTCTCCATCATTCCATACATCCTCCAGACTCTCCATCATTCCATACATCACCCAGACTCTCTGACATTCTATACATCCCAGACTCTTCATCATCCCATACATTCTTCAAACTCTCCATCATTCCATACAACCCAGACTCTCTGACATTCTATACATCCCAAACTCTCCATAATTCCATACATCCCAGGCTCTCCATCATTCTATACATCCCAGACTCTGCATCATTCCATACATCCTCCAGACTCTCCATCATTCCACACATCCCCCAGACTCTCCAGACCCTGCTTGCCTAGCTATAAAACAGTCCGTTCTTCCTCTCTTCACTGTACTTGATTTTTGCTTCCCTAATTACAAAGGCTGTAAAACCTTTCCTCAATCAGAGGGGGAAAAATGGTTCTTACAAATAACTTCAAAGACAAAAGTCATATTTGCGTTAAATAGAGTTTTGAGACAAAACTTTATTATGATGGAGGGGCTTAAGCTATCTGTGCTGGCAAGCTTGCTAGCATTGAAAAGGGATCACTTTCCACCAATGGAAGCTCTTGGTTCAAAGTGGGCCTTTGTCTTAAGCGAGTCCTAGGATAACGATTGCCTACTCTGTGACTAGCTCATCCCATGGTGGCTGTAACTTATCGGAAGTTCTTTCTCAAGTTTCTGTTTATCTAAAAGAAAAGGGGTCCAATGGGGAGCTGGACTCCTGGGTAAACAATCATGTATGTGGGCAGCCATTTATTATCTATTTAACAAACTGTTGAGACCCTAAATAAATGTTAAAAGCTTTGACCCTAGTGGAGAAGACTAAGGTATAATAACTTTACATACCAGTAATGAGCTGTATGGGATCATTAGAGGTAACTAGGATATACTCAAGATACAGGAAACCACATAAGGCAACTAGAAATGGTTTGTATTGAATGTAGAAGAATTTAAGGCCTTTTAACAAAACATATTTGACGCCATACCAATCTTTAAAAACATAAAAAAAAACTGAGGTAAAGTTAAAAAATTTTTTTTACAAAGTAAAATGAGATTAGATTTTCACAACCACCATGAGGTCCTGTTCATGGAAAGGGCGTGGGTTATTATGTGACCGAGAGGCAAGAGAGGCCACTGTGGGAAAGGCATCAAAGGCTGTCCTAAGAAAAACAACTTGAAAACAGTAGCACTCGTGTTTTAAAAGAATCACCCTAGCTGCTGTATTGGGAATCAAAGGTCAGATAATGAGATTAGGTAAGGTCTTAGAATCCCATCATCAGAGAGTTGCAGGAATCACCATGGGAGATGATCACGTCTCCAATGATATGGAATGTATGGGGTGGAGAGGAGTGAGTAGGTTCTGAGTATCTGCGGAGAGAGAGCCTATAGGGTTATCGGGTGGATCAGACTCGGGGTGGGAGAAGGAAGGAGTGGAGAATGATCCCAGGACTCATGCTCTCTGCCTCAACAGGCTGCTGTAGAGGGAGCCACAGGGCAGGAGGCAGCAGTGAGGAAGATGCACTAGGGTAGAAGGGGAAGCAGGGAGAGTCGGAATTAAGGTGATGCCAGTGGACAACAGAAAGAACAGGGTCCATTCAAGATGCGTGGTGGACAGAGAAGCAAGAGGGTGGGAGGAAAGTATGGGATGACTCCTAATATTCTGGCATGAGGTGGTTGGATCATGATCATCATCATTATGTTGTTATTGTTATTATTAGGATCATCGTTGTTGTTGTTGTTGTTGTTATTATTATTATTATTATTATTATTATTATTAGACATAAAGCACAGAGCTTTTCTAAGTCGTCTGACGTGTTAGAGGCTAATACTTTGTAACCTCAGATTTTAACTGCTCATGTGTCTGGTTTTAGAGTGTGCATTCTTACCCCTTGCACAGACTGATAGGACAGGCACTGGCAGGCTGGAAAGTACCTTTAGAACAGAGTCTGCCCCTTAGCGTTCTAAGAAGGCAGTGCTCCAGGAAAGTCCCCTCAAGTGACTAAAGAAGAAAGGGAAGCTGAGCCAGTGGTGAGCGGCCAGGAGGATTCCTCACTACAACTCGGGCCCTTGTCCTCCTGCCTCGGTCTAAAGAATGCCGGCAAGTTCCAGACCTGTTACTGCGCGTGGAGATGATAACTTTTCAAGTTATGCATTTTGTAAAAAGGAAGATGACTGTTGGATTCGGCTAAGGTGCACCAAGTACACCCTGAATATTACCTGTGTGGTGTGGCCCTTCCTGAGATAAAGGCAAGGATGCAATGCACTGTAGACTCACACATCCCTGGAAATATCGCCCTGTTTCTCTTTTCCTTTGTTGCACATTCTTTTTTTTTTTTACGATTTATTTTTATTATTTTAAAGTGTGTGTGTGTGTGTGTGTGTGTGTGTGTGTGTGTGTTTGCGTGCATGCGTGCACAGGTACCTACAGAGGCCAGAGGCATCAGAATCTCTGGAGCTGGAGTTATAGGCAGTTATGAGATAGAACCAGCTAATGTGGGTAGTGGGAATCGAACTCAGATCCTCTGTAAGACCAGCACATACTCTCAACCACTGCGCCATGGTTTCCTAGCTCCCCTCGTCCCACATTCCATGGGCATATCCTTACCTCTTACCCAACCTACAACTTAGCAACAAGCCCTTGCTTGGTATCAGTGGTGGCCATCTCTGACCTGTTGACCTCACTGTTACTGAATAATAATAATAAAACCAATATTTTAAAGACACAGAGCTGTTGGAAAGAGTGACTGGGGATGTTCCTGAGACTTAGATTTAGTAGCGTGAAGGCCATCAACACTTTCACAAGTGCACACAAGACACATGTGGATTCAAGAGGGACTTAGAGGTAATACATTCAAACTTGCCTTCTGAATGGATTGGTAGGGGGTTTATTTGAGGGGGACAGGAGACATTGCTTATCAATGGGAAGAGGGGATTTTAGGATTCCTTCTCAGACATATGTTCACTATGATTCTTTACGCACCCCCTTCTTATCCAGGAGAGTTAGGTTCTGCAATGGGACATGTTTGATCTTTTGTTGACAAAATGTCTTGACCACATGACAAAATGTCTTGGAACTGTAGCAGGCTCCTCAGATCTGATAGATATTCCTAGCCCTCTAGTATCCTAATAACTCCATCCCTAAGCCCGGGAGTTCTGTATTTTCTTTTAACTACCTATACTGTCAGCAATGTCCTATAGGTTTTTTGGGGTTTTTTGTCAAACTATAACTGTAAGAAAATGGGCTCTTCTGTAACCGATCAGGGTTCACTGCTCACACCCTTTGCTGGGTTCTCTCCTCAACCTCGTCTGAAATACCTGATGTGGCTGAAATTCAGTAAGTGGAGACTGAAGATCCCAGAAATGTAAGAGAGAATCTCTCCCTTCAAAAGAAACAAGCAAGTAGACGTGAGCAGGCAGACGGTGAGGCGAGTGCCGCCAACAGGCAGTGAGCCGTCTGCAAGCGTCACCTTCTGATTTCACTCGGTTGCTCTGTTTAGCTTTGTGCGAAGTGGTTAGACAAAGCTCAGAAGACCCGGCTCTCCCTTTCACAACGCAGCAGTATCCGAAACGACTGGCGACAGCGTCCCCTGCTTGCCTCTCCCACCCGCAGGTCTGGCTGGCAGGAAAGAGAAAGAACCGTCTGTTGTCAAGAAGAAGCTGGACTTGGGAAGTGGTGAGACCACTGCGTCGTGTAGGTTACAGGGTGTCATATACTCAGAGTGCCTTTTCTTGTTCAAATAATCTTAATAATTTAGAATGTGTAACTATTAGAATGTAGAGCTTTTAAATATGCCAATAAAAAGTTTAAAACCTTGGTATGATGAGATAGCCTAGTGAGGATAGATGTTTATTGGGCAAGCCTGGTGACCTAAGATCCATTCCTAAATCTCACATAAAGTTGGAAGGAGAGAATCGACTTCATAAAGCTGGCTTCTAGACACATACCATGGCACATGCGCCCACACATGGCAATAATAATAATAATAATAATAATAATAATAATAATTTAAAGTTTCAGAATCCGGAAAAAAAAAAAAAAAGAAAAGAAAATGGAAAGTCTGCTTTCAGGGTTTGAAGGACTTAACGCTGCCCAGATGATTACACTCCCCATGAATGGAGTTACAGTCAGTGTGATTCCTACCAAAGCACACCAATTCCTTTTGTGCAGAGTAGACTAGTCTATCCTAAAATTCGTACAGAAACTCAAGAGAGAGAAATTCAAGGGAAACAAGGAGGAAGGGCCAGAGGGACGGGGAGGGAGGAGTTGAGAAGGAGCCAAGCCGAAGATCTCACTTCCTGATTTCAAACTTTCCGCAAAGCTACAGTAAAGGGCACTGCAATGCGATGGGGACCGAGAACAGACATGGACCCGGGCAACATGGACGCAAAGTCCAGGAATACATCCCGCGTTTATCACCGGGGACGCTGAGACAATTCTACAGAGAAAGGATAGTTTCGTTTTTTAAAATAAATTGTATTGGAATATGTGCAAAAGAACCTTACTCATACACACACACAAAAAAAAAAATGAGCTCAAAAATGAGCAGAACATATTTGGTTCTCATGAGAAGATAGATATTAGCAAGCGATAAACACACTTGGCTTATTATACAGTGCAATAAGTTCCCGCGATGACAGGAGCAAAAGTGGTGACGCGTGCCGCACAGCAGATAAAATCCTGACGTCATTGCTCGGTGCAAGAAGCAAGCCACAGAAGGTCAAGGGCTGCTCAAGGTCGTTTATGAGAAACGTCAACACAAGCAGTTGACCAAGACAGAAAACAGACGGACAACTGCCAGGATTCCGGGAAAAGGACGGGGAAATGGGACGCTCCCCGAGTGGGTACGGTTCCTCCTTTTAGCGGTAATTAAAATTTGCCAAATTCAATAGTGGTGTTGGTTACCCAACTCTACGCATCTACCGACCAGCCCCACTGACTTAATACTATGCTAAGAGTTTGTATTAAGCTTATATGGCCTTCTTTGTCTCTTAGCAATATTTTAATAAAGCTACTGAACGTTTAAAAAATAAATTTAATGAACACATTTTTAAAAGGCCTTCAATAGGTCTCCTCCTCCGCTGGGCCAGTGCCCTAATGCAAATGTTTACGGTGCCCTCCTAAGTCTGCATCCCCAACTCATCCTTCCAAAAGCAGTCTGCTCTCCAACCAAAGCAGCATCCTCTTCTGAAAATGAAGATGGAGCCCCTGGGGCTCTAGAGAGAAGCCCTCCTCAGGCGTACTGGCTCTTTCTTGCCAGGACTGAGGTGCAGCTTACCCTGGCTAATGAGGCCTCAAGTCCTTTCAAGACAGAAGAGCTGACAGCGGTCCTTTCCGCTGGTCCTCAAACGTGAGCGCTCTGGACGCAGAACACCCGAGGTCAGAAGTGAAGCAGGAGATGGAACCACGCTGAGCTAGAGCAGAGCCTGTCACACCTCCCACCTCCAGCAGACCCGAGAGCTCTCCCTGCCCTGTCTAGAGCTCTCAGAGAACACAGACACTGTCCCCCACCCACCCAACCAGAAACATCAAGACAGCAGATACTGGCAAAGATGCCGGCAAAATGAACCCCTGCACACTGCCAGTGGGAATGTAAATTAACACAGCCTCGATGGAAATCAGCATGGATATTCCTTTAAAAAAAACTAAAACTGGTACTACCATAGGATCCAGCTGTTCCCCTCCTCAGAATATACCCAATGGAATCTAAGTCAGCTTCCAAAATACTCATCTACCCTTTGCTTATTGCTGTACCACTCATAGGAACCAAGTTATGATATTGACCCAAGTGTTCACTGATGGATAAATGAATAAAAATGTGTGTATATATAATTATTATACATATAGCATAATTATATATGTGATAGAACATTATTCTGCCATAAAAATGGATTCAATGACATTTGTAGAACTTCTAATGAGGATGAGGAAGGGGACAATGAGGAGATGGGGGGAGTGACAGATGTAATAAGTGGGAGTAAACATGATCAAAGTATATTGTAAGCATGTATGAAGAATTACAATGAAATCCATCGTTTTATACAATTAATAGCTGGCTAATAAGAGGTTTTACAACATGGCGGTAAACATTTTGAGCATATAGATATTCCTAAGCTTCTCTGAGGTATATCTTAGAGTAAGTAATAAAAATGACCTGTACTTAGTGTGTTCCAAAGAATAAAAAGTGGGCCAGTCACCATGGCACTTGCGTGTAATCCCAGTACTTGGAAAGTGGAAGCAGGGCCAGGAGATCAAAGTCAGCCTAGGCGACATAGAGGTCAGCCTAGACCATAGGACACCCTGTTTCAGCCCCCCTCCAAACAATAATAAGTAGAAAACTTGTTACAAAACAACCCACTCAATGACACGTTGGGAGGCAACATGCATACAAGAGTTTGAGGTTTTCCTGCTCAATCAACTAGTACATATTGATACCCCAGCTCTGATCTCCTGAGCCCTGGTCTCCAGGATCGCCCTCTGCAAGTTCCAGTCCAGCTAGAGATAATGGCTTCTTATTAGGTAAACAAGGCTGATGTTCAAGGTTTTGATACTGGCTGAACTTTAGAAAGTGACACGGGAGGCCCACAAGGATACGGATGATCGCCATTGTGGGTGGCTGACCATGTCCAACCCTGCTCTCCAGAAAAGGCCGTGCGAGAAGAGCAGCTTATTTGAATTCAGAAAGAGTGCCTTCTTCCTCCTTGCTGCACATAAGCTCTTCTCCAGAAAAGGAGCCCGCAGCCGCAGCCTCTCTTCATGTCTTGTCTCCTCCACTGTCACCCGCATCTCCCACAAGATTTGATTCTGAGTCATTACCATGCTCTTGGGATGAGTTAAACTATCAGAGACGAAGAAAGTGCACGGAGCCCTGAGACTCTCAATTGTCTGTTTCAGATTGGTACAGACCATGCTGCTCCTGCTGCTGATATTGAACCTCTGCTTGCAACTTCATCCTATAGCAGGTAAGAAAGGATGATGGGAGGGGCCTGGGAATGATGAGCAGGTGCTAGCCCCTAGCCAAAGCCGGAAGTGAGTGTCCATGGGCGTTCTTTGAGAGGGAGGGTGGTTACTGGGCATTTCAAACAGTAGAAAAGAATGCTTTCCAGGGTTGGCGGTGCCCATCTTAGAGAAGCAGAAACTGGGAATATTGACCCCTCTCTCCTACTTGCAATGTTTGCAATAAAACACATGTGTCTGAATGGACGGATAGACGTAAGAGACCCGGATTGAATTGGAAACTGGGAGCCAGTAAAGCCCCAGTAAAAACTCAATCTGAAGGCTGTGCCTTTGAACCTGACCCTGATGGTGGGACATCTAGTGGAGGATGTGGTTTAGAAGGGAGAAAGTTGTTTCAGAATTGATTGTTTCCCTGGGGAAGGCGTTTCAGATCACTGGTGTGCGCCATCGGGGCTGCAGCACCGAGGGAACTTTAGGAGGTTAAAAAAAGAAAAGGTAACAGTTGTTGCGGGGCGAAGGGCCCGGAAGGCAACAGTTGCGGGGCGAAGGGCAGGGATGCGCCCGTAGCAGAAGCGCGAGGCTTTCCTTGAGAGGAATCGTGGCGAAAGTGGTCCTTTGGGGTTGGATGGCCTTTTGATAAGTGTCTGTCTCCTCCCGTCTCATCCTGCCCTGGGGGTCAATCCACACTTCTTCTTTCCCCGTGGGCTACTTAGGAAAAGAAGGAGCTGGGGAAACAGGAGTGGCAAGTGTTTGTTTTGTTTTGTTGTTTTAGTATTTTGGTTTTGGTTTTTGTTGTGGCGCCGCCGCCCTCCAACACACACACACACACACACACACACACACACACACACACACTGGATCTCTCTGTAGAGGAAGGACTGTTTCTTTTAAGAAAAGCAGCACGAGGCAATTATGGTCTTCATGAGCTCTGAGGTATATGTTGAGGGGGCGGGAAGGCTGTAGGAAGCGAGGCTCCCTTACATCCACAAGAGCCGGCCTATATGTGGCAAACAAGCGCGAGGCAGTTTATGTGTCTCGTGCAGTCCTCACAACACTCATTTGGCAAGTAGAGAGGCTGAGACGTGGGAAGGTTTTTTAATGTGCCCAAGATGACATAGTTAGTTACTAGGCAGCATGTGAAAGTTCTGCACACGCTGATGTCCTTTCCGCCCTTCCCCCCGCCCCCGTTATAGTACTAATTACTAGATAATGGTAGACAGTAAATTGTAAGTTGTCTAACTGGGGGTGTCCTTCTAATTAAGGTATTTTGATTTCTTAGAAGCTATTGGTGGGCACCTAGAAAACAAAGCCAGGGAATGGCGATTGTTATTCAATGGTGATTGAAAAGGAAAAGGCCGGGGATAGGGATAAAAAGAAAAACTACAGTATCGCCGTATACTTATTTGTTTAGGCTTTTAAGTAGGAAATGTGTATTCAGGTATTATTTACAAGTATAAAATACAATTTTAAGGATATAGGAGAGCTTTAAGAAGACCCTAAGAGTAGCTGGGCTATGATACTCATTGTCTGAGAGAAGACCCTGGTTATCACGGTGTCCAGAACGAGGACCCCACTTCCTTAATTGCTTAGTGTGTAACCCATGACCTGCCCTCATCCCCGAAACAAACAGGTCCTGTTCACGAGTTAGATGAATATGATTCCTCATTACCCTCTATGCATACGTTTCTATTTCTAAATTCAAAAACTAATGCTTAGCGAATCACTTAGTCATTACAGAAGAATAGTGACATTCCCAATGCTCTAAAAATAGAGAAATCATGGCCTCTGGCAAGGATAAATAAATTAATATAAGCGTGGATATAAATTCATCACAAACAAGCCACTGCATCTGTCAAAAGCCCGGAAAGATGACACAGCACAAAGTCTGTAGATGCGCTTTGCTGTCTGGCTTCTTTCTCTTAGTGTAATGTATTTGAGGTTCCTCTATGTTGCTGTCTTTATCAATAGCTCATTTCTTTTTGTTGTGGAGTGGTGTGTGCTGGATGATCCATTTCCCAGTTGAAGGGCATTTGAGCTATTTCCCACTTCTGGTGATTTTAAATCAAGTTGCTATAGATGTTTACAAATAGGTTTCTGCGTGGACATACATTTTAATTTTACTTGTTAGCTACGTTGAATTTCTAGACCCTATGGCCACTATAAATAAGTGTATAGGAAATTCTTTGAACTTTCCAAGGCAGTTGCACCGACTTTACACTGTCATGAGGAGTGTCTGAGAGTTTCAGTTAGCCCTGAAAGCGACATTGTCTTGTTGTTCTATGTTACCCCCACAGATGCACAGAAATACCTGTGCTGTGGTTGTAGCTTTCAGTTTTCCAGGGACCAATGATGTTAAGCACATTTTATTGTGCTGACTGTCTAACTATTTATCTTCCTTGGTAAACTGTGTATACAAATCATCTAATAATTTTTAATTGCATTCGTTGTTTTCTGGCAAAGTGTTAAGTGTTCCTTATTTGTCTGAGATATAAGTCCATTATTATCAGGTATATGGCTTGTGAATATTATCTCCGAGCTTGTTGTCCATCCTTTCAACACGTCTTCACCGACATACGCACTGTGGTCTGACTTCAGGGTGTCATGGTTCATGTCCCACACTTTTGATCCCTCAGCGGCTCAAATGGAAAGGATCTTCTCTGAACATCTCACAGCTGTTCACATTCCATTTAGGTTTGGAATCAACCGTGAGTTAGTGTTTATACAGGGAGTGAGGGTGCAAGTTGAAGGCATAACAGTGATCACTCTCACTGGCCCCATCCTTTTAGGTCTTTTCTTCAGAGGGAAGCACCTTTGACTCTTTGTCACAGACCAATAGTTCATATGTAATAAATTATTGATTATTTACAGTTGATTTACCTCTTTGTCATTTATTGCAAAATCCAAAACTATCTTGTAATCCAGATACACCTAACAGATAGCACTTATTTTTAGATGTATGTCTTAAACGGAAACAAACCATTATTTTGTATCATTGAGGTCTCCCTTCTTTACTGTCCTCCATTGTCCAGATGTGGACAGAAGCAGGTAGGGGTGGAGAGGGAGAATTTGCCCATGATGTTGCTTGAGGTGCTCTGGGGCAGAACACACCCCAGTCATCCTGGTTTTCAATGACTGTTGATATGTATGCGTATGAGGGCTAATATTGATAATCGACTTGAGATTGAGAACCAAGAAAACATACCTGTAAGTGTGTTTTTGAGGATGTTCCCAGAGAGATTGAACTGGGCAAGAGAGACTCGCCCTGAGTGTGGGTGGCATTGTGCCATGGGATGTCGTCTTGCGCATATGAAAAGGAAGAGAGTAAGTTGAAAGGAGCATCCTGACTGTAGGCGCAGTGTGACCGTGACCGCTCTCGCTACCAGGCCTGTCCTGTCCTGCCATGACGGACTGTATCCCTCAGACTGTGAGCCATAGCATTCCCTTCCTTCCTCCCTCCCTCCCTTCCTTCTTCCCTCCCTCCCTTCCTCCCTCCCTCCTTTCCTTCTTTCCTTCCTTCCTTCCTTCCTTCCTTCCTTCCTTCCTTCCTTCCTCCCTCCCTCCCTTCTTCCCTCCCTCCTTTCCTTCCTTCCTTCTTTCCTTCCTTCCTTCCTTCCTTCCTTCCTTCCTTCCTTCCTTCCTCCCTTCCTTTCTTCCATTGCTTCTTGTCAGCTATTCCACCACAGCAATGCAAAAAGGAACTAAGACAGCAAAGGAACGGACTCTGGCCAGGGAAGAATCTCTACAGTGACGGGTGCTCCTGTGCAGTGCTCACACACAGAGCAACAGAGCACGAGTCTAATGCGCAGAACAGTTTTCTGAAGAGTAGGGCCTCAGTGAAAAGCCTCCTAGCCCCTTCTCACATTTTAAGAATACTGTATAGGAAGGCGGAAAAATAAATAAATAAATTTATTTATTTCTGTCGTTCAATGGAAAAAAGTTCAAAATTAGCCTTAACGAGGAAACTATCTTAGGAGGTAATGCAAATGATTTGTTTTGTGTTTCCTGGAGATATGACAGGTGGTGGCTGTCCTCAAGACCTGTTTGCAAACAAAATGGTAAATTGATCTCAGGATCATCAAAAAATGAATAAATGAATGAATGAATGAATGAATGAATGAAAGGAAGGGAGAGAGAGAAAGAGAGAGAGAGAGAGAGAGAGAGAGAGAGAGAGAGAAGGCTTTCAAAGTATCTAAGTTGGATGTCCCTTGTCTGATCACTTCAGAAGTTCAATTCTAGATTGAAGCTTAATTTAGTTACCGCATGGCAAACGGGATGCAGGAGAAAGCACAGTTACTGTACCACAAAGCCAAAAGTTTACCTGCCTCAGTCTTAGGCGCTGTCTACATGGGCCGTTGTAGCTGGTAGAGCCACAGTGGAGTTATCAGGGCAGAGTGATGAATTCAAATTACAGGTAGAGATGAATTCGTACTCCATTTCCATAGCCACACTCCCTGGCTTTAAGCAAACCATTCTTCTTAAAGCCTGTTAAATATGGACAGTATCTCCTACTAAGGAGGGTTGACAGAAGACCAAACAGAGGGGGACAGAAGAGTCCCTTCAGTGTTGGGATCGGTGTGTTTAACAAAGGTTAAACTATCCCTCTTTCCCCGAGTTGCAATAGTGTCCTAAGTCTGCCTCACAGCTCCTGAGTCTCTTGTTTGGGGCAAGCCTGACTCTGCATGTCTAATCAGTGCTCAGGTGAAGCCGAAAGCAGCTTAGCAGAGGGCAAGGTGGTGTTTGATCTGCCTAATTAGACTTGTTCAATACTGTCTGCGAGTTAGAAGCTCCCAGGAAAATTGCAAAATGAATTGCTGCCCTATCCCAATAATAACTTTATCTAAAGAACCCACATAGCTGGGCGGTGGTGGCGCATACCTGTAATCCCAGCATTTGGGAGGCAGAGGCAGGCGGATTTCTGAGTTCAAGGCCAGCCTGGTCTACAGAGTGAGTTCCAGGACAGCCAGGGCTACACAGAGAAACCCTATCTCGAAAAACCAAAAAAATAAAAAATAATAAAAAAATAATAAAGAACCCACATTAGGGTTTGGACATTAGTATTAAAAAAAAAAAAAAAGTCTTTGCTATGGTCTGGGTATGTGTTCCTCCAAGGTTCTTGTGTCTGTGCCGGAGCCTGGCCTCCAGGGCAGTGGTGTAAGCTTTAAGAGGTAAGGTCTAGCAGGGCGGTGGTGGTGCACACCTTTAATCCCAGCACTTGGGAGGCAGAGGCAGGTGGATTTCTGAGTTCGAGTCCAGCCTGGTCTACAGAGTGAGATCCAGGACAGCCAGGGCTACACAGAGAAACCCTAACTCGAAAAACCAAAACCAAAACCAAACCAAACAAACAAACCAAAAAAAAAAAAAAAAAAAAAAGAGGTAGGGTCTAATAGAAGGTAATTAAATCCCAAGTGTCCACACTGATACAAAGAGTGGCATCTGTCTCTGAAGAGAGTGGGCAGTTCTAATAGGAAACTAACCCAGGAGTATGGCTGTCCTTTTCGGCTTCTTCACCAGGTCAGGACACAGGCAGAGCTGGATGGTGGCGCCGAGCTTTTTGGACTCCCCACCACCAGAGTCTTGAACCTCAATATAAAGCACACAGATATCTTGTTAAACCAACACTGAGTGGGCAGAGCCCGTGTCCCAGAAGGCTCCCGTGTCAGGCTGGCTTGGGGCCTTCTGCTTGCTTAGTCGAACACGCAGCCAGCCTTGAGAACAGAATTGTGTACAGAATCCATCACTAGTGGTTTCATTTCCTCTGGGATTCACAAAAGGCTGAAAGTTATAGAATTTCAAAAGTAGGTTGCATGTCCTCAACTACCCATTTTATGAGAAATCAAGCCCAAAGCTTTGCATGCCTTGGAAGCTACAACGGAGGCGAAATTAGTCTTAATAACAACCCTTGGTCATTCTGAAGTATTTCAATGTGTGGTTTGTTGGTTAATTGTTCTTTCCTCTTGTGAATACTACCCCCAACACCCAAAAAGTCACCTGTCTGAAAGGTGAAACGTATTTCTAAAGCTTAAGGCATCTATTCTGCAAGGGGTGGGTGGGGGTGGGGGTGAAAAGAAAAGAGAAGCCATGTGTTTATAAAAGGTTGGGGCAGGGGATGGGGGAAGTTCTGCTGTAATGACAGGGGACTTCCAGAGGAAGTTACAGGCTCTCTCTCTCTCTATCATGAGAAGAAACTAGAGAGTGGTAAACAGCTTAGCCATCAGCACATCTCCAACTAAGCCTTCTTTCCACACCCCCCTCTCTCCCTTTCCCCACCTCTCCCCTTGTTTTCCGTTGGGACATCTATAATTTAAAAGGGGGGAACATACTTTAATAGTAGTAAATTCCTAAACTAAATGTTCAGAAAATAGCTAGTATATTGTTGATGAATGATTAATAATTATGATCCCCCCTCCCCAGGGGTAGGGGGCAGAGTGGATTTGAAACAAAGTATTTTTTTAGTTATAGTTGAGTGAAGGATTTAGAGAGGATTTCCAGTGTATCCACTTTTTCCCCTGACTGTATCAAAGTAACAGCCTTGCAGAAGCAACTTAGGGGTGACAGAGGTTGTTTTGTTTCACCATTGGAGAGGACACGGACCACAGGACCACAGAGGTGGGGAAGGGGCGGTAGCAGATGTGAGGTGGCTGTCACATGCCGTCTACAGTCAGGAAGCAGGAGACGGAGGCTGATGCTCAGATCACTGTCTTTATTTAGCCCAGGACTCCAGTCCATGGGACGGTGTCACTCACGATCCTCCGTGCTCGGTGAAGCCTCACTATGAACCTTCTAAGTGTTTCAAAATCCCATCAGATTATGATTAGTCATCATAGTTCCCATAATAATGGATCTAAACACTAAGTACATAAGAACTTGCCATTTCAGCATGCAAAGATAGAATCATACAGGAATTCCTGAGCTACGGCATCCCCCTTTTTTTAAACTAATATGACCCAAGGGTTTTCTCAGCCTGATCCAGCAGGGACACGCATGGTTTACACTGTTTTGCATAGACACACACACCTTAGAGCCTTTCTCTCCGCCCCGTGTTACACAAACAAATGCTGGGCATGTGTGCATCTTCGCCATACTATATAGATCTGTGTAAAATGTGCCTTCATGCTCTAGTTGTAGTCAGGGCAGCGGACGGAGACATTATACTGTCTAGCCATTTTTGGTAAAGCTCATTTGTGCAAATCACTGTCTGGTCTGCTGGGTGGTAACCCACAGTTGCTGATTCATGTGATCTCTGGTGAAGTAGGCCTCAAGGAGAAGTGAATACAGGCAGGCTCGGAGTCTTTCTTTCCACCATTCGCCCCTTTCCCTCCCTGATTCTCCAGAGCTGAGATTAATATTCTGGATACTAGAAAAATGCCAAAGCCAACAATATTATGCATTTCTAAGTTCTGAAGGATAATGGGAGTTCGGGAAGAAAAAACATGAATTAAAAGAGACTTGCAAGCTGAGTGTGGCCACACCCTAGCCATCCCAGCACTTCCTGACCACCCCAGGCACCCCAGCACTTAGGAGGCTGAAGCAGGAAAGGATTGAGTCCAAGACCATACAGGACTATGCAGCAAGGCCTTGTCTTATAACCAAAGACAATCTCAAAGTGAATTGCAATATGAACATGGTGAGCCAGCAGGAAAACCAAAAGTTATTCCTGCTAGGGAGTCAGGCTGGGGAACAGACAACCCTCCTGGTTAATTAAAATATCCTAGTTTGCCACAGTTGTGGTGTGCACCTGGAATCTGAGGACCCAGGAGGCTGAGGCAGGGGGAGGGTGAGCTAACAGCCAGCCTGGGATACGCAGCGAGCCCCTGTCAGGGAAAGAAAGAAAAGAAGGGAAGGAGGAAGGAAGAGAGCAAAGGAAGGGAGGCAGAGAGGGAGGGGCTGCCTTGGCTAATAAAGTGGGTGCAGTGTCCCTGCGTGGAGTGCTACCCTCCCCAGAATTAAATATCACCTGGAAGAACATTTTCTGAGTGCCTGCTGACTGCCAGACATGGGTGATACCTGTGTTCCCCCTTGCTCAGATTTTCCCACAGAACCAAGAGATGGATACTTACCTCATACAGACAGATTCATAGACACAAAATGGCAGCCTCCCCCTCCCAACCCTGCCCCAAAGGTCCCTAACTAACCCTGGTTCTGTTGGAATCTGAACCCAAGTTCACTACATGAAAATATTGTTTTAAAGTCCACAAATATCTGATGATCAGATTATTTTCTTGTGTGAATGATGAAAGAGATCATGATCGAGAGGGGATAATTCAATCCGATCTTCTGTGATGACTTAGAAATAATTTCCATGTCTTCCCGCTCTTCCATCATTGGGATGCCCATTCGTTACTGATGGCTGCAGCATGCGGGTTTCCCACAGTCTCTACAGGCAAACACCACCGCCTACACTGCTTCGGCTCTGTTACAGTTCTTTAAGTCAACTCATCATTTAAAAATGCAAGCCAACAGGGTTACTCTGTGTAGGCAGAAACTCAGTTATACACTAGGGAAACAGGGGCTAGGAACAAAAGCAAACACTGAAAACAAAGCAGCCCTACTAAGTTCTTGCCAATGCTAGCCATCCTCCGAGGAGCTCCCTACCTTAGCGAAAGAAGACATATTCATTCCAAGAGTAGAGTCCAGTTAGGAAGCATGTAGTTGAAGGATTGGGATCAAATTGAGAGGGGAATACATTTCTCTCTAAACAATTCAATTCCCTTTAGGCTTTGGTTTTGCACCATATGAAATTCTCTCTCATGTCTCTGGTAAGATTCATCCCACATTTTGGAAAGCACTGTGAATAGAAACTACAGCTTTTCAAGTCAAACACCAATGGGCCCCAAACTGTAACCATATTAACTATATTCTTGGAGCCAATGTCTTTGAACAAAATTATAAAATCTTAATGACCACACATGTTTCAGGGCATAGTATTAGGTAATATAGTTATAAAGCACCTTATGTGGAACTTGGTCTGTGGTAGTTAAAATAGTTCTTTCTCCCCCACCTTTGACTTGATCCAAAAGAGTGAATACCTTCACTGGGTTCTTATGCCTTGGTGATTAACAGCATGTGAAACCTTGAGAAATCCTGGACCAGTCTTAACTGTGTACTCCTAGGCAAGTACTTGAACCATTCTGTGCCTCATTTCATTTTAAAGGGGGTTGCAATGCTGCTTGTCTCCCTGGCTTCAAGGGGGACTAAAGGAGGTACTAATGTATCTACGAGCTCTGTGAGAGATAAGAGGTGTCGTTACTATCACTGGCTAGAGGTGGTGATATTTGGCAAAGAGAAGTAAAAATTGATTTCATACGAACTAAAGAAAGTCATCCCAGGTGATAGGAATATAATGATAATAAATAAGGCAAATCTCAATGGTAAGGCAGCCTAAGGAAAGGCTTTGGTCTCAAAAGAGGGAATGCTCTGGATTGACTGCAGGGCCCTGAGGAGCTAGCGGGAGATGTTGTTGGGGGCAAGCAGGCCTGTCCATCAAAAGTTCCTGCTGGAGTTCAAGAAAAACAGGAGTGGGGTCATCTGTGTGGGTGGGAATGTTCAGATGAGAAAACCATCTCCAGGTCCCAAGGCAAGAAATCCATTGTTTCTATACGGGATGAGGAAAGGGACAAGGGGAGCCCGGAGAATGGAAAGGGTCTCCCAAAAGATGTGGGAGGGAGGGAGCGCAACTCTCATTCCAGAAGAACTGAAACGTGACATAAAAGTAGACAACGTGTCTCCCTTGCAGCTTTATTCACGGTGACAGCCCCTAAAGAAATGTACACAGTAGACTTCGGCAGCAGCATAAGCCTGGAGTGTGATTTTGACCGCAGAGAATGCCCTGAGCTGGAAGAGATAAGACCCTTTTTGCACAAGCTAGAAAACGAGACTTCTTCTCAAAGTTTAAGAGCCGCCCTGCTGGAGGAGCAGCTGCCCCTGGGAAAGGCTGTGTTCCACATCCCCAGTGTCCAAGTGCGGGACTCGGGGCAGTACCGTTGCCTGGTCATCTGTGGCACCGCCTGGGACTACAAGTACCTGACGGTGAAAGTCAAAGGTGAGAGTCTGCGAGTCGTCTCTGACGGAGGGCTGCGGTAGCTTACACCACTGCACGCCACAGCTAGCTCAGGCAAAAGCTGGGGACCGGGTCTAAAGAAGCAGCTCCTTCAAAGGGGCAAAAAGCACCTGACCGGAAACGTTTTTTTGACATCTGGTATAAGGTATAAGTAAAGGTAAAGGGGGCTTAAAGCCTACAGTGGGGCTAGAGGAAGCCAGGAAAATGAGCAGACACCAGGCCTCTTCCTCCGCGGGACTCAGGAAAAGCATTGGCTGAAATAACTGACTAATGGAGCCACATCTGTGCCTCCAGCTCCATTCCCCTTGGAAACAGGGGGAAATGGCTACCTGGAGTTAAGAACATCCTGTCCTGACTTTCTAAGAAGGGAAAGCTTTTGGAATTACAGCCTGGCCCTATAGTATTCCACAAGGTGTTTAATGACAGATTGAAAGCAATCCTCAAAGATTTATTTCAGTGGTTGTGTTAGTCCAGGCTTCCATTGCTTCCATGAAACACCATGACCAGAAAGCAAGCTGGGGTTAAGGGTTTCTTAAGCTTACACTGACAGATCATAGTCCATCACTGGAGGCAGTCAAGCAGGACAGGAACCTGTAGACAGAGGGAGCTACTCCCTGCTCTGCTCCTCATGGCTTGCTCAGCCTGCCTTCTTATAGAAGCCAGGACTACCAGCCCAGGGATGGCACCACCCACCATGGGCTGGGCCCTCCCTGACTGATGAACAATTGAGAAAATACCCTATCACTGCTACCCTATCTCATGGAGGCATTTCCTCAACTGAATGTTCCTTTCTCTGTCATGACTCTAGCTTGTGTCAAGTTGACACACAAACCCAGCCAGTACAGTGACTACTTGAAATTCGCCTGGATCCTGTTAAGATAAAAGCATGTAAGAAGAACATATCCACTTTATTTTGAGCCACTATGATGATTAAGACAATTACTGTGTGCAAAGTTTGTCCTTATCTTCGGAAGGGGTGTGGGGACTGCAGAGTTCGCTAAGAGCATTCGCTGTGCAGGAGTAAGGATCTGAGTTCAAAGTCACAGCACCTGCATTAAAAACAATGCTGGCTTGTATTCTCAGTGTCCCAGGGCAGTAACAGGCAGAACCTGGGAGCTCCCTGGCCAGTCAGCCAAGACAGTGAACTTCAAGCCTGTCTCAAGGGAGCACTGTGGAGAACAGTAAGGAAAACCATTTTCTGATCTTTACATGGGCATGCCCACCTAAACACACTCATGCACAGAGAAACATATACCACATACTCCTTTATATGGACATGCCCACCTGCACACACATGCACAGAGAGAAACATATACCACATACCCTCCCCCACACACATGCATACATACACCAGGGAAATAGAAACCATGAAGGATATAGACATCTAAAGTAGAAATTAATCGTTCTTTTAATGTTAGGCAGTGACAACTTAGCGCAAGAACAAGAGAGTAAGTCACATTAGCAGTAGTAGTAAGGAAGAGGTAAGGGGGGCAGTGGAACCCTGGGAATGTCACTTGGCAGACTGTTCAGTGAGAGCTGGTGCCAGGAACAAGTGATTCTGCTGCTAGAGACACCGTCGAGCAGAGCAGAGAGATAAGCCCTTTAGTTAACAAGAAAGCTGAGAATCTAGACGATCATGCCACCAGCCCTTGGCTAACACCTTTCAGATTCTTAGCCACTGAGCTTATTACGTTATTTTACTAAGCCACGCAAGTGTCTGGAGGAAGAAGCGGATGGCAAAAGAGTGAACCTCCCGATGGAAGTGTAATTACTTCATGCGTATGGCAAAGAGGGCTTCTGGGGGAGGCAGACACTTCCATTTATAGCTACACTTAACTACAAGTTCGGTAGCTAGCAGATTGCTAGTATGAGAAAAACAGATGGTGCTAAAGATAAAAGGCCATGTTTTCATTTAGTCTACTTTAGACTTCACTGTGGTCTAGCCACAGTGGAAATCAGAAGAGAGGTTCCTCAAAAAACTAAAAATAGTGCTATCATTTAATCGCGCTATCATACTCCTAAGTATAAATTCAAAGGCCCCTAAGTCGGCCCGCCATAAAAGCCCTCACCACATCTATTGTAGAACTATTCCACCTACTCAGGCCAGGCACAGGCCAGTTGCCCACAACATATGAGTGCATAAAGAGAGTGTACTGTGTGTGTTTAATGGAGAATCCATCTATAATGAAGAAAATAACCATGTCGCTTGTGGGAAAATGGATAGAACTGGAAATCACTGTGTAAAGAGACATAATGAAGACTTGGGAAGAAATATATAATATGTTTGGTCTCATCTGTGGACTGTAAAGGGAAAGGAATGCCATCAAAGGAAAAGGGGGACTAGTGGGGAGCAGGTAGGGATGAGAGGGAGAGAGGATGGGGAAGGAGGAGGTAAAGGGAGGAGGGGGACTGAGGGTAATGGAGGGGTCAGTGTGTATATGAAAATGGCAATATGATCTATGTTTTGTACAATTATTATACACCATAGAAAATGGCAGGATCTTTATAAAACTACATTTCATACTTATAAGAATACATACACACACATACATACATATGTGTGTATGTATGTGTGTGTGTGTGTGTGTGTATATATATATATATATATATATATATATATATATATATAACATACATGAATACAACCTACTCAGTCTGTAGAATGTCATATACATTTTTTTCAGGGTTGACCATTCAGTATTGAATAACCAATCGGTATCCTCTTCCCTGGGGAAAACTATTTCCCCCACTCTCAATATTCCTTAGTTACCTATAATTGCCTTTTTTTATTGTCAAGAGTTGAGGCCTCCTGGAATTTTTCACTTTTCCTAATAACTCCCAGTTCTATTTATTCAAAGACAATTGGAGGAAGAAGGGGGAAAAGTGGAAGAAAAGGAGATAGAAGAGAAAGAAGAGGAAGAGGAGGAGGAGGAGGAAGAAGATGAAGATGAAGAAGAAATTGAATTTGTGCATATGAGAGCTTTTAGTTCATCTCTGCTATAGCAGATAGGACAAGACATACAGCAGAAGGCCTGAGTAACACACTTAGTCATCCTCACCTAGTTAATATGTCTGGAGCACCAACTGCAGAGTTCCTGGTGCTTCTAGGATCGTGTGTAGCCCTCACCAATGTAGTTATCTAGCAAACTTGCAAGGGAAGAACTCTTGAGCGTGAAGTTGGAAATCTTGAACTTCCCATTCTTTCTTTCCTTTTAATCTTTAGTTTTTTTTTTTTTTTTTTTTTTTTTTTTTTACGGTCCAGACTTTATCCCTCTCCCAGTCCATCCACTGACTGTTCCACATCCCACACCTCTCCCAGCCCCCCATCTCCAAGAGGATGTCCCCACCCCCCTACCCCACTAGACCTCCCCACTTCCTGGGGCCCCAAGTCTCTCTAGGGTTAGGTACATCTTCTTTCACTGAGGCCAGACCAAGCAGTCCACTGCTGTATATGAGTTGGGGGCCTTGTATCAGCTAGAGTGTGCTGTCTTGTTGGTGGCTCAGTGTCTGAGAGATCCCGGGGTGGGGGGCGCGGAGACTGCTGGTCTTCCTATGTGGTCACCCTCCTCCTCAGCTTCTTCCAGCTTTTCCCAAATTCAACCACAGGGGTCACTAGCTTCTAAGTCTATTGGTTGGGTATAAATATCTGCATCTGACTATTGCAGCTGCTTATTGGGCCTTTCTGAGGGAAGTCATGATAGGCCCCTATTTGTAAGCACACCATAGCATCACTAATAGTGTCAGGGCTTGCTCTGTGCCCCCCCCAAACTATATCTCAATTTGGGCCTGTCACTGGACCTCCTTTTCCTCAGTCTCTTCTTCATTTTTATTCTTGCAGTTCTTTCTAACAGGAACAATTCTGTGTCAGTTTTTGATTGGGGATGGGAACACCATCCCTCCACTTTATGCCCTGTCTTTTCACTGGAGGTAGACTCTACAAGTTCCCTCTCCCCACTGTAGGGCATTTCATCTAAGGTCCCTCTCTTTGAGTCCTGAGAATCTCCCTACTCTCAGGTCTCTGGTACATTCTAGAGGATCCCCCCACCTCCTACCTCCAGAGGTTGCCTGTTTCCAAACTTACTGCTGGCCCTCAGTGCTTTAGTCCTGTCCACTCCCCCCTCCTACCCCAATACCTGATCATGTTCCTCTCTTCCCCTCCTTGTCACCTTTCCCACCCAGGTCACCACCCCCTTGCCTCATGATTGCTTTCTTCTCCTTCCCAAGTGGAATTGAGGCAGCTATGGAAACTGAACAGCTCTCTCCTCAATGATAACTTGGTCAAGGAAGAAATAAAGAAAGAAATTAAAGACTTCCTGGAATTCAATGAAAATGAGGATACAGCATACCCAAACTTATGGGACACAATGAAAGCAGTGCTAAGAGGAAAATTCATAGCCCTAAGTGCCTTGGTAAAGAAATTGGAGAGACCCTACACTAGCAACTTAACCTGAGAGCTCTAGAACAAAAAGGAGTAGAACACCCAAGAGGAGTAGAAGGCAGGAAACAGTTAAACTCAGGGTGAAAATCAACCAAATAGAAACAAAGAGAACTATATAAAGAATCAAAAAAACCAAAAGCTGGCTCTTTGAAGGAATCAGCAAGATAGATAAACCCTAGCCAAACTAACTAAAGGTCCCAGAGACAGTATGCAAAGTAACAAAATCAGAAATGAAACACAAGACATAAGAGAAATTGAGGAAATTTTAAAAAAACAAACAAACATCAGATCCTACTACAAAAGCCTATACTCAACAAAGCTGGAAAATCTAGATGAAATGGATGGTTTTCTAGATAGATACCACATACCAAAGTTAAATCAAGAGCAGATGAACTATTTAAACAGGTCCAAATCTCCTAAGGAAATGGAAGTCATTAAAAACCTCCCAAGCAAAAAAGGCCCAGGACCAGATGACTTTAGTGTAGAATTCTACCAGACCTTCAAAGAAATCTTGAACTTTTAAAACTATTTCCACTACTTTCAGAATTTTAGAGTTCTGAAACTCTAAAATTTGCTCATCTTTTCTCAAGAATATTATCCCAGTCCAACTTCCTCATTATGTACTGTTGGGGATACCTCTCTCCAACGACTTCCCAATGAAAAACAAAAGGCTATGAAGGCATTTCTGATAATGTAACTGTGTAGGGTTAGGGTTTCCATCTCTTCCTGAAACCATGATGGTTCCTTTAGCTAACTCTCTATCCTGTCTGATGTGTCCCTTTATTTATACCCCACAAGGCAAAGTCTCAGCCAAGCACCTGTTCCTCCCACTTCTGCTCAGTCAAGATCAGTTTCCTGTTTGGAGTTCTCCCATTGGAGCTAGCTAGATCTCCCCTACAGCACACTATCCCAAAAAAACTGTGCTTATTTTCCACATTTACCCCACCCCCAAAGCCTCAAAGGTAAAAATAAGATACAGTATGATATAATGAAATATTTCTAAGACGCTGAACCAAGAGAAAATAAGTGTGGCTCATCTAGAGGTAAAGTGGGTACTTGAAATGTTTGCTTTAGATACTGTTGGATTGCCAGATACAGCCCAAAATTTGATTCCAAGAGATTGGGAAGACTAGACCAAACTATTTAGTAGTAGACTGCAACAGAACCCAAGTCTCTAAGAATTCTGGGGATTACTAGATCCATCAGGAGAACACAGTCTTCCCGTTTGTGTTGTTTCTTGGCCCATTGTGTTGTTTCCAATACAAAGTACTATGATAAAGTGCAGAAGTTCACATCTCTCCACCATCTCAAGGATTCTACTATTTCCCTTTTTAAAAACTAAGAGTCCAAAATTTACCAACCTCATACAGTCCTTGTATACTTTAAATAAGATAACAGTTGGGTTACCAGGCTAGGACCAGATTTTATGGCCACTTAAATCCTTCTCCTCTCAAAGTTTTTGAAAACATGAGCAACACACAAGAATGCACAGTCATATGGAAAGCGAACATCATATGTCAAGTGAACAGTGGTATGGCCACATGATTTCCTCCTCCTCTTCCTGTTTGGAGCATCTCTGGATGACTTACATTGGAGAGCATGAGTAAGAGCATAAAGCCTCTTCTTCCCTGCTCTTTCCTCTTAATCTAGAAGCACAGACTTCCAGTATAGGCCCTGTTCTAGTTTTATTTCTGTAGCTGTGATAAAAATACTTTGAGGAAATACAACTTATTGTTGAAGGGATTATTTGGATTACAGTTCCACCTTGTATTTTTTTTTGGGGGGGGATGGGGGAATCAAGGCAGGAACTCATGATCGCTACTCAAATCACATCCAGAGTCAAGAGCAGAGAGAAATGAATGAAGACAGAGAGGCCAACACATGGGAAAGAGTCTGAGCATTTCTTCCTCCTTTCTGTTCTACATTAGGTAAAAAAAGACATGTGACAAAGCTTACAGTTAAGATTTAGTAAATTCTATGTATTTAAGGTTTTTCATATAGCTGTTATTCACCTGGGTATGGTGATGCAGGCCTATAATCCCACCACTTAGGATGCAGAGCCCAGAGGGCAGCAAATTTAAGTTCATCATGGAATACATAATAAGGTCAAGGCTAGCCTGGGCTACATTGAGAGAGCCTGTCTCAAAAACAAAATCATATATATATATATATATATATATATATGTATATGTATATGTATATGTATATGTATATGTATATGTATATATATATATATATGCTATTACTTTAATACAAAATAGTTTTCCCAAAGAGTGTTCATCTGTATTCCAGCAGTTGAAGAAAATGTTTATCACACTTGTTGCAATTGCCTTCCACTACTGCAGCACTACACCTGACAAGAACAACTCAGGGGAGGGAGGATTTATTTTAGCTCACAGTTTCAGAGGTTTCAGCCCATCATGGTCAGGAAGTAAAGCAAAACAGAACTCCCATCGTGGCTTGTTTTCTCTTTAGTTTGTTTGGGTTCCCAGTCTGTGGGATGGTGCTACCTATGTTCAAGTCAGACTTCCCACTCACTAGATAATTAAGCTTTTCATCCAATCAAATTGACAAGATTAACCAACTCAACAACTGTGTTTTGCTTCAAGATTGCCGTTACTTCGATGACTGCGCTAAATATTTAAAGAAATATTTCCCACTTAATGAAAGCCAGGACTTGCTCTGCCTTCTATCAACAAAACCCCCATAGCTTACTGTCAATTGACTTACTGTCAATACTGTCCAGCTATATGCATGTGGTGTTGATATTTGTTAATTATCAGGTGTGGCCTAAGATTGTTGGACAGTCTTTGTGCCTTCCTAACTCTCCAAATATCTCCTTTTAGTTTAAGATTTCCATGTTCTAGAAAGTAGGAAAACACATTTGTATAGTTCATTCAGCATGTACTGCACAGAAGGTCTGTACTGAGAGGTAAGACACCCAGCTCTTATTTATAGCTCTTACATAGGTCCTTATTTTCCGCCTCCTAATCGCAAAGATAATGGATGGAAAGGGGGAACTTTTGAGTAAACTTTCTACTGATGATGTCTGAAAAGTGATCTATTTGGGTAATCTAGCCCTGTACATGTATCTATTCCCTCAGCTCTCTCCACCCTCCAATCATGAGACTTTTTAGAATATAAGAGGCCACCGAATATGGCATCCTAGTACAGTGCTAGGATGTAAGTTTGCAGCCTTCCTATTTTCAAACATTGGGTCTATCAGTCTTTATATTCTTCTGACTTTGGGCACCACTCTCAACCTACCTGTCTTCAGTCAACCCCACAAAAATTAGAGACATCAACAAAACATATTTATTGTACTGTATGAATAAAAACTGTTCAATCTATACAAACTAATGAACCTGGGACATAGAAAATATTTTTGAGTTTAGAAAAATGTATCACCTAAGATCAATAGTGATCATTGTGTTTCTACTTGCATTGAATAGAATTGTATGGCAGTCCAAACAACAATTCTTTTTTTTGTTTGTTTGTTTGGTTGGTTTGTTTTTGTTTTTTAATTAGTACTTTCTTTTTTTTTTCCCTTTTTTTTATTATTTTCTATATTCTTTGTTTACATTCCAAAGGCTTTTCCCTTTCCAGTCCCCCCCACCATATGTCTCATAAGTCCTCTTCCCACCCCCCCATTCCCCAATCACCCCTCCTCCCCACCATTTCTCTGTTCTGGTACTCTCCTACAAAACCGGATTTAGTCTTTTCCAGACCAGGGTCCTCTCCATCCCTTTTCTTGGGAATCTTTTGCTTAGCTAATTGTGTCTTGAGTATTCAGAGCTTCTGGGCTCATTAATATCCACTTATCAGTGATTGCAATTCATGTGTACTCTTTTGTGATTGGATTGACTCACTTAGGACACCAGTCAGAATGGCTAAGATTAAAAACTCACCGGACGTGGTGGCGCACGCCTGTAATCCCAGCACTTGGGAGGCAGAGGCAGGCGGATTTCTGAGTTCGAGGCCAGCCTGGTCTACAGAGTGAGTTCCAGGACAGCCAGGACTACACAGAGAAACCCTGTCTCGAAAAAACCAAAAACCAAAAACCAAAAAAAAAAAAAAAAACCTCAAGAGACAACAGGTGCTGGCGAGGCTGTGGAGAAAGAGGATCACTCCTCCATTGTTGGTGGGATTGCAAGATTGCAAGATGGTACAACCGCTCTGGAAATCAGTATGGTGGTTCCTCAGAAAATTTGGCATGACACTTCCAGAGGACCCTGTCATACCACTCCTGGGCATATACCCAGAGGATTCCCCTGCATGCAATAAAGACACATGCTCCAGTATGTTCATAGCAGCCTTATTTATAATAGCCAGAAGCTGGAAAGAACCCAGATGTCCCTCAATGGAGGAATGGATATAGAAAATGTGGTATATTTATACAATGGAATACTACTCAGCAATTAAAAATAATGAATTCATGCAATTTGTAGGCAAATGGTTAGATCTGGAAAATATCATCCAAACAACAATTCTTTTGCTTCTCTTGTCCAGCTTCTTACACGAAGATAGACACTAGGATCCAAGAGGTTCCAGGAACAGGGGAGGTGCAGCTCATCTGCCAGGCTAAAGGTTACCCCCTGGCAGAAGTGTCCTGGCAAAATGTCAGTGTTCCTGCCAACACCAGCAATATCAGGACCCCTGAAGGCCTCTACCAGGTCACCAGTGTTCTGCGCCTAAAGCCTCAGCCTAACAGAAACTTCAGCTGCATGTTCTGGAATGCTCAAGTAAAGGAGATTACTTCAGCCATCATTGACCCTCTGAGTAAGTGTGGATCCCATTTCCGAGTTCTAACAATTAGAGTTCAGGCGGGAAAAACCCTAAATGTAATTTTTATTCACAAGAGATAATTGCCATTCGGAAACTTACTACTGAATAAGCTCACTCTTTCTAGTTCTTTTTGAACTCTAGCTGACTGGTTCAGTTCAGCTCTTCTGGATCAAAATTTCTCTCCAAGCTGACTGGTTCAATCTGAGTTCTCTCAGCTTCTGACTTAATTGCTCACTTGACCTCAAACTAACTGGCAATATGTGTTCTCTCTCTCTCTCTCTCTCTCTCTCTCTCTCTCTCTCTCTCTCTCCCCCTGCACTGTTCTCTCTTAAGTCACCTCTCTTTCCTGTCCTCATGAGAGTTGGGCGTATCCCATCTCTGACTCATTCGGTCAAATCTTTCTCTGATTTGTCACTTTGTCTGCCCCTCATTTTCAAATATGGCTGCTTCCTTCCCTCTACAAACTAACCAAATCTTCATGGTTTGGGATTAAAGGTATGTACTAAGGGTGTGCCTGTATCCCAGCTATAGAGACTAAAGGTGTATAATTCCAGCCAGATTACATAGACCTAGACGGTTTTTGGATGTGATCCCTTGCCAAAGCAGCCATGTTGCTGGATTAAAATTCCTCTACAAGAAAAAGATGGTGTGCTCAGATAAGCCATTCAGAAAGGTGTTATAAAAGACTCTTCATGGAGTCAAGATAGAATATAGAAGAACTACAAAGATAGAATGGGACAAAGATCTCTACTGTTGAGGAAGAGTTACCACTGTTGGAGAGGCTACCAGGAGAAAACAGCTGTGAGACAGCACCTCTTGGCATGCTACACCTGAGCATCTTCAAGGAGGGAAGTATGTGAATGACATACCACAACCACACCTCATGTCTCCCAGTGTGCTACTAGTGTCTCCCATTGGCTGCTGTGTGTGTGTCTGTGTGTGTGTGTGTGTGTGTGTGTGTGTGTCCATTCCTCATAATGTGTTCCCTCAACTTGATCCAAATGTTGTGAGGGATCCACAAAGATTGATCAGCATGTGTTTCAGCTAAAAGAAAGTCTTTATTAGCCATCTGTACACTATACTGGGTAGCTCCAAGCCTTTCTCATGATTTTTTTAAGCACAAAAATCATATTCTGTGTTGATCCTCATCAGTTAACAAGAACAGTTACCAGAGGCAGAACTACAGAAGCCAAGAAAGCAAGGTCAGCACATTTAGAGATTCCCTAGAACTGTGAACTTTGATGGATCAGGCCTTTGTTTGTATTTTGGCAGGTGGGGCTCTCTGTGTGCTGAGTTGTATGGCCTGAATGACTCTTCCATTATGGAGTCAGTTGTGCTAAGGTCTGGGGCCCTGTTACATTCACCATTGGTCTTAGAGAATGAGTTAAACCATAGGCTCATCCTATTTTAGTTCAAGGTACAAGGTCCCATGGGTGATCCAATCAGAATGACATGTCCCGTGAGTACTAATAGCAGATAGTTAGCCAACGGGACCATAAGAACAGAGACTGTATCAATGATACGACTTAGGGCTCTCTCTCTCTCTCTCTCTCTCTCTCTCTCTCTCTCTCTCTCTCTCCCCACCCCCATGTTTTCTCCAACCATAGCAAGATTTTCTCTAATTACTCCTGATCAATTAGCATAGAAACAACAGGCTCCTTCCAAGGCTAGACATAGTTTTCTTTATCTCATGAAAAGTCTAAGCCTCTCCAATTTTGTCCGATAGTTTCTGCAGGGGAATATAACTACTGTCTATTCAGAAACAGAAACTTTTAATACCTCTGGGTCCTGATCAACCTGCTAATTAGTTTTGAAACCATCAGGAGAGACATATTTAGCCAAACCATTAGTAAATGCCTGCCAAAGAGTCAGGGGTTTGGTGATATTGCTCTTATCCAGATGAATTAGTCAATAAGGCAGAATACCAGGTATCAGAATAAGGGAAACTATTATGTTAAAGGTTTTGGGTATTAGGCAAGTTTCAGGCCCTTGTAAGATCTCTAATATTAATTTGTGTTATTCCTAGTCATGATGAATTTTGTCAGCCAGTAGACTGACAGTGTGGTTAGTTCCTATCCCTATGTAGTAGGGGAGGCTGAGGTGTCTAACCATAACCAGCAATCCTGGCCAGCTTCTGCCTGGGAATGACTATCTGTATTTCCAGGGGCCTTTCCTGTGGCATGGAGTCCCATTCCCCAGGTTTTTCCTGTTTTCTAAAGGCCAGAATCTTTTTTAAAGAAGAATTTCAGGAAGCCTCAGTTTCACAACCCTAATTTTTACAATGGAAACTTCTTTGTTTCCTGGGGCCCAATGAAACCTTAATTTTAATGGGTCATAGTCCAGGAGACAGTCCATTTGACAGCAGTGTCTGTGGCTTCTGCTTTCTTGACCTGGATGTAATAAATCTGTGGTGTAATGCCAGTTACCTTCACAGCCATAGTAGAAAGAATCGCTGTGTAGGGTCCTGTCCAAGTTGTTTTCAGTGCCCTTTAGGGTAGCTACTTGGTTCGGTATCACGGGACTCAAACAAGTGGAAACTGGTGGTGGACTTGTGAGGTTGGCTGGATCTCTCAGATAGTCCAAGACTGACGGTCTATAGTGACTGGAGAGAGGAATAGTCAGAGAGTTCTGCCAACTGATAGTCTCTGAGCCTGGAAACAGTGGGGGATATCTTCCAAATATGATCTCTAGGGAGTATAAGTCTTTCCCCATACGGGCTGTAACAGGTCCTAAGCAAAGCAAAGGAAGGAGGCCTATCCACCCTTCACTGGACTCTAATGAGAACTTTGTTAGGGTTTCTTTTTATGTCCTGTTTATTCTTTTAACCTGGCCACAACTCTGAGGCCTATATGCACAGTGAAGTTTTCAATCAATGCCTAAAGCTTTAGCTATTGCTGAATAGGTTTTGTCTATAAGCTAGGTTATTGTCAGACCCCAGTGATAGGGGGAGGTCAATCAGGGAACGTGGAGGGCAAAGGGGGCTTTTAAAGCTACTATCTGAGCAGTAGCCACCCTGGAAAAACTAGCAAGTACTGGGTGGTGGTGGTGGTTGTTGTTGTTGTTGTTGTTGTTGTCATTGTTGTTGTTATCATCTCCTCCCCAGCAGGCTAAATCTTAGTGAAGTCAGTTTTACTGTTTTGTGATGTGTTGGCCTCTTATTTGGACCCCTTCCTGGGAAAGGGCTCTCTGGTTTGGATTTACTTGAGCACAAACCTGGTATCTGGCTAATACCAGGCTCTCCAGTCTAGGTACAACATACTTTGGTCTGAGCAGCTCAGAAGTTTTGTGGGGCCCAAATGAGTAGCCTGGTGAAGGTCAGTTGCCAGACTCCTGCCAGTTGTTTCAGAGAGAACGGTTCTTCCTTCTGGATCCTCTATCAACTTGTGTGTTTGAGCTGTCCATTTCTTCCATGGGTTCTCAGCCAGTACCAGGTCTGGGTACATCATCAGAATATCAATAGACCCACTGGTCTTAGGGCCATTTGTCTGGTAGCCAGGTCAGCAGTCAGGCAAGAGAACAGCAATTCATGGAGGAAGCCAAATAGCCCCTAGGAGTGCTAAGATTTTCTAGTGTCCCCAACACCAAGAGACCCTCTTTCTCTTCAGATCATACCATGGGCATGTCTGCTAATGAAAGTGTAGCAACTGTTGTTGTATATGGTAGCGGAATTTCCCCATCTGAGAGGCTCAGTCAGATCTATTCTGCTCTCTGGACTGAGGCACCTGATTTGGACCCAAATCCTTTCAGTTAAACCACTGCAGCTCCCACGTACCTATTTTCATCTTTCATTTCCTGACAGTCATGGATGAGCACTTATGGGTTGTCACAAGGGCAGCAGGATTGACAGTGGTGGGGTTTTAAAACTGGACTCAAGGGTGGGCCAGGAGTCCGAACTGGGTCACACAGGCATTAGACAACGTTCTGGTGCTCCTTAAAGGAGGGCCTCAACCGTGTCATGGGGTGCTGTGAGCATAAGATTTTGACCCAGAGTTAACATCATTGTCATTATTAATTAGACTAGCAGTAGCTGCCACACCTCTTAGATGGGTGGGCCATCCTGTGGCTACAGGGTCCAGTCATTTAGACAGGTATGTCACAGGGCGTTCCCATGACCTCAAAGTCTGGATTGAACTCCTAAAGGAGTCTTCTGTTTCATCAACAAACAGATGAGGTTTTGAGACATCTGGAAAGTCTAGGGCTGGAGTGGAAGTCAGAGCTGTTTTTAAAGTCTCAGATGCCTGTTTAATCTCAGTCCAGGTCAGAGGATCAAAGCCTGCTCTGTGCTGGTGTAGAGAGAGAGGCCTTGCTATTTCCACAAACACTGGTATCCAGAAGCAGTAATATCCTGCTATACCTGTCTCTCAGACCTCAAACTCTCAAACCTGTCTGTCGGTCTTTGGAACTGGGATATGAAAGATGGGTGCGTTCCTGCTCAGACAGGCCCCTTTGTCTCCCTTGAGCTGGCAGCCAAGACGAGTGGCCTCCGGTGTGTTTTCACAGTTCGTGTGAGTCTTTTTTGTATCCAGATCATAGTGAAAGCCATGGCAAGTGCTGCCATGATGGGATAGAGACATAATCTTAAAGAACCCCAGCTCCCTCATCTCAGCTCCTAGTCTGTGTAGTCAGACCAGATGTTGACACCCTGATTTGTGACCCAAAACAATAGCAACAGGATAAACACAGTCACATCCTCCCAAGTGGCCCTTGCTTCTATTTCCTGTCTCTACTCATTCTTATCAACTGAGCTACTGACTGCTGTGAACCACCTCAGAAATCAGTGAATAAAACAAATGCGGAAATCAGAGTCCAGAGGTGTGAAGATGCCTACCACTCTAGAACAGAAGGAAGGCAGAGGATGCCTACCACTCTAGAACAGAAGGAAGTCAGAGGATGCCTGCCACTCTAGAACAGAAGGAAGGCAGAGGATGCCTGATACTCTAGAACAGAAGGAAGGCAGAGGATGCCTGACACTCTAGAACAGAATGAAGGCAGAGGATGCCTGACACTCTAGAACAGAAGGAAGGCAGAGGATGCCTGACACTCTAGAACAGAAGGAAGGCAGAGGATGCCTGACATTCTAGAACAGAAGGAAGGCAGAGGATGCCTGGCACTCTAGAACAGAAGGCTGAACATACTAAATTTTGGTCAGCAGGTAGAGGAGTCATCAGGTCATTTTCCTTCAGAAACAGGGCTGTCCTCAGCCAGCGGCTACATTTTCACTGACATATGTAACTGGGCTAGATCATGTGAGTAACTGTAAAACATCTGGTAGAGCTGGCAGAAAAGTAAAGCCCTCTTGGGACCTCTGAGGTGAGGAGCAAGAGAGGAACGTGGACTCTGAAACCAGACTTCAACTTCCAATGCTATCTCTGCCACCTCTTGGCTTTAGCACCTGAACATCCTACAGAGCCTTCCCGGAACTCAGTCTCTCAGGTATACAGTTACAGTAAATGATACATATGTTTAAAAAATTACTGTGTCAGTAAATGAAATATGATACTAAAGAGAGAATTGAAAGAAAGAAAAAAAGACCACTTTGTCACCTCCAGCAAGATTCCTGGCTTCTTTCTGAGTGCCTAGGATTGTGGTAAGAAGAGGATGGATAGTTTTCCCATCACATATCTTATCGTTGTTAAAGAGAATGCAGTTATCCTAAAATAATATAGAAGAATATGTGCAGCCATAGTAAAGATTCTCAAACACAATGACTCAACCCAACAGTGTATTTCCCTTTACATAATACTTGAGAGAGAAAGTGCTCCAAGCAGCTACATGACTATAAGTCAATCAGTGACCCAGGTTATTTCCATCTTGTTACTCTGCCATTCTCCAGGATATTGTCCCTGAATTGTCAAATCAGGGTCATGGCCAGATCTATATCCCTGCCTTCAGAGAGGAAAGAGTGGTAGAAGAGACCTTTGATGTTCTAAAGTCAAGATCTGGAGAACCCACTCTTAGCCTGAACTCAGTTTATACTACTGGCTATGTCTAAGGGCTAGCTCAGGGATGTAGAGAAGCAGCCCCTGAGAGCCATATGTCTAGCTAATAACCTAGCACCGGGAAGGAGGGATCAGGTAAGATGAATAACCAGCAGGTTGTCACAAGTTAACTACTGATCAGTGAGGTGGGCTGGTCAGTTCCACCTAGGAACTTCTGCTTATGCCTCTCGAGCAGTGATGCTGGGCTTCATCCCAGACTGAGTGGAAGCTTAGTTAGGTACCAACTCTGACCTCCAAACACAGTTTAAGGAAACTGAAGTCTTCAGAGATGAGCAGAAATTATATACATGAATGGATCTATGAGCATATCTGGACAGAACAACGGTTTCCAAAAATGCTGAGACAGGGGCCTGGCTCACAGCACTACCTGCAACCTGCATTTAGTAGGAAAGAAGCAGTGTGATCAGTTAGAGGTTTGCAACATGCTTCTACTTGTTGCATGTAATTTTTAAAATACACTATCTCTTTCCCTGGGGCCACAGCCAGTTCTGGCTGAGCTCTGAGATCAGCAGCCCGCCCCACTCCCGGGAAAGCCCATTCCTCCCAGCTTAGCTCTGCCAATGGCCAGCTGGTGCCTTTCCGGGGAGCTGTGATGGTCCATGCTCCCAGCCCCTCCCGGCTAGCTTCACCAAACTGCCAGCTATGGCCCCGGCTTCTCTCTGTCTGCCCACCTTTGCTGTACAGAAGAAAAACACGCAGGCAGCTTTATTAACTCAGAACTTGTCAGATAGCACAATGGCTGGGTGCAGAATCCCCTAACCTTATCAGCTAGTCCACCTCAGTCAGCCTCCTCCAGTGGCGGAGGCCGGCCATTGGTTCTAGCTACCCCGAGATCTTAAATGACTGCTGCTTTCTTCTCATTCCCAAGCCTGGCCACAAACCCTTTTCTCTTTCCTCCTGTCTCCTCCTCCTTCCCCTCCCCTCCTCCCCCTCCCCCTCCCCTTCCTTCCCCCTCTCCCTCCCCTTCCTTCCCCCTCCCCCTCCTTCCCCCCTCCAGAAGTCCCACCTTCACCCTTCACCCAGCAATTGGCTTCCACCTTCTTTATTGACACAGTCAAGAACCAATTAGAGAAATAGCACCTCCCTCTACAGATACCAAACAGGCCCTTATCTTTTTGGTTCTGGTGTTCACGCACTCCTGGATAAAGATGACACCTATGGGGCTTGAGCTTTGGGTCAGGGAAGATCTAGGTCTAAAACCCTGGCTGTGTTACTTCCTTGGAAACAATAACCATAGACAGATTAGCATCCCTGAGGCTTCCTTGGCTCTAAATTGACTGAGGACTATGTGGTATCCAATCCTTTCTTAGCCAGACTATTCCATGGTTCTAAACATTGTAGAGGGAAGGTCGGGAGCAGAGCAACCAGCAGATCGAACCCCACTTCCTGAATAGTTTTTGTACGACTTTTTCTGATATAGCAGTGAGGTTTATATCTATTATCTATGAAGCAAAGTTCCAGTCTCAGAAATAGGAATAGGGTAACTTGTGTGCCTATTCTTTGCCGTGTTTTGAACATCACTGTAGCCCTCTCTTCTCTCCATCTAGCCAGCATGAAGGGACCAGTGCTCTGCCAATGTGTTCCCCAGCCTCTAAATTACCCTTCTCATCACCTCCTCACTGACTGCATGTCAGCGTCAGCACCTTGGTTAGTGCAGACAAGATAAAGGGGTCACTGTAGTCATTCATACCAAGACCCGAATGGCTGGATTTAGGATGTCACCCCTGCCTGGATGTTCTGCTTTTCCCAAAGGTTCTTGCTGGTGTTTAAAACTGCATAACAGTGCAGAGTCTAGGCTCTTGCATTCTCATCGGTGAGGGAGAAAATACATTTTCGAGCTGAGGGACTTTTCTACTTGAATGAGAAAATCCAGGTGGTGAAGAAAAAGGAGATGGAGGTAGAGATAGAGAGGTGGGAGGGAAGAAAAAGAAGAAAGAAAGACGATGAATAGGTGGGTTTTGGGGGGTGAGTGGAACAACAAGGGGCAAAAGGCACAGACAATCTAGAACGATCTCAGCTGAATCACCTGCTGTCTAACTTTGGGGACATTTTTCGGCCTGTCTTCTTTCATGGGTGAAACTGCAGATCAAAGGGGAGGATGCTTCACTGGGTGGGGGGTGAAGGAAAAGAGCCTCTGCATGAAGAGATGTGGAGTGAAGGCCTAACATCATTGCCACGTGGTAGAAAACACTCAGGAAGCCTGTCTTGGAGCCATCCTGTGATGGGATTCTGGTTCTCTCATTCACCCAGGTCGGATGGAACCCAAAGTCCCCAGAACGTGGCCACTTCATGTTTTCATCCCGGCCTGCGCCCTGGCTTTAATCTTCATAGCCATAGTGATATTCCAGAGGAAGAGGCTCTGGGGAAAGCTGTATTCTAGAAAAAGGTGAGTGACTTAGAAGCCGCGGGAGCCTGTGGCCTGCCAGTCTTCAGTGAAGCGCTTCAAGCCTAGAAGGGCTTTGAGACTGCCCTTGGGACACTCTATTCCAAGAAGAGCCTGGTCCAGTCTTCAGTAAGCTGAACCCACACCGGAAGTTTTGGGTTGTTTTATTTTGGCTTTTGTTTTTTAAGGGGATGTTCGTTCCTGGGCTGAAGGAGTTTGGCTTGCCCTCCAAGCTTCATGATAGCCAGGTTATGGAATCTGCCAGGTTCCCATCAATGGATGGACAGTTCAAAATAAAATGTGATATGTGTTCATAGCAGAGTGCCAGTTAGCCTTAAAGAAAAATGAAGTACTGTCATTTTCAGAGGAAGAAATGAAACTAGAGGTCATCGTTTTAAGCCCAACTCAGATGGTGCAGAGACTCTATTTCTTTTGATATGTAGATTCTAGACTTAAAAAATAAATACAAGAGCAAGGTACTCGCACAGGGGAAAGGAGATACAGTGATTGAAGTGTATATGTGTGTGAAACGCCATCATGATTAGGCTGGAGAAATAGCTCTGTAGTTAAGAGAGCCTTCTTACAGAGAACTCGAGTTCAGTTCCCAGCATCCATATCAGGCCACTCACATCACCTTAACTCCAGTTCCAGTGGTTCTAAGGCCCTCTTCTAGCCTCCCAGGGAGCTAGCTAGTCCAACAGAGCCCTATCTGAGCCAATGCTGAGGTGCCTAGTGGGTAAGGCGTTGAATGTACACAACTGTGGCCAAGACAGGAAGTCCCACCTACCTCTTCAGCCATGTGTCTTGCACTGGGACCATGTGAGGATGCCATTAGTAGTCCACCACCACTGTGGTGTAGACTTCTCTAGTCCTGCCATGTAGAATCTCTGTAGTCCAGGTATCAACAGCCCCTGTGCAAAGGTCTCCTTGCTAGAGCAGAACCCCATGCAGAGCGCATTAAACCTTTATGGGTAATGTGGAAGGAGGGGCTTCCTGCCTTCTCAACAGCTGCACCATCTGCCCCTTCTGCACCTGACCCTCATGAGGAACCTGAGTCAGGAGCCTTAACGTCTCTCTTCTACAGTTCTTTGGGTCATTGTTGTCCTGAGACTTCAGTAAAGATAGAGAAGTCTCTGTCCCTTTCTTTCTAGAAGCTTCCTTGGCTCCTGTACAGATTTACTAATCTGAGAATCACAAATTATGATTCCTGCTGAGTACTGGGAGGGCAGCCATTACCAGTCCATAAAGATGTCTTATTGACTCTTCCTTTCAAAGAGCCAGGCAATGGTTGAGGGATCCAGAGTGATACAATGTGTTCCAGGGAAGTTGGCAAATTCCCCTTCAAACATGATAAGTTCTGCTTTATCAGCTATGTTTAAGTACATGGAAACTGTTTCGCTCATCAGTAGATATATGTACAATATCTAAAATGCTATCCGATGTATATATAAGATAATGCCCAATAAAATTGTCAATTTTTTCTACTTTTTTGGTCCCTGACAATTTCATACATACATAAATACATGCATACATACATGCATGCATACATACATACATGAATGCATACGTGCATGCATGCACACATACATGCATACATGAATGCATACATGCATGTATGCATACATACATGCATACATTCATATGAACACATCATGAACATTAGATGTCCCTTCTCCCTTTCTCTACTCTTACTCCCTTTCCTACTGACGCTTTCTTTCCAACAAGTCCCTTCTCTTCTTTCACTTCTTCTTTGTGTGGGCGGAGCTCACTGAGCTTAATTGGAATTGTGTGCTGGACCATGAGTGTAAATTACTTACTAAAGGTCAACTGACCAGTAGTTATACCATTGAGGAAAATGACACCCCTTTCCAGAGCAACCATTACCTCTCAATAGACCCTCAGAAGGGGCCATTGTGGATTCCTCTCATCCATAATGAAATGTCGGCAGGACCAATCTTGTGCATATTTGAATGAATATCCAAGCCATGTTGGGTCCCTGAGTGCACTGTTATGTCCATCTTTGTGTTGATCCACCCCCCCAACCTTCTGCCTCTCATATTCCTTTCTCCCCCTCTTCCATGATGTTCTGTGAGTGTCAGAGGGAGTGAAATAGATATCCCATCTAAGGCAGTGCTTACTCTTGGATTTTGGTCTATTATGGGTATCTGCAATGCTCACTAAACTTGTAGGCATTGAGTCTACTATCTGTAGGTGAGCATGACAGACCTGCTTTGGCCATTTGAGTTTAATCCATATTTAAAGCACTGTAGCTAAAGGCTACAATATTGGACACTGCAGACAGCCAACATCACTGCAGGAAATCCTATTGCATAACACTGTGATAAATCCCCCCTCAACTCCTTTCTAAAGCACAAGCTTTGCCCAAGGCAGACAACAGTGCCTTTGTTTTGCCCATGAAGGAACTGAGGTTCAGAAAACCCATGTGACATCCCAACATCATACAACATGGACTGTTGAACACTAAAATGTGGGACCCTTTTTTTATGACAAAACAGCTTAATTAAAACTAGCAACCTAAATAGTATTATCCATACAAAGGAAGAGGAAGAATTGAATGAGTTCTCATTCCCATGCTGGGCCAATCAATCCCAAAGCCAAATCAGAGTCCCAGAGAAGTGACCTGCTACAGAGTCTAGATCTGAGGAACTTATTAAACTACAGGTGGTTTAAATGAATGGAGATTTAAAAGAAAACTTGGCAGATGGTGTCTGAATATGCAATGACCAAGAGTCAATTCAAACCTGCATGCATAGCAAATCCAAGGTGATTATGCCAGTTCTCACCCATGTTATCACATGACGTCATTAAAACGTGGCTCTGAGCACGCAGCACAGTCACTTTATACCGTGCATGCTCTTATATAGCTCAGAACCAGGGATGCTGCCAAAACTCCTGGGGTCAAAGTTGAGACTAGCCGGGCGTGGTGGCACACGCCTGTAATCCCAGCACTTGGGAGGCAGAGGCAGGCGGATTTCTGAGTTTGAGTGAGTTCCAGGACAGCCAGGGCTAAACAGAGAAACCCTGTCTCGAAAAAAAACCAAAAAAAAACCAAAAAAAAAAAAAAAAAAAAAAGTTGAGACTATTGGGGGTTGTGATTTACAGTGTTTTTATTATACATACAAAGTCTTATTACCTCATTGAAATACAATGTTTTAATTACATTTTTTTTTCAAGACAAGGTCTCATTACATAGCTCTAGCTGTCTTGGAACTCACTATGTAAACCTGGCCAGCCTGGATCTCAGAGATCTGTCTACCTCTGCCTCAAAAATTCCGGGATTAAGGGGGTGAGCCACTACACACCTACACAAAAACACTTTTAAAATTTTTCTACCACCTTTCCTCAGCATGTATCAAATTCATATAACTTTATATTTAGTTGCATTAGTAATCTTATTTTTAAAGCTGTTTTAATTGCTAGCTTGAGTTTCATTGAAAAGTTATCAGTGAGCTGGGTGGTGGTGGTGCACACATTTAATCCCAGCACTTGGGAGGCAGAGACAGGCAGATTTCTAAGTTCAAGGCCAGCCTGATCTACAGAGTGAGTTCCAGGACAGCCAGGGCTATAGTGAGAAACCCTGTCCCTAAAAACCAAAAAAAAAAAAAAAAAAGTTATCAATAAATTTTGGGTTGCTATTAGGACAGAATTTCCAACAATTTCTTTAGGTGCCCCTAAATATGCTGCTGCTAATTTGTGCTATATATTTATGTGAATGATGTTCTCTACCATTCACCATAAAATTGTTAATTTTAAATACAACTAACTCACTAGTATAAAATTTTTCTATCTTTAACAAATAGTAAAATTATATATGCACAAAGAATTGCTTTTAAATAAGTTTATCATTTAGAACCAGTAAATGCTTAATTTCTGTAGTTATCACACACTCTCACACACACATCCTCCCCCACATACAGTTTACACATACACAGTCACTCTCACACACATTCACTCACATACACCCTGTCACACACACCTTGTCACATGCACTCTCTCTCTCTTACACACACACACACACACACACACACACACACACACAGTCACATACATACACACCCTTTCTCTCTCTCTCTCTCTCTCTCTCTCTCTCTCTCTCTCACACACACACACACACACACACACACACACACATTTACATACACCCTGACACACACACACACACACACACACACATCCTCCCCCACATACAGTCACACACATTTACACACACACACACACACACACACACACACACACACTCAAAATTGCATAAAGATTTCTTGGATAAAAAGGAAATTGAAAGTGGAAAAAGGTTGAAACAAGCCCTTAAATCTTAAGAACTATGTTTTTTGGGCAAGAACCAGGTTTGCGCACACATGCTCGAGTGTGTGTGTGTGTGTGTGTGTGTGTGTGTGTGTGTGTGTGTATTACATGTATGCATTTAATTTTCAAAGTGTTGCTGATACTTTCATAATATACACTATAAATGAGTTCTTAAAAACTGCAATGGGAAGCCAAATATAGTGATACATGCCTGTACCAGGCTCAGAAGGTTAAGGCAGGAGAATTTCTAGTTTGAGACTAGCTGGGGCTGCATAGTAACTGAGAGGTCTGTTTGTAAAGCACAAGAACATAGTAGTCTCAACTTTTATTAATTTATTCTATGTGTATGTGCAGGGGGATGTGTATGTGTGCAAATGTGTGGGCACATGTGAGCATGAGCACTGTGCATGTATGTGTGTGTGTATGTGTACATGTGAGTGTGTACATCTGTGTTCATGTGTGACCAAGGTACATGGGTGTGTAGAAGACAGCCGTCAACCTCGGGTTCCATTCCCCAGGAGCCGTATGTCCGGTTTTCTCCACACAAAGCCTCCCATTATGATCTGAGGCTGTTCGCAGAGCCCCGGGGATACACTCATCTCCCAAGCATGTGCTGCTGCACCCAGCTTTTTACCCAGATGCTGGGGCTCAGACTCGAGTTCTCATCCATGTACAGCAGCTGTTTTATTGAGTTATCTTCCTAATCTTCTTCCACGTGTTTTATTAGCTACAACAAATACAGCATATTTCAGTAACAGGGGGAAAAAAGCCAAAAATAACAAAATAAGTTTTATAAAAGTCTCTTTAAGATTTTAGACTCAAATATTAATCCTCATCTGCTCGTGAACTGGTAACTAGCAGATTTTCAGCCAACACCATCCAGCCCAGGGACCAGCACCAGGCTGGTGCTGCCTTAGAGGACTGAGTCAGAACTTTATAAGACTCTAAACCAAAAGCCAAAGACGCTGCATTTTGGCTGCCTATGGCTGGAGAAGAGTAACCCTGACCTCTGGCAGTAGGGAGACTGCCACTGAAAATGGAGACATTCCAGAATAGTTCCTCTGAGTTGAGCATTGGGTTCCTTCTAATTTCAAATCTTCTTGAAGGAGAGAGACCACAGTGGCTAAGACACTGGATTGACCCTTGACTCTTGAAGCCCAAACTAAAGTCAGGATGATCAAGATGGGGTTGGTAAAAACCTGATAGGCAGGAACAGTAGGGGCAGCTGAGTGCCAGGTCCTGGAAGAGAACCTGATAGGCAGGAGCAGTGGGGACAGCTGAGTGCCAGGTCCTGGAAGAGAACCCAATAGGAAGTAACAAGTACTACTAGAGGTTAAGGAAGAAATGAAACTAGAAAAACCTGATGGTAACAGCAACTCATCATGCAAACTTATGCTTTTGTTCTCTTAGCAACTCTGACATCAGTCTTCTGCACCTTAGTGTCAATTAAGCAATCAAGCCTTTTGTTCTATTCCAGGACTGGCAGGTATAAAGTGTCAGTCAAAAAAGCTGTTTAAAAAAGTCATATGGGAACCTACTGTTTCCTCTATGTATTCATAGAATCTATATATTCATATCTAAAAGTTTGAGTTACTCTACATAGGGGATAATGATAATGTTCCTCCCAGAAGCCATAGGACAAAAACAAACAAAAAGCCTCATAAAGATGTGGGTTGACTCCCACATGTCAGGGGTATTTTGGAGCCTCCCAAAACAATACAAGCTATTGACATTGTTCTTGCTTACCCTCCAGAACTTGATGGTAAGTCCTTATTATGGTAGATACAGGACACAGAAATATTGCATTGACAGCAACCAGGAAGCTTCTTCCCTGCTGGCCATCTTTCATAGTGCCAGAGGTACAACTCAAGCTGATAAGGGTGGGGTGATCTATCAACACCTTACCCAGCTGAGAACTCTGTGAGCTACAGTAATGGCCGACATGGTAATATACCCATGAGTACAGCAATGGCAATAATGTCATGGGTGTAATCAATCATATTCTGGTTGATCCACTCTGTAGGAGGAGCTGCCTGTTTGGGATGGTATCTGTGACCAAGAATCCACGACTGGAGAGCCCATTGGTCCCAGTGGTGAGCCTACCACAATGATTTTGCTAAAGGAACAATGGTATCAATCTGCTCGCTAAATTTCTATCTCTATAGACATAGATTAGTGCAGCTCCCAGAGCTCATCATGAAGTTTCTTTATGCAGTGGACCATGGCTAGCAAAGAAACTCATAATTTCTCAAAGTTCAGAGAATAACTGTCTGTGGTGAGCTCAGCCACAAATAGGACATCAATATCCCACCCCTACCTCTGTAGGTTTACATACTTGTCTTAGTTAGGGTTCCAATTACTGCAACGTTGGAAAGGAAAGGGCTTATTCAGCTTATACATCCCTTATACCAAAGGGATGCCAGGGACTTGGAGGCAGGAGCTGATGCAGAGGCCGTGGAGAAGTACTGCTTATTGTCTTGCTCTACATGACTTGTTCAGCCTGCTTTATTATCGAACCCAGGACCACCAGCCCAGGGGTGGCACAACCTATAATGGGCTGGACTCTTCCCCATGGATTGCTAATTAAGAAAATGCCCTACAGCTGGATCTTATGGTGCTGTAGAAAATATTTAATCTCAATCCAGGGTTTCTACTCCACCTTTGACCATTTAGTTCCTGCATAAAAGACACTCATAACCTTCATATTTACAATAAGCCTTAATCAGCACAAGAGCTGGGCAAATATTTATCCTCTATACTATTATGTGTCGTGGGAAATATTTAAAAAAAGGAACAGGCATGTTCCAGTGCTTGTGCCAGCAACTCTCTGCCTCAGAGCCCTGGTTCTCTTCTGACCCAAGCCTTGGAACCCTACACCCCACCTATGTCTTCTCTGCCCAGCTATTGCCTGTCAGCATCTTTATTCACCAATTAGAGATAACTTGGAGGTCAAGGTCACCTGGGTCTACATGTGGTCTCTGGGAGCAAGCAGTATTTAGCATAGCAAAAGGCCAAACCTTACCACTATGGAGGCATTTCCTCATTTGAGGCTCCCTCTTCTGTAATGACTCTAGTTTGTGTCCAGTTGACATAAAACCAGCCAGTACGTGGCCCATCGAGGAGGAAGAAACAGATTGTAAGAGGCAGAGGTTGGGAAGGACAGAACTGGAATAGCGTCTTCTGGACATTAATGGGACCGCAGCACTCATGAGTTTACAGCAGCTATGGAGACCTGTACAAGACCTGAACTAGATGATGCCTTCACAACATTCTAGCACGGATCTGGGAAGGGCTCGTGAGCCCCATACTCAGCCGAGAAGTTCTTGACAGTTGATGTCTTCTGAGGGAGGGAGAATCAGTTTTCTTTAAGGGTATGGCCCCTGGTATGTCAGCCATGCTCCAGTGGATAGTTCCACATCAGTGAGTAGACGGGCAGCACCCAAAGGGACAGAGGTGGGAGGATTTGGAGATACAGAGGTGGTGGTGGGGCGTCTGGGAAGATGAATACAATCCAAATCTATCGTATGCATGTACAAAATGCTCAAATAATAAGGATATTTTTAAAGTGAAGAGGGGGGAGTGATTCTGAAGCTTGTGGGAGTTTTGTTTTATAGACCATGAATTCCCCCACCACAGCAGAGAAGTGAGCACTGCTTGTGTCTTTCTCACCTCCTTCGCTATCTCAGCTTGAGTTGATAAATTCAGTTCTCTCCCAGTAACCACGGGAATTGGTTCTAGTCTCACTTAGATTAGGGAGTCCTCACATCCCTTAGGTAAAATGGCCCAATGTTTGCAGATAATCTATATAATACATCTGCACGTGGGCTTGAGATCGTTCTAATTACTGAAAATACCTATTACGGTGCAGACGCTTCCTTTGTCAATAGTAGCAACACTGCATTGTTTATTGAGCAATGGCAGAGAAGAAGAGTGTATTGGTCGCTTTCCTCAATGCCGTCCCCAAACACCAGACAAGAAGCAGCTTAGATGGTGTTTTGAGGGGTTATAGTCCATCCTAGAGAGGAAAGGCAGGGCAGTATGAGCATGTGTGACAACTACTTGCTCACATAAGGCCAGAAGCACCTGAGAAACAGGAAGTAGAGACAAGCTATTAACCTCAAGGCCAAACCCCAGTGACCTACTTCCTTCAGCTAACTCCTACCTCATAAAGGTTTCACAACCTCCCAAACAGCAGCAGCTGGGGGGCAAAGTATTCAGACACAGGAGCCTGTAAGGGACATTTCTCTTCCACTGTGCAGATGTCTTTTAAATGTCTTGCTCTGGGTTACTTATTGCCAGCTAAGCTTACCTCAAGCCGATATTCCTACTCATGGAGAAGGTAATAGTAACGGAATCATAAGGAAGGTGAGTCCAGGACAGTGGTACCCAACCTTCCTAATGCTGAAGCCCTGGAATACAGTTCCTCACATTGTGTGTGTTCCTCACAACTATTAATTATTTTTATTGCTACTTCATGACTGTACTTTTGTTCCGGTTATGAATTGTAATGTAAATATCTGATATACATGATAGGTAAGAAGTACGTTAGGTTCTACGGACTCCAGGAACTTCCTTAGAACTCCTTAACCTGGTCCGGGTAGATAGGATTGTTTCCATCCCTGACCTGTACTTCTGAGGGGAGCCTAAAGCATCTAATTCTGAGTCTTCAAACATGGAAGGCTCTAGGGAGCCCAGTCTTACTTCTCTGACAGATCTTATTTCCCATATTATAAAATATATATGTTATTTCATATTTTAAAGCCTTCAGTTTAAATATATTTTGTCCTACATCATTTTAGCAATGTCCTATCACCAAGATTTACTAACCCATTGAAGGTCCCAGCTCCAAACACTGTATGGAAGCTTTCCCTGAAGGGCATTTTGAGAAGCATACAACATGGCTGTGCCTGAGTGGGGACACACATGCTCTCTCTCTGCACAGCTCAGTGACCCTGTCTCTGGTTCTGTCTGAGGCTCTGGATAGATTGTCGTGTGAAACTAGCTGCCAGGGGACTCTGTGGTACTTATTGCCAGATAAAAGGATATATCATTCTCTGTCACATCTGTAGGCAGGTGGGAGATGGAACCATGTAGTGTTGGTGGTTTGAAGTGTGACTTTTAACAGTGCACTGTTGACTTTTTATCTTGTTAGAGTTAGGATTACTATTGTTACAATAAAATCCCATAACCAAAAAGCAAGTTGGGGAGGAAAAGGTTTATTCAGTTATACACTTCCATATCACTGTTCATCATCAGAGGAAGCCAAAACAGGAACTCAAACAGGGCAGGAACCTGGAGGCAGAAGCTGATAAAGAGACCATTGAGGAGTACTGTTCACTGGCCCGTTCCCCATGGCTTGCTCAACTTCCTTTCTTGTAGAACCAAGGGCCACCAGCCTGGAGATAGAACCACCCACAATGGGATGGACCCTTTCCCATCAATCGCTAATGAAAGAAATGACTTATTGGGCTAAAGAGATGTCTCAGTGGTCATGGGCACTGACTGACTGCTCTTCCAGAGGTCCTGAGTCCAATTCCCAGCAACCACATAGTAGCTCACAACCATCCGTAATGGGATCTGATGACTTCTTCCGGTATGTCTGAAGAAAGTGACAGTGTACTCATATACGTAATATAAATACATAAATAAATCTTTAAAAAATTGTTTTTAACTAAATGCCTTATTGACTCATCCACAGCCCAACCTTATGGAAGCATTTTTTTAACCTAGGCTCCCTCCTCTCAGCCGATTTTACCTTGTGTCAAGTTGACATAAACTATCCAGCATGTCTTCCCAATTAAGAGTCCCTCCTGGCTCTTGCTCTCTCACTCTTCTTGCCTCTTGCCCTTGTGGTCCCCATGATCCCCACTTTTCTCCCTCCCCTCCCCCTCTCTCCATGTGGTCATGACTGGCCTCTACTTCTCTACTCTCTCTCTCTCTCTCTCTCTCTCTCTCTCTCTCTCTCTCTGCCTCTACTACCTTCTTAACCCCCCTCCCCATGCCCTGAATAAACTCTATTCTATACTTAAAAAAAAAAAAAAAAAGACCAGCTGGCACACACCTGTACCTTAAAAATAGTTTTTGCTCAGAAAATACTCATTATAATCACTCAGTAAATACTCATTATTATTGCTTTACTGGTAAAATATTAAAATGCACCTTTAATACTAAAAAAGAAAGAGAAAAAGGAAAAGGAAAATTATCCACAAACATTTATAATAATTGTTGTGTGAAACTAGCTGTCAGGGGACTCTGTGGTACTTGTTGCCAGATGAAAGGATATACCATTCTCTGTCACATCTGTGGGCAGGTGGGAGATGGAAAAATGCGGTGTTGGTGGTTTGGAGTGTGACTTTAACAGTGCACTGTTGACTTTTTATACTTAGGATTACTATTGCTGTAATAAAACCTCATGACCAAAGAGCAAGTTGTTTTATTTGTTTTGTTTTGTTTTTTTCAAGTATTTTCAGCCCATAGTTGGTAGACCCATTGAGTTTGCAACACAGAGCTACAGAGGGGAAACTGAATGTACAGTAATGCTAATTGATTTATTAATTAAATAGGATCGATGTACACAGAATCTTCTTATTTTGGTAGCAGTTCTACAAAGCTTGTTAGTGCAACTGTGCATCACTCCATGTTGTTGTTGGAGAGCAAAGATGGCATCCATCTCAGGCAGGGGCAACCACAGCATTCTTTGCTCTCTCTGTCTGTATCCCTAAATTCTCCTAGCTGACACTGCATAGGAAACTCTATACTCACAAAGTTAGAAATACGTTCAAAACTTTCTAGTGGGAAGATAACTCAGCTGCAGACAACTGGCTGATAGTTTTGCCACCAGCAATGATTAAGAAATACCTTGTGGGGCTAGAGAGATGGCTCAGTGGTTAAGAACACTGAGGTCCTGACTTCAATTCTCTGAAACCACATGGATGGCTCAGGACCATTTGTAATGGGATCTGACACCCTCTTCTGGCGTGTCTGAAGACAGTGATAGTGTACTCATATACATAAAATAAATAAGTATAAATAAAACAAACAAACAAACCCCATTGTGTCACCAGAGACCATATGCATGTCTGAGTGCTACCGCGCTGTGCCCATGATGGTGTCTAGGCCTGTGCTGCTGCTGGGAGTCATGTCTGGGTTTGTGATCCTATCCCAGCCAGGGTCTGTGTTGATGTCTGAGGAGGCCGATGTTACCAATAAAAGACCCTACAGATGTCCCTGGTCTGGGCTGTGTGAGGCCATACTGATGTTCCAGCACTGTGCCAAGCTGGCCCCACCCCTTGCCGGCAACCATGGCCCATCCCTTACCTAGGCAGCATGGGAGAGCTGGCTTTGGTGCCATAGGGTTCAGGAGAGGTACCTACCTATGGTGGCATGAGGGCCAGAGAGGGCCCTGCCCCTCACCAGCTGCAGCCCTTAGGCAGAAGAGTAGACCCTGTACCTCACTTGGGCAGCAGAATGGAGATTACTCTTGAGATGGGGGAGCAGGTATACTGGCTCCACCACCTGTCTGACATGGGACGGCATGGGTGAAAGATACATACCCCCTTGCCCCTTGCTACCTGGCCTCAAAATCTTGAGAGCAGGAGAGCTGGCTCTACTTCTCACTGGCTACAGTACCCAGAGAGCATGTCCTGCATCTTGCGTGGGCAGCAGAATAGAGCCAGTCCCAGAACAAAAGAGCTAGCCCTGCATCTTGCCAGCTGCAGCAGTGGGTGAGCTAACCAGGAAGTGCTAGAGAGCTTGCCCTGGTGGTGTGGGCACAGGACAGCAGAGAGGCTGACCAACTTACTTACCACCCAGGCCCAGATTTAGGGTTTTGAGTTGACTTGACCACCCCCCCAACCATGAACTGCTAGACCACACGAAAGGGATGCTCCTATACATCCAAAGCTGCAGGATCTCCCTGACACAGGCCAACAACAGGATATCCAAGAGGAGTCCCTGTGAAGGTCCAGTATTGATAAAGCAGCGGGTGTCAGCAGCCTTGAAGCAAAACAATGACTCATTGCAATGTTCATTTGCAAGTAAGTAGTGTGGACAGGAGGGTGTACTGTGGGACACATCATGACACGCTACAGCCTCAAGGGACAGGCGGAGGAGAGAAGGACAAAGCCAAGACAAAGGCTTCTGATCAAGGCTCCAAGTTGAATTTTCAACTCTGTGTTTATATAGGGAAAGACCCACAGACCCATCCTTAGTTTCAGCTGGATTGTGTTGCAAAGCAAGCTCAGCAGGTAGTATCCCACACCAATCAAAATCAGAGAGGCTTCATGCAGCAACTGATAGAAACAGATGCAAAGACCCATAGCCAGACATTAGGGAGCATTTAGGGAACCCAGCAGAAAGCAGGGAGGAAAGGTTGTAGGAGCCAAAGGGGTCAAGGACACCACAAGAAAACCACAGAATCAACTAACCAGGGCTTGTAGACGCTCACAGGGACTGAACTGACAACCCGGGAGCCTGCATGGGTCTGACATAGACCCTCTGCATATATGTTATGGCCATGTAGCTTGATCTTCTTGTGAGACTCCTAACAGTGAGAACGGGGGCTGTCTCTTACTCATTTGCCTGCTTTTGGGGACCCTTTTCTTCCTACTGGGTTGCCTAGTCCAGCCCTAAAAGGTGGGGAGGTTCCTAGTCTTATTGCAAATTGATATGCCATGTTTGGTTACTATCCCTTGGAGGCCTGCCCCTTTCCTGAAGTGAAATGGAGGAAGAGTGGATTGAGGGATGAGGGATGAGGATGGGGATGGGGTGGGGGAAGGGACTGAGGGGAGGAGGGGGGGTAAACTGTGGTTGGGCTGTAATATATAAGAAAAGAATAAATTAAAAGGAAATAAATTATAGGGCTATGAGCTGGCAGCAACGAAGCAGGGGTATTGATGCCTTTTGATGGGCTTGGCAGGCTCACAGCTAGAGTCAGTGAAAGAGACAGGATGTGTTGTGGATGTCAGGAGGGAGGGCGCTATGCTCCTGCAGGCTAGTTGAGCGGATGGCGTAGGGCTGCGGATCAGTGCTTCTGGGACCACGTAGGCTTGGGTGTCGAGGGAAGAAAGGCCTTGTGCACACAGAGGAGCACTGGAGAAGCCAGGAAAGTTAAACACACAGCTTACCTCTTGGATGGGATGAGGTGTGCAGATGCTCTTCCTGGGGTGCCAGGACTGATGGAGGTTTCCAACTTGGTGGTCCCTTGTTGTCTGATGAGACAGGCTCTGCCCATATCTCCCAGACTTAACTTATTCCAAACAATATCCTTTCCCCTTCAAACCTTGAGCATTACTCTTAGACCATAAAACCCATCCTCGTGAGTGATGTCACTTGTGCTTCGCAACAGTCTAAGGGACTTCTGTGTTATCTAAGGGCCAGGCCAATGCTGACACCCACAGGCCGTCATTCTTCCTAGAACCTAAATCTCGGGCACTATCTCTGAGTCAACAGTACACATTCCTGGGAAAGAAGCCAGATATGCTTTGTAAAGAATCTCAATGGAGCCGGGCGTGGTGGCGCACGCCTGTAATCCCAGCACTTGGGAGGCAGAGGCAGGTGGATTTCTGAGTTCGAGGCCAGCCTGGTCTACAGAGTGAGTTCCAGGACAGCTAGGACTACACAGAGAAACCCTGTCTCGGGAAAAAAAAAAAAAGAATCTCAATGGAAGCATGTCTTAAATTATTATACATTTGAGACTGAGTTGTTATCTGAATACTTTTATTAAAAAAAAAAAGGTGCTGTGCTTAAATATGGCTAAAGGAAAATAAATGATCTGGGACGGACTCTAGAAATCCTGGTTCCTCCCCCATTACAATAAAATCAGCCTGAGCCAGGTTTTACTTTTACCTCACCCTGATCATTTTTCCTTGCCTGAGGTAAAGCTTGAAGCGGAATGGCCTCCCTTGGGTTGTGTGGGACAAATGGGATGTTTAGCTTTCTTGGTAAAAGCCACTTCTATTATGGTTTAGCAGTCATGTGGTGGGGCACTTGAGTTGACCAAAATGATATAGGACAATCAGAAGACTCTGAAATAACTTTGTGGCAGAAACTTGGCATGTTCAAGCTGCTGTGTATAGCACCACAGTTCCAAACCCATCAGCTGTGAAAACTGTTAGCATTCTGTCTAAGCTCCGCCCCCACAGTTGCCTGGCAACAGCCAGGTAGGCCTGACTCACTATAAAAGGGGCTGCTTGCCCCCCTCCTCCCCTCTTTGCTCTTACTCTATTGTTCTTGCTCTGTCTTCTCATTCCCCTCCCCCAATATGCTCATGGCCTGCCTCTTCTCTTCTCTTCTCTTCTCTTCTCTTCTCTTCTCTTCTCTTCTCTTCTCTTCTCTTCTCTTCTCTTCTCTCCTCCTTTCCCCTCCCCTCCCCCCCTCTGCCTCTACTACCCTCTTAACTCTCCTCCCCATGCCCTGAGTAAACTATTCTATACTATACTGTCCTGTGGCTGACCCCTCAGGGGCACCCCTTTCCCCCATACCTGACTACACACCCCCATAGAACTTATCCTCTCTCTCTTTATCTTTTTATAAACACATCATAAACGACCCCAGGAAGCCTTTGTCTCATCCATAAGCGCTGCCAATCATCAGTACAAAATTTGATGGAAAAGAGTTAACATGGGCTCTCTCAGCCTTTCCCCATGCCTACCAACAATTGGTCTGAAAGCGATTACCGTAGGCCCACAGCCTGGGTCCAGAGCCTTGGGACAAACTCGGGAAGTTCCACACTGAGGGCTGATTACAACTGAGCTCTGAGAGTCAGCACTTAGATTTTCTTGACTCGACAGTTTCTCATCCGCCTTGAGGAGCCTGATTAAAATACCCATTTCTTCAGAAACAGAAAACCCAATTCCTAGAAAATGGTCTCCTGGACCCAGAGGCACCTGCTTGAGTAGGCTCCTATAGCCGTGTCTTTCTTCAATGAGACTCCTTCAAGTACTCAGGACAGGGAAGACCTAGGAGAGGCCTGAGAGCAGAGGTGACAAACTCTGATCTCCAGCAAGCACATGAGAGGAGGGGTGAAGGCCTGAGGTAACCAGATAGGGAGTGGGCAACCTGCCAGCTCAACTCTGACTCGCCAAGAAGATGGAAATGGAGGCCAAGAAGACGGAAATGGAGGAGTTTATGGAATGTCTGCTAGTTATTAAATGCTAGATAAAAAAAGAATTACCAGATTAGCCAAATCACACACTGGGGACCTCTTTGTAGCTTCTTGGCTGGCTAGAAACAAACTCCCAACAGCAAGCCTCGAGACATGGATCATTTAGGGTAGAGACACATTTGAGAACTCAAAGAACACGTAGGCTCGTTCAATCTTCTGACTGTCTTATCCGCTTGCATGCCCACATGCCCTGCAGTAGTAGATTGTCTTTGTTGAGTCAACACGATCATGAGTATTTTTGTAACAGACATTTATCCATATAATCAGAAATGTCGCAGTCCTTCTTATCTGACATTCTGACAATGCAGTAACTGGCAGAGAAACAAGATAGCTGGGAAACCTGGTGCCTGTCCTCGCCGTCGTCGTGGGGCCGGGGTCTCTCCAGAGAAACAGAGCCTGGAGTGGGGGAGGGGAAAGTGACTGAGGGAAAGAGACAGGTGGATTCATTTTAAAGGATCAGTGCCCATCATCGTGAGGACAGTGAGACTGAACTTTGTGCAGTGGGCCAGCAGGCTGGAAACGGAGGCAGAGTTTCCACATTACAATCTCCAGGCAGAGTTTCCTCACCTCTAGAAACCGAGTTTGCTCTCAAGGTCTCACTTGATTAGAAGGAAGCTATACTTAGGAATTCGAGCTATGTAGAATTTACCTGATACTACACATTAATTTCATCTGGGAAGCAGATGGGAACATCTAGACTAGCATTTGATAAGACCATGGGCCCTGTAGTAGCCAATCAAAATAGAGATGACAAATGAACCAAGAGATGAGGAAGGCGCTGCCATCTTGGCTATGCTCTTGGCTGAGCGCATAGAGTAAGTCAGCTTGTTGGAAGTGCCAGGACCTTTAAAAACAGAAATAAAGGGCCTGGAGATAACGCTATGGTTAAGGGCTTGCAGTTCTTGCAGAGGAACTAAGTTCAGTTTCCATTGTCTCACCTCACTACTGCCTATAACTCCAGTTCCAGGGCATCTGACACCCTATGAAGTGTTTCTTCATAGTATAGCTGTCTGTGGTCCATAGAGTGGGTGTTGGGGTGTGAGGTCCTAACACTCAGGGAGAGTAATGCTGGAGAGAAAACTTAGACTGAGGAAATGGTAGAGAGCATATCATGAAAGGCTTTGAATCATGTTGGTACCGATACATAGATTATGTTTTTAAGGTGGTTTCTCTCTCCAGTCTACTTTGAGAGGTTATATATGTTCTAATCAGCGAGTTATTTATTTTTCCTGTTTGTGGTCTCTTCTTCCTAGATCTGAGCCTGTGATCTTGGGAGTTGGGATGATCTGATGGGAAATCCTCAAGAGGCTTCTGGACCCAAAGTGAGAATCTTGCAGAACCTGCCGTTTGCACTTTTTGAATGCTTTGGATGATGACCCAGTGCTCCGACCAGGAGCTTCTAGGACTGACAGCCTACCCTCCTGTCTCAAGACTCTGAACAAGCACAACCACAAAGCACTTTAGACTCACCCCTGCGATCCTGGACCCCAGTGAGGGCCTGAGGCCCCTCCTGGCTTCCAGGGTAAGAACAAAAGGAATCGTTCCCCACCCTGCCCCTACCCTCTGCTTTCCCGCAGGGAGACATGGGAACTCCCAGTTACTAAAATAGATTGTCAATAGAGTTATTTATATCCATCATTTCCTCCAGAGCCTCAGAAGCTTCAGACAGGTTTTTGTATAAACAGTCATAACTGGTGTGTTTTACAGCACCCTAGTATCCTGGCAGCCTCTGAAGTTCTAATTAACAGGAAGCATTAAGTACACAGCTGTGGTATTTGTTTCTATTCTTTTTTTTAAGTCTGGGTCACAAGGCATTTGTTGTAACCTGTGATGTCACAGTTTATTGGTGTCTTCTCTTTCAACTACATCTTTTAAAACAAAACAGTGTGGATTTTTGTTGTTGCTTTGGTGGTGGTGGTAGTGTTTCTCAGTGGTATCACCTTAAAGAAATAAAAACATCATGCCTTGTTTCTTCAGACATTTCAGACGAGAAGCTATAATAGTCAGTCACCCAAACTAAGCCTTCTTCCCTAGCTTTCTGTGTGATTTTTACATTGAACATTTGTGTTGCTTTGTTTCTATAACTGCGATGTGGTGATGTCATTGTTAGGGCGTTTGATGGTGGGCATTCATTCTGGAAGTCCTTTCAGGTTAGTGTTTGGGGGCAGAGTGCTCAGAATACATAAAGGTGCTAACTTAAGCTGGAGCCCTGGAGCTCAGTGAATTAACTAACCTTCCGGCTATCCAAATGTGTGCATTAGCTCCTGTAAGCCCCGCCTTAAAGCAAGCTCTTTACCTGGTGTTTAGACTGAGCAGAAGTTGGAGTCAATGGAAACAAATGGTTGTGGAATTGAGATTTGAATTATGCATCTTATTTTATCACCATCTGGCCGTGCAAAACAGAGAATGCCTTTGAAGCACAAAAATGTAATCGTTTATTTGAAATCTCTGGGGTGCATTTAGATGCCCTTTGCAGCAAGGTGGCTCTCTCACTGATTCCATACCTTGGCCTAAGATTCTTCTTGGGGAAGCAGACCTTCTGGGTACCAGACAACAGGACAGAGAGAAAATTCTTTCCTGCGGTGCAAGCTTACTTACGCTGGACCTCACCTCTCAGGTGTGTGATTGGCAGGCCAAATCCCGATTGCCAACCGGTGCTGGGTCTGCTTTACCAGGAATCCAGTGGCATAATGGATCCTGACAAAATGCTGCCATCTTGGCCCTCACTGGGCTGTTTCCTACGATATCAATAGAGAAAGGGACGTCTAGATCCAGTATCCTAAAATCCTGAGAGGAGAATATAAGATAGTGTGTCTCACTGTGATAACTGCCCCTCTCTATGATCGATCACATTAATATCTAACAATTACCAAATACTTAGTATATGCCTAATAATGTTAAGCATTTTATACACACCATTGGATTGAATCTGCTCAAAATCCTCAGAAAAGGGCATTATTAATACCTCCATAGGCAAGGAGCCCAGAGCCCAGAGAGGTTGGGCAGTCTGGTTAAGTGTGCCTGCTTTGTTTAGAAGGAAGTGAACAAGAATATCAAACCCATATTTATTACAGCCCTGGTTATTAATGTGCCCTGGTTACCTGTTGGGTGAGGCATTAAGGTGGACTTTTGGCAGTTGCATATACCCAGTGGTATTTTGACTACCTGCGGGCTAATTTTACACTAAATGTTTCAGAGACATGCGTAGGGGAAGTCCAGGTTCGTGAGGCCTAAGATTATAACTCTAGTTTAGCTAAGTCTTTAAATCCACCAGCTGACCTCCCTAAGCATTAGCTTACTTATCTAAAGAATGAGCAGTGAAAGAATGGCGTTTACTGCCTTCCTTTATCAGGCACTACTCTGTGCAGTGTGCAACAAATACTTGATAAATATGTCAGTGTGAATCCCCACGTACCAGCCGCCGTCCCACTGCAGGAGCGGCAGAGCGTTCAGACATCATCAGCTGACTTAGCAGCAGCAGATTTCTCCTAGTCCCGTCCCTGTTCGTGTCCCAGGAGCTCCTACACGGGCCTCAGCTTCAACACAGTCAAAGTGCCTACTGGTCCTCATGGATCTTACAGGGTCCCCCCTACCCACAGTGCCTCATTTCCGGAACTTCAAATCTTCCTGAGAAAAGCTTGCCCGTGGTTTAATGATTACCTATACTCGGAGACACATTCTTTTCGATTTTCCTCCAGATGTTTTTCCTTTGGACACAGAAATGTTCTCTCTCTCTCTCTCTCTCTCTCTCTCTCTCTCTCTCTCTCTCTCAATCTCTCTCAATCTCTCTCCCCCTCCCTTCTCCTCCCCTCCCCTCTTCTCCCTTCCCCCTCCTCTCCTTCCCTCCCTCCTTCCCTCCCTCTCTCTCTTTCCTCCCCTTCCCCTCTCCTCTCCTTTCCTTTTCTCTCCCTCCTTCCCTCTCTCTGTCTCTCTTTCTCTGTCTGTCTGTCTGTCTCTCATGTAAGAATTGCTCACATGTTTTTGGTTTTGAACTATGAGGACTGGAGCACACATTGTATCTCCCCCCCCCCCGCCCCCTTGGACTCCTCTAACGCAGAGAGAAAATAGGATCTTCCCATGCCCACAGCACCTTGCGCGAGGTTAAGTGCTTTGTGTGTGATTGACTCTGAAACTTTAAATACTGAGGATAAAACGAGACTCCTTAGTCTTACCTTTTATGACCTTAATGTGATTGGCTAAAAAGAAAACAATAACAACTTTTACAGATGTGAGTCAAATATAATATTACTTCCATTCCTCCCTTCCCTCCACCTAACCCTTGCCACGGCTCCTCCCTCCAATCCTGCTCATGGCTCCCACTCACTCTCAAACCAACGGCTTCTGTCTCTTTGACTACTACTGTTCCTGACAGAAGCACATACATATATAAGCACAACTGGCTGTGTCTGTTAAGTGTCACTTGTGTTTACATGACTTCAAAGTTGACCACTTTGCATTAGGTAATCAGTTAGGGGCTCGTCCCTGGGAGAGGATAACTCTCCTCTTTGTGGTCTTCAGTTGCCTGTCGTCCTTGGCCTCGGACTGGTGACCTTTAGGACTTCCCCTTCCGCAGTAGCCTAATTGGTGTCCTTGACTGGGTCTTGTTTAGGCAGCCGTGCAGTTGAAGTATCATGAGTGTTTCCAGGAGACACGATCCCACAGCAGACTTTCCGGTTCTCTGGTTCTTCCCACTCTTCTATGACCATAGTGTCCCTTGAGCGTTAGGTGCATAGCCACTGGGTCTGGGCCCCCCTGATTAGTATATCTCTGCATATATAAAAGGCAATTTTAAAAATTACTTAATGTTTAAATTTTTATATGTATGGGTATATGAGTTCACAGAAGCCAGAAAGGGGCTAGGCTAATAGAGCTAGAGTTACAGGCAGCTGTGAGAAGCAGGTGCTGGGGGATGAAGTTGGGTCCTCCGGAAGGGCAGGAAGTGCTCTTGACCACTGGGCTCTCTAGCCACTATAATGGCTTTTAAAAAACATAGATTAATTCTTTCTTTTTAGTGTTATCTATAAGTGAAGTAAAAATAAGATTTAGAAGAGTTTGAAGATTTGAGAAAGAGAGCAATATAGACCGATCGCATTCAATCACAAATGTATTCCGTTTTGTTACTTCTTTCATCTTTGTCTATGTATGAAGGTATGCTTTCTTATATTACATGTAATTTTCCATCCTTTAAAAAACCTGTTATGAATCTTAAGCTAGCACATATGCTGCGGCTCATTTTCCTAATGATCAGATCTAATGGCTACAGAGGATATTCTCCCGGGCGACTGTGACAGTGTTTACTTAAACCTTCCTCCACTTCTGGAAGAGGACAGCCTGTGACTTTCACACACACACACACACACACACACACACACACACACACACATGACAGCACAAAGCAAACTACAAATGAAAGGCACTGTCCCACCACATCTCTTTCATTACTTTTAGAGTGGATGTTAACCACGTATTTCCCTGGAAATTCTAGCATGCTCCCTAAGGTCAATGCTTACCTACACGATGGCTGACGTATATGGAACTTGACAGTGTGCTCCTTGTTCAGTTCTTGGGGTCAGCCCATGGGGCAGACCAGAGGACTAGAGAAAGCTGATCTAGAGTATTTATTCTCCAGGTACTCCCTCCCAGGGGCCATTGCTGGCTGTCTTGCCCAGATCCCAGAGGGTTGTCAAATGACCTTCTCCATGTGGCTTACTGTGCTGCTGGGTTCCAGTAACTGCTGCCTCCCTTCCTCTTTTCAAGACTAGGTGACTATGTCAGTCAGTCAGTCAGTCAGTCAGTCTGTCTGTTACTCTCTCAGAAAAGAAGCTACAGACAGACAGACAGACAGACAGATAGCCCACCCACCCTGTGGTACTGTACTATATCCAGCCCACACATTTGCAAAGACTCCCTTTAATTAAAGGTTCACATTTTCCAGTTCAGGATCTTGGCTGGTAGCCCATGCTATTTCAGAGAATGTATTTTCTTTTCCTTCAGTAAATAGTGGATGCTCTAGTTATGCACTACTATGATTGTCCGGGAAACTACCCATGCAGACCACCTTTACTAAGAACTTGGAAAGCACCACTGAGTTTGTGCTGTTCTTGATATTGTTATCATGGGTATGACAAGTGCATGGTCATCACAGTGCAATGAGATTTGAAGTTCCTTGAAATGTACTTCCTGTTTCAAGGCATTTTGTGAGAATGAGCTGTTTTATGACCTCTTAAAATAGAGAATCCAGGTGGTGAGATGCAAACAGACAGAAAATTGTATTTGTTTTGTGACTCACATGACTACCTCACTGCTATTGAAGGGCAGCCGTCCTTTTACCACATCTGAGAGTCTTTAAAGAATGAGTCCAAGGCTTAGCAAGTAAAAGTGCTTGTCACACAAGCCTGATGACCCGAGTTCAAACCTCAGAACCCACAGTGGAAGAAGAAGAGAGAACCCACCCCTGAGAATTGTGCTCTGACCTCCACATCTGTGCCATGGTGTACACACAGGCGCACACACACACACACACACACACACACACCACACACACACACACACACACACACACACACACACCACATACACACACACACAGACTGCACGTACATGCAAATTACATATAAAAGTTGCTGTTAACCAAGTATTTCCTTGGAAATTCTAGAGCATTCCCTAAGGTCAGTTCTTACACATTGATTTCTGATTGATTGGTTTAGTTAGGTTTGTTTTGTTGTGCGGTGTGGTTTTGTTACATTGCCTTCGTTGCAGTGGTTACAGAAACACAATATTTCGGGAAGGGGAACTCTCTGGCTTCTCAGGTGGACCACTTCCTTTCTGAGGTGCTTCAGATTCACATTGCTGCTGGATGCTCCTCTAGCCCTGGCGATGCCGAAAGCTTGACTTAGCCAATGCAGCAGGTTAAAGCAATGATACTTCTGCGTTTGCCTGTTGTGATCACCCCTGGCTTTGATCCTAAGACATCACTCTTCCCATGACCTTAGAACTTGTGTCTAATCTGTTCTTCCCTTCCCTGCTCAGACTCTAGCTAAGTGTTTTACTTACTCAATAATTTAATCATTTTGATACATTATTTAGTTTTAAGCTACAATGTCATCACCTATATATATGGACATCCTAAGAATAATTCCCCTCTCACTGGACCATCGTATGAAGATTATGTATACCTGATTTAAAAATACTGTCCAAGAAACGTGCATTTCTTTCCTTAGCAAATATGAATTAAAAATGAATAATGTAAATTTTGAACAAATGATTGTATCAATTTTCTTTGAAGTTTATGTTAAGAGTTACCTCATAAATTAGTATTTTGATGATCTAGACAGTTCAGTACTATCTGATTTGTGGCTTTAGAGTCTTCGCTGCCTTAGATTAAAATCTTTGAACAGTTATACTTTAAAAATTTTTGTATTAGTCGAGATATATCTCAGTAAAATATACTCTGACTCACAGCAATGTTGGAAGACAGGGAGAAGCTAGGTTCTCACTTGTAATGGGTCATGTCTGGTTTCTAGTCGGTAACTCAAGATAGGCTTTTCAAACGACACAGACATTAGTTATCAGAGCCACTGCCCACCAGGATTCCCGCGAGTTAAATAAATTATGAATGCTAGGTGATATCTCGTCCTTTCTATAGAAATCACCAAGTCCAACTTCGTGGTGATGCTTCCCAACCCAGGCTTAGTGCTGTTCACTCTGCTCTGAATCAGCTCACCGATTCAGTTCCCAGTGCTGCAGAGACACCACTGCTCCCTGGTCCTCACGGGACCCAAGGGGCAAGGGAAGACACGTAACTACCCATAACCAATCCTCCATTAGTCTTGTCTCCCTGAGTCTTTAAAGGCCTTCCATAGGCCAGATGATGAGTTAGCATCACGGAATGTAGCCTCCTCTTACGCCCCTATTCCAGCCACTCAACCAAGAAAGTAAAACCTTTCCCAGCTGCTAACAACATATCTGTTTCACAGTTTTTGCTGTCTTACAAATACAGTGACCTAAAACAATTAGTGATATTTTATGATTTTTCTAGGTTAACAATTTGGACTGATCTGAGTGGGGCAACTCCCTTCTGCCTTTCCTGGAAGCTAGTCTGAAAACAGCACAGAGGGAAGGAAAGCTGATACGCCCAAGGGCTTCTCAAGCCTGTGGCTGCATCGCATTTTGTTTTTTATGCCATTCTTAATTATTTTTTGTGCATGGTGTTTTGCCTGAATGTCTGCACAGCGCATGTGTGCGGTGCCTTGGAGGCCAGAAGAGGGTGTTGGATTCCCCTGGAACTGGCGTTATAGATGCTTGGAAGCCATATTGTAGTGCTGTGGATAGATCCCGGGTCCTGTGGAGAAGAGGCAGTGCTTTTAACCACTGAGCCATCTCTCCAGCCCCAGCTGTATCACACTGTCACATATGCAGCCTTCAGTGGGTAAAGAGAGGACACGAAGCGTGATATTTTGGAGGACCAGAAATGCTGTAACGATCTAGAATGTTGAGTCCAAAATATCCACAAAGTGACAGTCAGCGTGAGGTGAACTGTCCCTCTGTCAGGGTCCAGCCTCAACACAGGACCGGAGTTCTCACCTGGAAGCAGGGATATCTGAAAGGCACATAATAAACAGACCCAAACTGGGTACAAACTGACAGGCAAGTTTTCAAGGCTTAAAGTTGCTCTCTTCCCCCCCACCTCTTTCTCTTGCTCCTTCGCTCACAGGCTGAGGCTGTACACACTGCATTCTCCTGCACACTCTGCTTTTCTCCTGTGCGCTTGTCTTTTCTGGAACTCCCACACTCCTGCACACCTCTGTGCATTCCCCTCTCACTCACACACACTCTTCACACACACACCTCACACACACACACTTCACACACACCTCACACACACCACATGCACTCTCCTTTCACTCACACATGCACTCTTCTCTTCACACTCTCTTCACTCTTTACATTCTCTCTCTCTCTCTCTCTCTCTCTCTCTCTCTGTCTCTCTCTCTGTCTCTCCCTCCCTCCCTCCCTCCCTCCTCCTCATGCGCACTCTCACCTCATTCTCTCCACCCGCTCTCTTGCTTTTCTCTTGCCCCAGTCTTTTATTGATACTCCAAAAGCAGGCAGAAAAAAAGGCATTGTATAATGATTGCCAAATCAAATTCAAAAGAATAACTACATCCCACAAAGAATCAAGAAATTACAATTGTTTCCCAAAGTTTCAAGCTTCCCCTATTCCCAGGCCTGAGGCCAAAATAATAATAACTGCAAACTCATCATTACTTGAACTTTAGTACTTTAGAGCTCAGAGCTCTCAGGTCAGCTACTTGCATTTTCCTGAGAAGCTCTACTGATAAATAACACAGGCAAAGCTGCCAGGCAGTGGCCAGAAAGAATCAAGTTAACCCTCGGCTTGGTAGTTCCGCTAGCTTTCTGCTTCTGCGCACTGCACACAATGACTCTCCTTAAAGTCCCAGTGTTTTGACTTGGTTTTACTAGTATATAATTTTATGCCTTCTATACTTGCTTATACAGGAACCATTCTTAAACTTAGTTCATAACTTCAACAGTTTTTCTTTTCTTGGGGGGTCCCAATGTTGGCTCTATTTCATTTTCTAATAATTTCTTCAAACTTTCCTTGCAAGTCAAACATTAATCTGGAGCTACCATTGTGACGTTATTACATTGTTCCCAAGATGAGAGCACACAGAGTGCACTGGGGCCATTAGGACTGTGCTGTGCTGTGCCCCTGTGCCTCAGTTTTTAGTTGTTTAAGAATCATTACATCAAGGAACATCTAGTTTCACAGAATTCACCAGAGCAGGAGAAAGGAGTTGGAAAGTCAGATATAATAGAATAATTATGCACACCAAGGCCAACTGAAAAGCAGTCATGCACACATAAAATTGTCTAGGGCTAAGGTTAGGAGAAATGGGAACAACTGTTTTTTACAAAAGGGGCTGGAGAGATGGCTCAGTGGTTAGAGTACTGACTGCTCTTCCAGAGGTCCTGAATTCAAATCCCAGCAACCATAAGGTGGCTCACAACCATCTGTAATGGTATCAGATGCCCTCTTCTGGTGTGTCTGAAGACAGTGGCAGTGTGCTTACATATATAAAATAAATCTTTAAAAAAACAAAATAAAATAAAAGGTGCTGCTGGCCACTGAGATGTCTCCATCCCGGCCTACTGCAGGCAGTCCCTTATTTCAGATGGCTGGTGATGTGTTTAGAAAAAGATAAAGTGATATAAGAATATGGGGAAGGGGGTGCCTCAGCGGGCCCATGCCAAGGCATCCCTTCCCCCTGAGGGACCAGACATACAATGGTATAGTATAGAATAGAGTTTATTCAGGGCATGGGGAGGAGAGTTAAGAGGGTAGTAGAGGCAGAGAAAGGCAGAGAGAGGGAGGGAGGGAGGGAGAGAGAGAGAGAGAGAGAGAGAGAGAGAGAGAGGAGAGAGGAGAGAGGAGAGAGGAGAGAGGAGAGAGGAGAGAGGAGAGAGGAGAGAGGAGAGAGGAGAGAGGAGAGAGGAGAGAGGAGAGAGGAGAGAGGAGAGAGGAGAGAGGAGAGAGGAGAGAGGAGAGAGGAGAGAGGAGAGAGGAGAGAGGAGAGAGGAGAGAGGAGAGAGGAGAGAGGAGAGAGGAGAGAGGAGAGAGGAGAGAGGAGAGAGGAGAGAGGAGAGAGGAGAGAGGAGAGAGGAGAGAGGAGAGAGGAGAGAGGAGAGAGGAGAGAGGAGAGAAGAGAGAAGAGAGAAGAGAAGAAGTAGAGGCCGACCATGACCACATGGAGAGAAGGGGGAAGGGAATGGGGAGAGAAAAGAGCCCAAGAGGGTAAGAGAGAAGCAAGCAGGAAACAGGAGTAAGAGAGAGAAGAGGGGGCAAAAAAAAAAAAAACTTTTATAGTGGGCCAGGTCTACCTGGCTGTTGCCAGGTAACTGTGGAGAGGAACTTAGAATGCTAACAGCAGGTCTCCTGGAGGGATTTGTCTCCTGCTTCTCAGGGTCCCAGGCACCATCTTTTTTTTTTTTTTTTTTTTACAAGGAACTGTGCTGCCTGTCATCCCGGCTTGCTGTGGACAGTCCCTAACATGCTATGACATGGTATGACATGGTATGTCATGGTATGTCATGGAATGCTGTCCCCAGCATCCCTCCAATGGAGTTTCTAATCCATTCAATGTTAGTGTATGTTACTCTTAATCAAATACCTTTAGATTCAACCCTATATATGTTAGTCAGTTTATTCCAATGTAGATTGAAAAAAAAAATCTTGTGATTCTCTTGGCTTATAAGTCTTTTTCTATCCACCCAGAGTTCGCTCCTATCCCTCTGAAAGAGACAAGGAACACTGGAGCTTATGAGGAATGGGGATACCCCTTTCAAGGCCACAGTTCATATGTGGTTATATCAGAATTTCAAGCAAAAGAAAGTTAACGTCAGCAGACAGGAAAGCGGGACTTCCTTCGCTATGAAGGGGAAATCAGGAAGAGGCCCAGTACAAGCGTGCTAAAGCATTCACTCCCAGCCTGGGTCCAGCTCCTTCCAAGTTTCTGTTCTCCATACATTTGCCAGCTGCTTGATTTGCTTCTGAATCCATTGTCATAGTTATTCCTGCAGCCAGTAAGAACAGGATATATTTTGAACGCCAACTTAGATCCCCGACTGGTTCTATGCCTATGGTTTTAGGAGAAATCTCTGAGCTTGTTGCCTTCTTCCTGCACACGCACTAACACAGAAGCAGCCACGTCACCTCACTTCCCTTATAACCTTATCTTTACTAAAATAATGCTCAGCTATAACAGCTACTCAGTTTCTGAAAACCCTACCTCTCCATCAAACCCCTCCCTCAGGCCTCAGGGAACTATGAGGAAGAGGAGGCAGAAAGACAGACTGTAAGTCGGTGGGAATGGAGGACACCAAAGAAATAAGGCCTTCTAGTTGAGACCACAGAGCTGATGCACGTAGGGACTCACAGACAGACCCCGGCAGCACACACAGGTCCTGCACGCTCCGGAGCCAGATGAGGTCCCAGTGCTGAGGGGAACTAGATTGGGGCTGGGAAGAGCTTCTGGTGCCTCTTATCATCGAAATTTGCTGCTTATAGAAATTTGGCAAGTACTTGTCTCTGGGCTCTGGAGGAGGAAGTAGGCTCAGATAAGAATCTTCTCGTTTGGGCTAAAGCAAGGATCAAGGTGAACATGGCCAAGGAATGTGAGACTTCCCTTTCGTCTTGGTAATCCTGATAAAGCCCCCAGACCCAGTGACTCAGGGGACTTTGTTTATTGCTCTGATTACTACCTGGTATAATCTCTTTGTTCTTTGCCATGTTTAATCACTTGGTCCTTGATGTAAGAACGGACCCTATTCTCTGCTAGTGCCTAGGATGGTATAAAAGATGGCTGGGAAAAATTAAATCCACTTCAGTCTCAGCCCTGGCTGGAGTCATGTGGTAATGTTGGTCTTTTTCTTTTCAATCCTCACTCCTGCCCTTGAGACCCTGTTGACTGACTGAGCTGGTTTGGTCAGGAGACCCATTCCTCAACACAGAAATGTTCCCCGACTGACAGCCATTTGCAGAAGAAAAAGCCGTTTTCTCCAATGGAGTCTCACTGGGTATACACACAACACTTAAGGGAGGTCCCAGGCTCAGCAGTAGAATTGCCAACACAAAGCAAACACCAGGGTATTTTTTGGAGATGTTGTCTCATAATACTTTGCTTGGGCTTTTTTTTTTTTTCTTTAAATCTTGTCTTTTGTGCCCTTCCCCCAGCCTTGAGCGGGCTAAACAGACCTTAACAGTCTGCTGACCTACGAGGAACCTCCTCCTGCCTTGCCCCACCTGCAGTTTCCTACAGGAACAGCCTGCCTGCTTTGCAACAGAATCCAGCTGAAACAAAGCAATATAGCCCGGTTGAAACAAAGGATGGGTCTGTGGGTCTTTCCCTATATAAACGCAGAGCTGAGAATTAAACTTTGAACCTTGATCGGAAATCTTTGTCTTGGCTTCACCTTCTCTCTGCCTCCCGGTCCTTTTTCACTCCCAGCCTCCCCTCAGGTACCCAGTTCTTCGTGGCTGCTGGACAGCTACTGTCTTTTGCTTTTCTACTATGTTCTCTGATTTTGTGTTTTTATGGTTTTGTGCTGTGTGTGTGTATGTGTGGTTGTGTGTGTGTAAATATGTATGTTCATTCATACACATTGTTGTTCCCTGATTTTGGCACCAAATGTTGGGTTCATAAAAAGAGAGGTTTAGAGAATGATATAAGGCACTGTGGGAAGGGGGTGCCTAGGCAGGCCCATGTCCAGGCATCCCTTCCCCCTGAGGGACCAGAAACACACAGACATGGTATAGAACAGAGTTTATTCAGGGCAGAGTATGGGAGTTAATGGGGTAGTGGAGGCAGAGAGGCAGGCAGAGAGAGAGAGAGAGAGAGAGAGAGAGAGAGAGAGAATAAAGAAGTGGAGAAGCAGAGGTCAGTCATGACCAAGTGGAGAGAGGGAGGAGGGGAGGAGAGCCCAAGAGAGGCAGAGAGGTGAGAGTGAGAGAGGTAAGAGCTATGAGAGAGGAGGGGCAAGCAGCCCCTTTTATAGTGGGCCAGGCCTATCTGACTGTTGCCAGGCAACTATGGGGAGGGGCATAACTGGCTGTTGCCAGGTAATTGTGGGGTGGAGCTTAGACAGAATACTAACACACTACAAGCACATGTATGTGTTTCTCATGCTGTTTCTCTTTTTTTCTGTTTCTTTGCTTTTATTCTGGATCATTTGTTTGTTGGCTTATTTGGTTTTTAAAGAGAGAGGAAGAAAGGTATGGAGTCAGATGGGTAGGAGGTGAGAAGGACCTGAGAGGAGATGAGGGAAGGGAACTGTGATCAGAATATGGTATGAAAAAGTACTTTCAATTAAAAAAAATTTAGAATGGAGCCGGCATGGTGGCGTGTGCACGTGATCCCAGCACTTAGGGAGCCAAGGCACAAGAGCCTCTTGAGTTGGAACCCATCCTGGGCTTCAAATTAAAAGCCAGTCTCAAAACAAAAAACAAAAAAGGAAAATCATATGCAAAGTGGCGTTTATACAAAAGAAGGATGTATTCATTTGTGTGAATGAAAAACCTCGAGGTGCAATTGGTCCCAACAAGCACCCCCAGGAGTCAAGCTCTCCCCACTGTCCTCTCACCATTCTGCTTCCTCTGTTGACTCTAGACTCACGTCCCCTTATGATCACAAGATGGTTGCCAGAAGTTAAAAGACCATCCATGGCCAGGCGGTGGTGGCACACGCTGGTAATCCCAGCACTTGGGAGGCAGAGGCAGGCGGATTTCTGAGTTCGAGGCCAGCCTGGACTACAGAGTGAGTTCCAGGACAGCCAGGGCTACACAGAGAAACCCTGTCTCAAAAAACAAAAACACAAAAAACAAAAACAAACAAACAAAAGACCATCCATGTCCAAACCCACGGGGCTCCATCCCTCTGGAACTTGAAGCCAAAATCAACCCTTCTTCCCTAAGCTGCTTTTTGACAGTTTATTTTTATCACAATAGAAAGTAACGGATACTGTGCGGTCACAGGTAAACGCAGCCCTGTGGTCCACTGGATGTAATGACAGAGGCTCAAGGATCAAAGGAGCCTCTGAGCCCATGTGTTGGATGTTCCAAGAGCATCTGTGGACTTTTTACCAAAATATGTTCAAGGGAAGACACTGGGAATTCTGTTAGTTTCCTCACTGCTGTGGCAAAAAAAAATTTAAAGAAGGACTTGTCTATTCTGGATCTCAGTTCAAGTGGAAAGTCCACCGTGACAGGGGACTTATGGTGACAGGAGCCTGCAGTTAACCGGTCACATTGCATCTGCCGTCGTGGAGCAAAAAGAGATTGGCGCTTGTGCTTAGCTAGCTCTCTCTTTTTATTGAAAATAATTCTTCTCAAACAGTATTCTGATCAGGGTTTCTCCTCCGTCATCTCCTCCAGATCCTCCCCATGTCTCCACCCATCCAACTCCGTGCCTTCTTTTTCTCTCTCTTTTGAAAAGAAACAGGCCAATTTAAAAATCAACAACAGCTAAAAAAAATAAATAAATAACAGAAGAGGGAAAAAGAAAAAGAGCATGAAAACACATACACACAGAGAAATATACACACATACACATACATACATATACAATATATATGCACACATGCACACACACATAAACATACATATACACATATATACTCACATATACACATACACACATACATACACATATATACACACATATACACATATATACACACATGCACCCTACACACACATATGTGTGCACACATACATACATAAATGCACACATACACATACAGAGACACACACACACATATATACATACACATACACACTACACACACATACACATACATATCCACAAATACATACACATAAACACACATATACACGTACACACATACATACACACATACACATATATACATACACACACTACACACACACACACACACACACACACACACACCACAAAAACAAAATGTGAAAACATAATGGAAAAGCAAAAGACAAATTTTTTTTTTTTTAAAAAAGCCACCAAAGACATAAATCACATACCAAGTGATGTCTGACAAGAAGAAAGGAGTGGACACTGGTGCTAGAATGGACCAAAGCATCATTGTGGGGGAGTACAAGAACAGGGAGGTGGGAGGGGGTGAATGAGGGAGCAGGGAAAGGGAAAAGGGCATGTGGGACCTTTAGGGGTGGGGAACCAGAAAAAGGGAAATGAATTGTAAATATAGAATATATCCAATAAAAAAAAAAAAAGCCCAAAAAGTATTATGAGACAAAACATCTCCCAAAATACCATGGTGTTCGTTTTGGTTTTGGCCATCTACTTCCTGCTCGGCGTGGGGCCTCTCTCCCTTAAGTGTGGGCGGGTATAACCCAGTGAGACTCCATTAGAGAAAACTAATTTTTCCTTTGCCAATGGCTGTCAACTGGAGACGGCTTCTGCGTTAGGATGGGAGATCAGCTCCACTTCTTCTCAGCACTGAGACCCCCGCCTGGCTCCAGACTGCGCAGGCCCTGTGCGAGCCGCCATGGGGTCTGTGAGTTCCTATGAGCATCAGCCCCGTTGGGTCGGGAAGATAGTTTCCCTGGTGTCCTCCACCCCCACTGCCTCTTACAATCTTTCTGCCTCCTTTTTAGGATTCCTTCCTGAGCCCTGAAGGAAGAGGCTAGCTTTCTCCTTTTTCTGTTCAAAGCCTGAAAGCCCAGCCCATGGCACCGCACTGTTCTCATTCAGGACGTGTCTCCCCACTTCGGCTAACTTCATCTAGATAATCCCTCATTGATGAGTCCAGAGGCTTGTCTCTGGTGACTCTAGGTCCCGCCAAATCATCAGTCAGGATCACCCACCTCAGGAAAAGTGGTCACTACCATCCTAAACGCCCTGGGGAAAATCATTTCTGCTTCAGTCAAATTATCATAGGTTCAGTCGTGGTTGTGTCTGTCGCAGGACTCATGTGTGTTAAGGGCTTTATGCTCCTCCTTGGCAGGGCTTGAAACTTCAGATTGCCCAGGTAATACACCCAATATCTAGCACAAAGGGTCATCAAATTTATCATTGTAGCTATCATTCCATTCCAGTGTGTGGTTGGTTGGTTGGTTGGTTGGTTTTATAACAGTAAGTTCTCATGTAGCCCAGACTGGCCTTGAACTCCTGGTCCTGCCCTCCTCTTCTACCGCTGATGTGCTAGGATGGTGGCTAGGTACCACCACACCTAGCCATTGTTATAACCTCACTGGTGTTTGGTAACTCTGACTTCACATTTAAGCAGGGATCATTGTCTTAGGGTTTCACTGCTGTGAACAGACACCATGACCAATGCAAGTTTTATAAAAGACAACATTTAATTGGGGTTGGGTTACAGGCTCAGAGGTTCAATCCATCTTCATCAAGGCAGAAACATAGCAGCATCCAGGCAGATATGGTGCAAAAGGAGCTGAGAGTTCTACATCTTCATCTGAAGTCTGCTAGTGGAAGACTGACTTCCAGGCAGCCAGGGTGAGGGTCTTAAGTCCACACCCACAGTGGCACACCTACTCCAACGAGGCCATGCCTCCTAATAGGGTCACTTCCTGGGCCAATCATAAACAAGCCATCACAATCATTAAGCTCTTTAAAAAAAAAAAAGAAAAGAAAGAAAAAGAACATTAAGCAAGCTAACTGGAGTTAAAGTGTTTCTGTTACCCAGCTAGTAAGTGACATAGCTATTTTTATCTTAAGCTTCTTCAGCAAAGTCGAAACCAGAAGAGTCCAAGACATCCTAGATCTGTTACAAAATCAAGCCCTAATGATTTGGTATTTTGTAATTACATGTCTGTTTGTCTATAACAGCCTAAGAGGTACTGAGAAGCAAGAATTGATTTTTTTTTTTAAAAATCCATTTTTATAATCACAGAGCCCAAAACAATGGTTGACATTTATAAAATACTTTTAGAGCTGGGCAATGGTGGCACACGCCTTTAATCCCAGCACTTAGGAGGCAGAGGCAGAGGCAGGCAGATTTCTAAATTCAAGGCCAACCTGGTTTACAGAGCTAGTAGCCAGGGCTACACAGAGAAAACCTGTCTCAAAAAACCAAAAAGAAAAAAAAAATACTTTTAGAAATACTGTGCAGGGAGTCTAGAGAAAAGAATCCAAGAAGGAAAAATGTGTCAGTGAACTCAGGCATGATGACATAGGCCTACCAGCTGTCAGATCTGTCACTCCGGTGGCCAAGGAATGTATCAGATTCACACAGCTTAGGGGAGCCAGCAGCTGCCTGGCTCCTGCCTCTCACCCTCTCCTGATACATGGTTACTGAGAAGAGACATGAGTCTTATTTGACTCTTCATATACTTTTCTACAGGAATAGCATATTCTGAGGCAACGTTGGACCTATTTCTCAGTGGTGTCTCTTGTTACAGAAAAGTATTGAAGGAGTTTTATTATCATAACCCGGATTGTTAACCTAATTTTGAGTTTTCTAACTGTGACTAAACATTTTTCTTTTCTTAGTGTGTGTCTGCGCACGCACGTGCCTGTCCATGGGTGTAGGCACGTGGGTGTGTATACACTTATGTGTGGAGGCCTAAGGCTGATGTTGGGTGTCTTCCTTGACTGTTCACTTATGTGAGCACTTGCTAGGACTGCAGGCTGGTGACCACACCCACCAGACTTTGACATTGCTTCTGAGGATCTCAATGCTGGTACTTGAGAACACTTTACCCACTGACCCATCACCACAGCCCCTGATGATTAAATTGGTCAACTTGATTATACTGAAAAAAATCACAACTAGGAGACTAGTAAAGGTAACTCATGGGTAAATCTGTGAGGTCACATCTACATAGACTCCTCCCGTGGAGAAGACCTGTGCTGCAGGAGGATGGAACGGCTCCATCCTGTAGACTGAGTGGTCCAGGCAAAGGAAAAGTGGGATAAGGGTCACCCCAGAGAACGGGCTTCTTCTCAAATGCGTCCCTGCCCCATGCTGTCTCCTGCTCTCCTTATTGGCGACGTGGGTCCACTCTTCCTGCCATGTAAAGCTCTTCCTGCCATGATCACTGACACTCTCAAACACGGAGCCACAACCAATTTCTCCCTCCTTAAGATGTTTGGTGAGGTGTCTTGTCACGGAGAAGAGAAAGCCAATTAATTAATATATTAACAGGACTGGAGAGATGACTCAGCTGTTCAGAGCACTGACTGCTCTTCTGAAGGTCCTGAGTTGAAATCCCAGCAACCACATGGTGGCTCACAACCAACTGCAATGAAATCCGATGCCCTCTTCTGGGGTGTCTGAAGACAGCTACAGTGTACCCACATATAATAAATAAATAAATCTTTTTAAAAAACCATTAACAGACTATCTTCTGTTGACCGTGGAACCAGACCCTGAGATGCCAGCAAGAATCTGCATCCTGCTACGATGCACTGCAATGATGCAGCAGCAGCAGCAGCTCTCGGCTGCCCCCTCTAATAGAACGTGTCTACCACTGTACGTTCTAACAGCCAGGGTCCTCCCAAGAGGAGACAGTGCATACTTCCCGTGTGTCCTATGAAAACTAACTTCCGTGTAATAACAGCTGCAGCAAACAGAAGAAGCAAGCGTGCCTGGGATGTTCATCTGTAGAAACAGAAAGGAAAAACGATCATATTGCTTGTCAAACCAGACTTTTTCCCAGCACTCAGTCCTCTTTGTCCCAGAATTCCAAAACTGAAATGGTTAACTTACCAAGCAATTTAAAGTTGAAATAGAAAAAATACAAAATTTTTAATCAGGACTAAATTTGAACAGACTTTTCCTTCTGTTTCATTGGCCAAGACCTTTCTTAACTATACCACTACATACATACTCTGTATTATGCTAAACAATACACAAGACTACACTAAGCTGGTAGTTTCATAAATTGTTTATGGCAGAATAAATTGACACAGTGAGGTATTTATAGTGTTTAGAGCTTGGAGGACAGGCCATTTGTCCTCCAGTTTGCTTGACTAATTCTACTGCTCAAAAATCTCTCCAAGGAAATACAAAATATAGAAGCTATAGGCACAAAAAAGTTGGTCTCTCTCTCTCTCTCTCTCTCTCTCTCTCTCTCTCTCTCTCTCTGTGTGTGTGTGTGTGTGTGTGTGTGTGTGTGTGTGTGTCTCAAACTTTTACTTAGATTGCTCAAGTTAATGCCCCTGTTTAGAAACACTATTCCAGGAATTTTTCTAAAGAAAAGAAGTAGAACAGAAAGGGAAAGAACTTGCTTTAGTTACAACATCTGTGTCACCAAACTGGAAATAACCTGTCAAGCACAGTGGAAATGGATTAGTCAAAGAGTATCGCGTTGGTATTACAGGTTACCATCGAACCATGGAAATCTCAGGTACAAAATGACAAAGAAATAATTGTTGGATGTCATCTTAAGTCTCTGTCTGTTGGTAACTTATTATGAAGTCAGTGCACAATTTGCATCTATAACTTGCCCATCCTGGTGGGGGCTCTATGGGAGGAGAGGGTTCAAGCCTTATACAGATGAGGAAATGCAGACAGCGTTGCTGAGTAACTTTTCCAAATGCACACACTTGGTTAAGCCAGAACTGAAATGTAAGCTCACCAACACCAAAGCCCAGATGAGAGGCCAATGTGTTGCGTGTGGAGGTGGGGGTGTGTATGAGAGAAGGGGCAGGGGATGGTGGGGTAATGGCGCAGGGGTCTTACACCTAAACCTTATTGCCATTTGGGGTGCAGTGCCAAGCCCAAATAAACAATCAAGGTAAGAAAATGGCTGGAAAAGAGTACCGTTGACTGTCAAGAAGGCTTTGTTCAAAAACAAGGTTCAAAAATAAGACCCTTCTACAGACGCAGACGCATATAAAATTCCTTATAAGACAGCTGTTGGGCTTGGTGCAAGCTGTCATTTTCTCTAGAGGTTCTTCTCTAAAGCGGAACGGCCACTGAAATGCTGTGTTCACAGACAACAAAATTACTTCCACAATGTTGTTATTAGCAAGATCGTTTCTTTACAGAATTTGGGGGAAATTCCTCCTTAAAATCCTTTTGTAAAGATTGGCAACAGGGCGGGAGGGGGGAGCACAAAACTTAAATCTCATATACTTTTCATTTTTTCCCCTTCTTTCCCTTTGCTTTCTGGGCTGTGTCACAAAAAATAGTGAATAGCCCTGCCCATGCCATGAGACTGTGCGTAATATCTATTCTCACTGTATTTGAGAGGTAAGCACAATTTGAATACTTTCAGCGTGAAAACATTTAAACATTATTTTTTTAAAAAAAATATGTGAAAATAATTTTAGAATTTCTCTGGGGTTTTGGCAAAATTTTATACACACAACTTGTGTTTCCCTTATGTCGAGCGCAGATTTTCACCTATTGTTTTTTTCTGAGACTCTGAAGAGAAACTAAAAGATACGTTGATCAAGTGAAAGTCTGAGCTGAGGCCGTGCTTGCCGGCATCCTGTTGGCCTCAGGAGATGTCACAAGGGCCCGAGCACACACGCATGACTGGGCTGTGGCTGAGCATATGAGCCACATGTGACGGGAGGGGTTGCATGCACCCCTTCCAACGACTGCTTGGGGAAGTTGTCTCCAAGAACCACCCTAGGGCAGAAGACTCATGGGTAGGGAGTGCAAGGGGCCTTTCCAAAAACACAAAAACTTTTGTTCAATGTTCTCAGAATGAAGAGAGACGGAAGAGTGACATCGCAGGTGACCGCGACACAGAGGAAGTGAGTGTGAGGGCTGGTGGGAAGGCTTGAAGGCCCTGAGGGACAGTTCGAAGCCAGGTCAACCAGAGCTTTTATTTTCTGACTGAGCACCAGTGTGGCAGAGTAAAGCACTGGACCATCTCAGCAACATTCTTCTGTTTCCAGGGTGGATGGGGTCCACCTACTCCCCAGGGCGTATTACATTCGATCTTGTGATTTGAATGCCCCGGACATTGATGTGTCACAAAGAGTACAAAACATTGTATTAGATATGTCTCACACGGGGGATTTCAAAGAAAACTAGAGAAATACATCACACGCTGGGAAAGTTGTATCAAAACCAAGATGGCATACAGTTTTATGTCCGATAAATGGAAATAAACTCCAGGGAATTCAAAACACAAAGGAGCTTGTGGGTGGCAGTAACGCAAGAAGCGGCGAGGAACAGAGAACTGCGCAGAGCCTGCACGCTTTCCGGTCACGCGTGGAGAGCAAGAATCGAGAGCGGGATTGGGACCCCAAAAATCCACCCAGCCAAAAATCCACCCGGCAGTCCAACCACACCGCTGGCCGCTCGGCATGGCCACTAGCAGAAATGTCAGAGAAGCGCCTCAGATATGCCTTGCTGAGGCAAGAGTTCCTTTAGTGGTTGTAGATTGTGAGGGTTTCTGAGGAACCGGGAAGACAGCTCCAGGGGGGCAGTCAGGGCAGCAAGAGCCACTCAGGGTCCTTGGGAAAGTAGGTATCTCCCCATCAATTCTGTCTGTTACAGTGTCGCCTGAATGCTGAGGAACAGGGTAAACTTGCTACACGTGGTATTTTAATTGACCTGTCTTTCTTATCATTTGTCCATAGCAGGACAAAAATCAGATAAGGTGCAGAAGAGTGAATTAGGGGATGGCAGGGGGTGGGGTGGGGTGCGAGGTTTCGTTTCTCTCTCTCTCTCTCTCTCTCTCTCTCTCTCTCTCTCTCTCTCTCTCTTCCTTTAGTCCCTCAACCCTTTAGGAAACTAGGTGTCTGCCTTCTATCTGATGGTGTCAGAGTTAGTGAAGGACCAAAGTAAAATTATGAGCTTGGCTTTTGAGGTACTAGCCAGGGGCTAGGGTAGGGAGGGGGGAAATGCTTTTCAAATAAGCCTCTCCAGGAAGACTCTGGCAGCATAGGAAAATAATGTGGCTGCATGTAAACATGACAGGAAACAGTCATTTGTCCCGGCCTTCCCCTCTGCACACACTTCCCAGTTCCTCTGTCTTTCTGTCTCATCATTCACTGGAGATCTGCCTTGCAGGGCATCAGTGGGAGGAGTGGTCCTTGGTCAGGTGAAGGCTCACTAGATGCCCCAACAAAGGGGAGGGGAGGTGGGAGTGGGTCGGGTGGAGGGGCATATACTTGGAGGCAGGGGTTGGGAGGAGGGGTTGAGGGTTTTGGGGGAAAGGTTTTACCATTTAAAATGTAGTGAAGATTATATTTAATTAAAAAAAATTTAGCTCTATTCCTTAACTCTGCTAGATTAGTACAGTAAATGAGAACTTGGGGACGGGGCCATTTTTACGGACATAGACATCCGTGCTATTCTAGGGGATTGCAGGCAAGGGGGAATCAGCCTGTTTCCCTTTTTCTTTTATCAAACCATCTGGTGCTAAACAAAGTCCTGAGCGTCCTGGATCCAGGGAGAGTTACCTGCACCTCTGTCATGACGGCTTACGTTTGCTGATGAGTGTTTTCAGACGAGTGAAACTCAGAGTTGGGTTTCAGGATGGAGACTGCGGGGAAAGAGGAAAGGGGTTCGTTTCAACACACAGGGTCCAGCTGTGTCAGCAAGAAAAAGATGGCACTAATCTGCATCCCTTTCCTGAGGGTGACTCTGGGTGCGTGCTTTAGTCACCGAGAAGAATGGCTAGACACAGCTATTTCTGGGATTTTTCTGGAGTTCTATGATTTCTGGAGGTGATTTACAAAATTAAGTAGGAGTCACTGATGTAATGCTGGCTACATTTTCTCAGAACTCTTGTTTTGTTTTTTAAGGCTTGGACAGAGGAAGAGAGATGAGAGGAGAGGTATGCTACAGTCGTCTTCAGACATTTATGACCTCAGAGCAGTGGAGGAGAATGTTCCTCCATCAGTAACTGTACAGAGCCTTATTGAGGTGCCATGCCACCCGGCAGGAACTTGACATCGACCAATGTGAAGTTCCTCTCCCAGCCTTTGAGTGGGAACTCCTGTGTTAGCCATAATCCCCTCCACCTAGGGTGGAGTGCTCAGACAAATGTGAAGCCCAAAGTTCTTCAAGGACCTGCAGTCTCCTGAGAAACACTAGCCACCTGTGGAGCAACTGAACTGATTCTTCTGAGAAACTTCCTTTCCTCTGCCTATATATTGGGAGTTCTTCATTAAACTTTGAGACCTTGAATAGCAAGCATTATCTTGGTCTCCGTCTCTCTTTTGCCGATTTCCCATACATCGCCAGCTTCCCTTCCAGGTAACCCTTTCGATGTAACTGCGGGCAGTTACAAGTAACAACAGCCGACTTTCATGAAGACTCACAGCCACTACAAGTTTACATGAGAGGGTCGTGGAACTGAAGTATAAGAATCAATGTCCTGGATCTTGCTAATCAAACCTCTATGACCCTTTACCACCTGGCTGGAGACTGGAGTTCCTGTATAGCAACTCTTAATGTAGCATCTAGAAACTAGTATAATTTTTTTTATTAAAAAATCAACTATGGGATAACAGACCTTGCTCAGCCAGCCTTGGTAACAGAAGTAAAAAAATTGGAATTTTCAGAAATATGCTCTCATTAGTAAAAAGCCCTGTACAGTGAGACACACCAGTTTAGCCTGAGGTCAAATAGCTCATGAAAATCTAAATTCTAAAATTCAGAATGTTAAGTATGAAGGTAGAAAAAAAAAAGATGATATTTCCAAGTTGGCAGATTATTGAAATGATCTAAAATAGAGACAACTTTTAAGTCTCAACAGAAGAGAATTTTTAAAACTTACATTGGAGATCACTTGTGGGGGGGGATTTTAAAATAAGCATTTGAATTGCATAAATGTAAAACTAAGGTCCTAATCTGGAACAGGACTGTTACAATGTCATTCATTCATTCATTCATTCATTCATTTATTTGACAAACATTTTTTGAGCACCTGCTGTATTTATCAAAGGCACTGATTACATGAGGATGGCTCTACTGTAAGTTGAGTTGCCTTGAAACTCTGTCCCTCTGTCACCCCCCAACCCACCTAACACCCAACCCTGGAATTTGAGCTAGGGAGGTACAGTCCTTAAACTGGATGTCTGTGAGAGGATCCCCACCACACAGCAGAGGGGTGGGGATGAAGGGCAGTCCAAAGTTTGACTCAGCTGGATTTTTTTCCTCCGCTATTTTTTTTTTTTTTTGGCATTGTGCCCACATCCTCTTCAGTACAGTTTTGTTAAATATCACAGTCCATTCTGCGCCTGGGGAAATTACAACATGGGATTCCAGTGGTTAGCGGTATCTGACAATAAGCAAGCATCCCTCGGGAATTCTCTGAAATCCTTGGGGAAAAGTCAGGGCGACCTTACCAGGATTGGACTTGAGGGGCTCGAGGCTAGTTGGACACTGATTACAATGTGGCCACTTGAAAACCGGTGAATTCTGACAGGTGTTACAGGTCTTTGTGGACGACTTGGGCAATCATCCCAAAGCAGCAGAGCACCAACTGACCCATAGCCTCAGGGCATTGGGCATTAAAAATCCAGATGACTTTATTTGCGGGGATACAACTTCCTGAACATGAGAATTTGAAAGGTGATAGACAGCCTTTGGTTTCTCATTGCTTTCTTTTTTTTCCTTTAAAAAGATGCGATTTCATGAGCATGTGTGTGTGTCTGTATGTTGGTATATGTACATGTGAACACAGGTTCTTTCAGAGCCCAGAAGAGCATATCAGATCTCCTGGTGCTAGAGTGCCAGGCTAGAGTTACAGTGGGCTGCCTGATGTGGGTGCTGGGAACGAATCTGTGAGTGTGCACATCACACGCTTGGCCACTGAGCCGTCTCTCGGGCAGTTCTGCTTCCCTTCCTCCTCAGTCCTCTCCTACACACCCTCTGTGCCCCGCCCCCAAACACTGAGGATGCTGACCCGCTAGCCTGTATGAACATTTGCTCTCCTGAATACTGATCGAATGTTCCGCATGAATTATTTCATTTTATCTCTACACCAACGAGGCAAAACAGGTGGAAATAGCCTTATTTTCCTAATGAGAAAGGGGTGCTAAGGGTGCTCTGTAACCCAAGCAACTGGTAGCTAACAGTCCTGCGTCCACACATAGGCTAAGCAAAGTCCAGAGCTCGCCACGCAATCACATAAAGGATTTTAGGATTCACCTAAGCAAAACATAAGAGGAAACGTGTATTTGGAGAAATGCTTACTGTTTCTAAGCACAGACGCTGACCTTCATCTGTAACGAAGGGAGACAGGTCCGGATGCTCACTCTCCACTTAGGAAACTACAAAAAGGTACAAGAAGCGAGGACACACAGTTTCAGCCAGATCGTGCGTGACAAAGCCAAACGAATCTTCTTGGATGATCGGTATAGAGAAATGATATCTATTGTGGGTGGCTAGTTTCTTAGAAGGATAATGGAAATGTGAGGCTTCAAACACAAGTTGCTTTATGTATCTGGGATCCGAGGGTGTGCTTGCAAATATCCCTTGCCCATTCGCATCCAAGCTACAGAGAATGGTGCATTTGTGGCCCATAGAGAGTAGTAGTACACCATGGACATGATCTGGAGTCAGGGCCACTGGATACAAGACGGTGTGCTTCGGTAAGTCCCGAAAGCAACTGCTAACGCCTCGAACAGACTATCACAGAGAATGTGTGCTTTATTTTGAGGCAGGGTCCTCTCTATCTGGTTCATGCTGTATGGAATCCATGATCCTCTTTCCTCGTCTCTTGGATGATGAAAGGCGAGGCCTGGACAAGAAGGCCCAGCTATACACCAAGAGCTTTACAAATTGAACCAGGATAAAAATTAGAAAAGAAATGGAAAAAAAAAGTGAAACAGTCTCAAATGGCAGTCTGAAGCTTTTTTTTTTTTCTTTTAGTCAGTAGGTTCAAAAGACCTAAAATTACCACATCTCTCTCAAAGTCTCTCAGAGCTCTCTGTCTGGCCTCAGGCCTCTGTAGAACAGTACGTGGTGCCTGACTGAAGATGCGCAGGTCACACTTGCTCAAGGGTCACACCTCTTTCAATCTCTTCCTTCCTATGGCTTCCCCTAAGAAACACTAACCACCTGGCCCCGTGTGCTCGCCACCTGCTGATTAGAAAGATAAGTTCTTATCTTTCTTTGGTCTTTAGTTTTTGCTTTTTCAATATAAAACTCAAGTAGTATGTAACTCCATTCAAGTGAGTCTTTATTCCCTAGAGACTTTCTAATGTAAATAAGAGAGATCTGGGGAGTCTACATTGTATTTCCAAGGGTTGATGTATAACTAAAACTGTTCATTTTATCATCACAAAGATAATTAAATGTGCCTGGGGACAAGGCAAGGTCAAAAATAGATACTTTCATTATCTCTTCTCTAATTTCCCCTCTCCCTGGACCTGGAACCATATTTTTAGGTGAACAAGACAGCTGAGGGGAAAAGAGATAATGTACAAGCAGAGCTATCAACCTGTGAGCACCCAAGCTGGGCTTTGTGTGGTTTCCTTGTAGAATTTTATTTTTAAACCTAAAGAGACTCTTCCTCTGGCACCTGAGCCTTTCCTTTGCATCCCTCTTCGGTACTGGCATCAGTTGTTGATACATTTGTACCCTTGTGGGCTTTCGCTGCTGAGTTCCCAGAAACTGTTTAAGGCGGCAGTGTTATTTGTCTTTTGAGTCTGCTTCCCCCGAGGGCCAGTGCACCTCAAACTTACCCTTCATCATGAGCGTCTTTATTTTATGTTTTCAGCCTGAAACTTACTGTGGAGCTGAGGCTGAGCTTGACTTTCTGACCCTCCTGCCTTTACTCACTAGTACTGGGATTAACTGCTGTGGGCTGCCATGCCCTGCGCAGAAACTTCTGAGATAAAATGTTGCTTTGCAGGGATACACCAAGCTTTGACCTCAGTGACTTATCAGATCAGACCCAACCCCTCCAGCGACTCTGACCATGGTATTACCCAGGTGTTAAAACCCCTCACTAGATCCTGGATAGTTAGTTTGTCCTTTAGTATTAGTATCTGCCATGAAGGGAAATGATGAGGGATGTCTATACGCAGAAGGCAAAGCCTCCTAAGTTCAATCGATTTTAGTGTTCTGAGTGACCCGGGCCTAGGAAGGAAGGGTCAAGCGTCTATAGTGGGGAGGGGAGGGCTTTGAAGAAGAGCTGGGGTTTCTTCACAACACACACACACACACACACACACACACACACACACACAGAGAGAGAGAGAGAGAGAGAGAGAGACAGAGAGAGACAGAGACAGAGACAGACAGAGACAGAGACAGAGACAGAGACAGAGACAGAGACAGAGACAGAGACAGAGACAGAGACACAGAGAGTGGCCCAGGCAGGGAAAATCACGTTTTTTCCTAGCATCTACTTTAGGGTTGTTACTGCTTTTTCCTTCTTGTGTTTTAGATCACCACACCCCCCCACCTCAGCTGCCCCAGGGTGATGCCCGGGCACCACCTTCAGGCTGAGTGGTTGTCAATCATTCCTCTTCCAACCTTAGCAGTTGCTGGAATGAGAGCGTAATGCCTCTCAGGTGGAGATCCAGGTGAAGAGAGAAAGTTTGTGTTTTCTCCCTTCTATCCTAATTGGAATAGAAGAACTTTGGTTAATTATTAGAACGTTGGTTAATGCCACTGAGGCACACTGAAGATATATCCACATATAGGAGGCCTGTGGAAGCCTAAGGAAAATACAGAACCGCCAGTCCCTAAGCAACAGACTGTGCTAAGAAGCAAACCTTGAGTCCTCGTTGGCTCTCTCCAAAGCCAGCGCTACTCGGTTTTTAATGTGCACACCAACTGCTGTGCATCTTACAACGCCTAGGGTGATTCAGTGGGTCTTGTGTTGAGCTCAGGATTCTGCAGTTCTAACAAGTTTCTTGGTTAAAAAATGAAGCTCCCCGTGGAATCACACCCGGCTCAGCAAGGACCCAAGGTCTGGGTCCCTGAGCGCGGCGGCGGCGGCTACAGTGTCTTCCAGCTTCACTTCCTGCCTCGCCTCTCTCACTTTCCTTTTTCCACTCTTACACATCCGTGACTTGAAAATACCTACGCACACCGTACTGTTTTAGGGCTGTGTGGGTTTATATATCTTCCCTTTGCCCTTCTCGCCCATCTCTCTTTAGTTCCCGGGTTTCAAGTCTCAGCTCCTGTGTAACGTCTGCCATTAAACCTCCTCGGGCTCTCCGTCCTCCTCGGGCTCTCCGTCCTCCCGGGGTCTCAGTCTTCCCAGGCTCTCCGTCCTCCCAGGACGTTTCTCCTCTGCATTCACCACACAGCGATTCTATGCTGTTTGTCATCGGCAACCATAACATAGAGTTGCCGCTGCTCACTCCGGCCCTACATAAAGGCTCCTAGCTAAAGCGGCAAGAAGGGCTGGATTCCACGCTGCTCTTCATTTGCCAAACCTGCCTTACTGCAGATCCATCCAACAGGATGGCAGTATCTGATTCACACAGACGCGAATGTGTGCTGGTTGTCTCTATTTTCCTACCAGACGGGAAGTCTTTGAAGAAAGGTCAAGACTCATCTTTCAGTGTCCTAGAACGGCGTCTAGCCCAATGCATTTACATCGGAACAAAATGGTCAGTGAATAAATGAATGAACAATGATAGAGTTGGGAAGGCACTGAGAGGATGCACAGAGGAGAATTCCATTTCACCCTAAAGGTAAAACGACGGAGCTGTAAGTGAGACTTAGGGATGCATGAGCATGCCACTGAGAGGGCAAAATTGCCAAAGCTCTTAGTCAGCTAAAAGGGCTGACTATACTGGGGGATCAGTGAGGAGAAGTAAAAAGGACTTGTCAGAATCTTAGGTGGACTCCAAACTAACAGAGAAACCATATCACCCGCATCTCTTTTGGATCTAAGGACACGTGAGGGAGACAGGATTTTAGCTTGGTTCTTCGAATCCACTGAAAGCAATTTCTACAGAAAAAAAAAAAAAAAAACGTGCAATGACTAGGAAGCTATTCATATCGGAGCCCTTGATTTCTTCATTATATGCAGTTTTCATTTACTTAATTCACCTCTTATGTGCAGCGTAAGAAGAAGTAGACAAGCCGGGCGTGGGGGCGCACGCCTGTAATCCCAGCACTTGGGAGGCAGAGGCAGGCGGATTTCTGAGTTCGAGGCCAGCCTGGTCTACAGAGTGAGTTCCAGGACAGCCAGGACCACAGAGAAACCCTGTCTCGACAAACCAAAAAAAAAAAAAAAAAAAAAAGAAGCAGACAGCTGGTTTCTGCTCTCAGTTCCTAATTCTGAGGTCCCAACACCCTTGACATTTCCTGAATGACAGAGATGACAGGTGCATCGTAAATAGATCCCGAATTTCCTGGGATTTCCTGAGCATAGGATCATCTTTATAGTTCTTTTTAAATTAGATACTTTGTGTATGGAATCCACCTTTGTGTGTGTGTCTGGTGGAGGCGAAGGGGCTAGAAGAAGGTGTCTGGTCCTCTGGGACTGGAGTGACAGGTGCTTGTAAGCTACCACGTGGGTGCTGGGAATCAAACCTGGGTCCCCTGGAAGAGCAGACAGTGCTCTGAACTGCTGAGCCCTCTCTCTAGCTCTGAATCTTTTATTCTAATGAGGTGACTTTTGGTGGTCATCTAGATACTTCATATTGGGAACTCGTTGGGCCATGACTTAAAGCCTAGAATTTCTGGCAGCACGCCAATCTCTGAGAAACAGACTTGAGCAGGAAGTATAGTATTAAATCAGTCATACCTTAGACTGTGGAGTTTGGAGATCTTTGGGTGACAAACACACCCATGAGCCAGCCGGTTGGTGCTGCTCAATTCCACAGAGCAGAAGGTCGTGTGTTATTCTTGGAGCCTTTCTCTTTCTGTGTATCACACTCCATAAAATGAGCCAGTGGAAGCACTGAGCTGTTCTCAGTTCTGTGAGCCTCTGTAGCAAGTCACTGAACCTTAGGGGGCAGGGTCGCAGGAGTCTCTATTTGTTGGTACAGAGTAACGGAGGCCTGAGTGTAGCTTTGGCAGCAAAAGGGAGGCAAGTCTTCTGTGTGTGCCAGAGCCCAGGAAATGCCAGGGTTGAGCTGCACTTTAACACACCCAGCCGGGATCTGCACAGTCGGTCAGGTGATGGTTGAGGAAAGACATCGTGTGTGGCGTGGGGTACGTCAGAGGAGCGAGACTGTTTTTCTATTAAGGTTAAATTTGGAAGCAACACAAAGGATGTGTTGAATTACAATTGAATTAAAATTACAATTGCTGATGTCCTTGGTTTTTTTCAAGAGGTGCACAAACCAGATGAATAAGAACTTTAATATAATTTGAGAGAGAGAGACAGAGACAGAGACAGAGACAGAGACAGAGACAGAGAATCTCTCAGTGTAGCCCAGACTGGCTTGTAGTTCATAATCCCAGTCCCTCAACCTTCTAGGATTGCAAGTGTACCCCACCATGCCTGGCTTAATACAGTCTTCTAAAGGTTTATAAGATCTGCTTTGAGGAGCTCCTCTGCCTTAGCCAGGCAGGTCTCTCTAACAAGGCTACAAGCTCCTACAAGTTTGGCCGGAGATCTAGGTACCGTGTATGTACCTGGGACTTGTGTCGCCAAAGGTATTAGATTTGCACAGAGTTTACAGCTGCCAATGCCATGATGAACACAGAGAAGGGTAATGCCCACCCCCCAGGCAAAAACTATCCATAATTTTCCTCTGGGGCTGTGAGAGAGATTCCTCTGATAAGTGAACCCGCAGCCAGGGCTTTGCTTTCTGACAGCACCTTGCTCTCTTCCAGGCCTTCTGCTGAACAGATGACTGTGTTTTTGCAGCAAGAGGAACTGAGAGTGTTGGATACTGTACTCTATCATGTGACTTCAGGATGAAATGTATTCAAATCAGAACCGTAAATGAGCACACACACTTACAGAGAAAAGAAAGTGGGGTAAAATGTGAGAATTACCCATTTTCCCCCTTCAAAGTTTAATCCCAGGCCTCCAGACTCTGACCAGTGGAGCATCTAGTCAGGAAGGCTTGCTTCGTGTTCTTCTTAGATCCCTGTAGATCTCTGATCGCTCTGTACCTCAAGGACTTTCCTGTCTGCGTTTCTAGGACTAGCCGTGTGATGGGAGTGATGTAAAAATCATTGAGAAGAAAAGATGTGACGTCTCCAAGGTGTCACACATTTCGATACTATGACCCCGTTTTTGCTAAGGTCAAAACCCTGAGAATTTGCAGTTTCCTCTTTCTTTCTTTCTTTTTTTTTTTTTCTTTCTTTTTTTTTTATTGAGACAGGGTTTCTCTGTGTAGCCCTGGCTGTCCTGGAACTCACTCTGTAGACCAGGCTGGCCTCGAACTCAGAAATCCGCCTGCCTCTGCCTCCCAAGTGCTGGGATTAAAGGCGTGCGCCACCACCGCCCGGCTGTCATCCATACATTTTTGGTACTGCCAACCCCACTCCCACAACCCACCCTGCCTCTGCCCTGCCCCTACCTGCCTGCTGTGCCCTGCCCTGCCCATGTTGCCCCTGTGCCCCTGCCCCTGCCTGCCCCCACCCCACCATCCCTTTCCTTATCCCAGTTTCCCTCCAGCTCTGCTTTCATGCCACATGTATCCCATCACCTTCTCTCATTCCCCTCATTAGCTCTTCCTTACAACCTCTCTCCTCCTCCTCCTCCTCCTCCTCCTCCTCCTCCCCCTCCCCTTCCTTCTCCTTCCCCCCTCCTCACCCCCCCCATCCTCCTAAGGTCCCTCTCTACTTTCATGAGCTTTCTCCCAACACAAATACATAAACAAATACAAAAAAAAAATTAAAATCTAGGGCCTGGAGAGATAGCTCCATGGTTAGAAGCAGTGGCTGCTCTTTGAGAGGACTTGGGTTCAGTTCCCAGCCTCTGTACGGCAGCTTGCCATCCTCTGTAATTCTAGTCGCAGGAGATCTGACACCCTCTCTTCTGGCCTCTTCTGACACCAGACTCACACATGGTACACAGATATAACGGCCTGTGGCTAAGGGAACCAGGGTCACCTGGAAGGAAAGCTGAGGATGAAATAGAACAGGCTTGCAAGAGAAATAAGGAGCCAAGATGAAAGGTTTTCTGATCAAGGCTCGAAGTTTAATGGGGGTCTCCAAATATAAGGGGGGGTGGGAACCCTTCCCCCAAAGGCTAGAAACTTGTCCACAAAATCGATTGAGTTGCTCAGCAGGTGCTGGCTCCACTGTTCCCTGGGTCGCCTGCTTAATTCAGGAAATTGTACATCTAGAAGAAAAATGGACTTCACCTTGGTGCGAGCGCTCCACCCTATGTGGGGGAGATTGTGGTAAGCACTGAGGTCCGGAATTCCCCATCAGAAGGCTGTTGGGGGTGGGGGTGGGGGACACATAAACATACATCCAGACAAAACATTCATGCACATAAAATAAAATTGATTTTTTTCTAAAGATTTTTATTTTTTTGTTTTTGTTTTTTTGTTTTGTTTTGGTTTTGGTTTTGTTTTTTTTGGGTTTTTTTGTTTTTGTTTTTTGTTTTTGTTTGTTTGTTTTTTTTTTGAGACAGGGTTTCTCTGTCTGGCCCTGGCTGTCCTGGAACTCACTCTATAGACCAGGCTGACCTTGAACCTCCCTCAAAATCCTCCTGCCTCTGCCTCCCAGAGTGCTGGGGTTACCGGCGTGCGCCGCCCGGCTTTTTTTTTTGTTTTTTTTTTTTGTTTTGTTTTTTTTTTAGACAGGATCTCTCACTGAACCTTGAGCTCACATTTTGGCTAGGCTGGCTGGCCGGCAAGACTTCAGGATCTGACTGTCTCTTTCCCACCAGCGCTGGGGCTAAAGGCACGTATTGCCATCCATGCCCCCCCCTTTAAAGATGTATGTATTTATTTATTTACTTATTTTATTTAATATATATATATATGTACACTGTAGCTTTCTTCAAACACACCAGAAGAAGGCATCAGATCTCATTAAAGGTGGTTGTGAGTCACCATGTGGTTACTGGGATTTGAACTCAGAACCTCTGGAAGAGCAGTCAGTGCTCTTAACCACTGAGCCATCTCTCCAGCCCTCTTTTTTTTTCTTTTTTTCTTTTCTTTTCTTTTATTTTATTTTTGGTTTTTTCCAGAGGGATTCTCTGTGTAGCCCTGCCTGTCCTGGAACTCACTCTGTAGATCAGGCTACCCCGAACTCAGAAATTCACCTGCCTCTGCCTCCCAAGTGCTGGGACTAAAGGCGTGCGCCACCACCGCCTGGCTTATTTATTTTATGTATGTGGGTACACTGTCACTCTCTCAGTCATATCAGAAAAGGGCATCGGATCCCATTACAGATGGCTGTGAGCCATCATGTGTCTGCTGGAAATTAAAACAGAATTCTTTAAATTAAAATCTAGGGGCCACATTTGAGAGAAAATATTGCTATTTGCCTCTCTGAATGTGCAATGTTTCACTTAACATAATAATTTAGAGTTGCATCCATTTTTCCTAAAAATGTTATGATTTCATAAATAAATATAATCTTGTTCTATGCATCTGTCACAGAAGCATAATTTTCCTTATCCGTTCATCTGACTGGTTCTGTTTCTCAGCTACTGTAAGCACTGTAGTAAGACTCAAGGACATGCAAGTCTCTATGAAGTCCTGGTTGGCATCCTCCCAGTGTACATGGAGAAACAGCATACCCAGTCCTCTCCTGGTATACACCGAGAAACAGCATACCCAGTCACCTCCCGGTGTACACGGAGAAACAGCATACCCAGTCACCTTCTGGTGTACACGGAGAAACAGCATACCCAGTCACCTCCCGGTGTACACGGAGAAACAGCATACCCAGTCACCTCCCGGTGTACACGGAGAAACAGCATACCCAGTCACCTTCTAGTGTACACGGAGAAACAGCATACCCAGTCACCTTCTAGTGTACACGGAGAAACAGCATACCTAGTTGCTGTGGTTCCACACTAACTCCCCATCAGCAGTGAATAAGGGCTCTTCTTTCCCTACACCTTCTCTCCATTTGTCTTCTTTTGTTTCCGTGGTATTAGCCATTCCAGAATGTCACTTAACAAGCAATTCTGATTCGTCTTTTATAAAGACGTGGCTGGAAATTATTTGTCAAACAAGGTCAGACCCTTGTTCTGAGGTCCAGGACCTCAGAAGACATCAGAAAGTCTTCTTTTGGATGACCACATAACAACAGATAGCCAAATTTCTAACTGCATGTCATGAAACTGCTTCAGAGCTCGGTTTTAAAGCTTTAATTAAACACCAAAATGACACATAGCGTGTAGAAACAGCAGCAGCCACCAAACAGATTTAAGTTCCCACCATATATCAGGCACGAGTCTATGGATTTTTTTTCTCCATAGCAATCCTCCTCCTGTTTGTCATATACCACTGTTGTCCTCCTTTTAAAATGCATTTCTATTATTTTTTCTTTTAATCAAGTGTATGTGGGAGCATGTGTGCACATACACACACACACACACACACACACACACACACACACACACGGGTACAGGTGCCCTGAAGGCAGGAGGAGGTTGGTGGTGGTCCTGAACCTGAGTCAGAGGCAGTGTGGGCTGATCAGCATGGATCCTGGGAGTGGATCTGGACCACTGCAAGCACAATGTGTGCTCCTATCCGCACAGCGGTCGATCCAGCCCCTTTGCTTTCATTTAACGTATAAGACCCAGATAATAATGTGCTCAAAGTCACAGCTAACTAGTAAGCCTGGCAACACCATTTCCAGAGTCCACACACCTTTGATTTCTCCTCTGGCAATTGATTTCCCCAGTTGTAACTACTCTCTTTCAATATATCTGCTTGAGTAATCGAGTGTTAAGTCCAATAGTGTTTTCTGGACAGCTCCCTTTCCCAAGGTCCATGGAGAAGCTGGCTATCAGCCCACGAAGCCCTGCGCACTTCTGACATGAAGGGTCCAGATGGAGACCAGCTCTTGTGTATTCGCAGGGAGAAGGGGATCTTTCCATTCACTTAGCAAGAAGCATCTTGAGGTTGTGACCTTCCCCCCCACACACACACACACACCCAGCTTCCACTGTAGCCAACCGCAGTCGAGGAGGTCTGGAAATCAAGTTCACATGATCAGCCTCTAAGACGTGTCATGTGCTCTTGATGCAGGAAGACCTGGCCTCAGCCTTCCTGAAACTCACACGTTTCATCGGTAGGCATTTAAGGAAACAACTGACCATAAATCTTAAGACCTCACGTCCTTGCTGATGCAGATAAAACTTATCAGTTTTCCTTCCTTTTGCTGCGAGTGTGAGCAGTATTATAAAAATGAAAAAAGAAGGCTTCAAGTCACTCTACTGACAATCCTGTCCTGTGGATGAGAAAATACCAAACCTTGGGGGTAGTATTTAAACCTGGGGCAGAAAATTAAACCCACCCCTCACAGGCAAGGAAAACACTTATACCTTGTTCATGATGCACTATTAATCTGTGACTTGAAAAAAAATATATTTTTAGCTCAGTTTCTTGGAAGAACACGGAGGAGGTAGATGGAGAAAGAGAGAAGAAGGAGAAGAGGAGGAAGTGGAGAAACAAAAACAAACAAAGTAACCTGCCTGGTAGAAATGGCTCCTGAGATAAGACACAAGGCTCAGAGTGAACATTTTCATTAACTGAGAGAAAACTTTAATTACTCACCCACCCCATAATTCTAGGGCATTAGGCTCACACAGTAACATAAAAATGGAGGCATGTCTGTTCTTTGGCCTCTTACTTGTCCTTTGAGTCTGATGGGACCTTTTATCTTGGCAGAACTCTAAGACACGCTCATGATGGTGATGTCTTTTGCCCACAGGCCTACCCAGGGAATCTTGCCACTGTGTTTGGGTCCCCAGCACTCAGGCCAGGTCCCCGCAGGCTCCGTCTGCTCTCCACCTGCTGGAGGTCTCAACCTAAGTATGGAACTGTGAAAAGTGAGACCAGTTCCCTGACTCTAACACAATCTATTTCAAATCCACTGCCCCTAGCCTGACCTGCTCTCCATAGAACTCTTGCCCATTCTCCCTCTTCTCAGGGACAGGCTATTTTTGTCCTCTTCCTCTCAAAACAAAAAACAAACAAACAAACAAACAAAAAAGAAAACCCAGCCCTTCATATTCTGTCCTTCCTTGCTTTTTCAGTTGCTGTGAGAAATCAATCTAATCAATCTAACTTCAATTTGCAGAAGAAAGGGTTTGTTTGTTAGGTAACAGTCCATCACTGAAGGAAGCTGGGGCAGACACTTGAGGAAAGAACAGAAACAGAGACCATGAAGGAACACTGTGGTGGCTTCTCCTTCACCAATCATCAGGCAGGACAATCGCCACAGGCTCTTCTGATGGAGGTATACTTCCACATTGATCCCTTCTCCCCAGCTTGGCTTTACAGCGGTCCCTGGAAACCAGGAATTGGTTGTATGGAAGCCTTAGAGGAGGCAGAAAGGGTAAGGGTGAAGCTGTGAGCTAATGAGAAGAAATAATTCATAGGTTTTAAGAACAAGTGCAATATAAAGTCTGTGACATTGATCAGTTAAAGGGTGATGCTGAAATAACTCAAGCATCTCAGCTGGGTGTGATGTGGGCTTCGGAAGCAAGATGGTGCCTGGTTTATTGGTGGTATGATATGGCTGGTGGAGGCTTACAGACCGCAGTCTACTTGAGAATGAGAAGAAGGATATTCTCCTGAAAGGATACCTGGCTAGCCAAGCAGGCAGGTGAATTATGGGTCTCATTGTTTGAAGTGCTCAAGAGCAGGAAAAGTCAAAACAAAACTGTGATGTAGGAAAGGTTATCGATCTCCAGAAACTCTCAACCCCTCTAGGTCATGTTTCAAGAATCGAGCTTCCTAATTTTTGGTCAGACTTTGCTTTCAAGGATTGATCTGGTAACGTCATTTATATGGAAGGCAGGCTCCTACTCCGGCAGCAGTTCATACCTCTGGCTCAGTGTGTGAACGCCCACCGGTGAGCAGCGCTGGCTCGGGCTGCCGGAACGCCGGCAGTGCTATGTGGCTCTTACTGGTGCCAGACATCATTCCAAGCACTGAGCATTACCATCCGCCCAGCGTGTACATGGAGAAACTGAGGCACCAAGAAGCTGTGACTTGCCCAGGGTCACACCGATAATAGCGAGCAGAGCAGAAACTATAATCTAACACTGTGGTTCTGTGCTCAGAACCTCTAAGCTGGGAAGAAAGGTGGAGGGGTAGACATTTTATAAGAATGGAATTCGGAGCCAGATACAGTGGCACACACCTGGAGCTCCAGTTTCGAAAAAGGCTGAGGCAGGAAGATCACTTGGGTTCATGGGTTCAAGACCAAACTGGACGACATAGCCAGAACCTGTTTTTAAGAGGAAAAGAGAGCTGGGGAAGAGGAAGAATTGGTGCGGGGGTGGGGGTGGAAATAGACAATATATGCTGTGGGAGTAATATCCTGCAAAATATAGGTCACAGGTGTCAGCCTCCTACTTCTAATTATTGTGACACGGGCTTTGCCCAGAAGTAACCTGAAGCAATTTACTCAATTTCATATGTTTCCTCATACGTATAAATGTCAGAGGACAAATGGCCTTTATACAATGTTATTCCTTATGACAGCACTTAGAATAGAAGCCATCTGAAAATAACCTTCATTTCTACTTTTAAGTAGCTGGTTCGAAAGTAATTGTATTCTTCTTAAATAGAATAGAATTCAGCCATAAATTGGCATAAGGAAGATCTCTGTGTACTGCTGTAGAGAGATCTTTAGGGTGTTTTATGTAGAAATAAAATCATGGTGCCAGACTCAAGTATGCTATAATTTGAGCAAACAGTTGACAGGAGCACGTGTTTATCTATACAGTTGCATGTTTATGAGTCTGGGAAGCCAAAAGAGTCGGTTACTTAGAGAGGAGAACTGGGTGGGTGTGGAACAGGGAAGTGAGAAAGGAGACAAAACCGAGGAGCATCCCGGCAGGAGGCACAAGCCATATTCAGGAAGCATAACCACAGGATTCTTTCCCAGGGTGTGGACGGGGCTAAGAGCAAAAGGCAGGGGCATGGTTCGCAAGCTTCTGAGGAGAAGCACTGCGGTCTGAGGCCCTGAGGAACAAGGAGGCGGGGGGGCGGGGGGGGGAGGGAATTAGCAAACCGGAATCCAAAGAAAGGTTTTGTTGATGAGAAAGAGCAAGAAACCCAGCAGCCACTGCGGGCTCAGGCCAGCTGAGAAGATGCTGGGCTAGAGGGTCCCGCTCAACCCTCTCCTGATTGTGGATCTCTTATCAGTGCCTCCTGGTGGGCAAACCGTTGATGTCGCCAGAGCAGAAGGGGTCCTCTCAGCTTCCTTCCTGCTAAGCCCCTGCAGCTGACCCTGCAGCTGCCGCACAGAGAATTGGTCTGGAGAGAGGGCATGCAGGGAACAGTCTCCCTCGCTTTCTCTGTAGCTCTCTGAGTAGTTTCTCTGAGTTTAACCACACAAGTATGAAGCATGTGAAAAGGAGACAACTTTCGTCCACACGCAATAATAATAACAACAATAGTGATAATAGTTAATGTTAACAATTAATAATAATTATAATAATAAAATTTAAAACTCTCCAAACGAAGGGTTGGAGACATGTAGTTTCCAAGACCTTTCTCCCGGTCTAAATTGTCTCTGAAGCACTTTCACCAAGTCTCAGTCCACGGCGCCACCTAGCGTCCAGGAGAAGCTTCACGTGCTAGCCCTACTGCCTCCAAGCCTCCTAGCAGGTTAGCCGGTTTCCACTACCAAACAGACTCAATTGGGAATGATCTTCTTCCATAAAGGAGGAGGGGGGGGAGGATAGATTTTGAAACTTAAAATATTTGGAGTTTTTTTTTCCTTTTAGAATAATAGTGGAAAATTACCTACATTCAATTTTGGGTTGATTTCACTATGATTTCTCTGAGAGTCTGTTTCAAGCGGCGTCTAAGGTAACTATACCACTTGTCACCCACCACTCAGCATTCTGTGAGCTGCTTCTGAGTTTGCCCCTGCCCATTTAGGAGTTCCTAACACAGAGAATCTCAATCCTGGCTGCAAAACACTCACGTGGACAAGCTTCTGCCCGAGATTTCGTTCTCGCTGATTTACGGAGGGGCTGTTTAAAGCGCCGCTGTAGCTTTAATGGGTCACCGGGACCAGGAGCCCTTGCTTGTGCTACTGCGGGGCCTGCAGTGAGGTATGCCCCTGCAACTACGAGGTGCAACCAGACCCTTGTAGACTGGTGTTCTAGCTCCGCGTTCCTGCTCCTGACTGCACGCTGGGCACCCTGCCTCCTCCTCTGCCGCCACAGGTCTACCCATCTTCCGGGGCCTGCCTCAGGGTTACCTCCTCTAAGACTTGCTCTATTCTTATCCCCTGCGTTAGAGCGTCTGATGACTTTAACAACAACTTCTGTAATTCTTTTTTCATAATAGAAAAATAAAATGATAAGTTTTTTTGTTTTGTTTTGGCATAGGGGTTCACTATGTAGGCCAGGCTAGCCTGAAACTCTCTTCTTGCCTCAGATTCCTTGAGTTCTGGGGTTACAGAACCATTATATATAATATATGGTAATAATTATCATATAATATTAATACTTATAATATATTATCTAGAATATATTATGCCAAGTTTAAACTGTTCCTTTTAACCTACTAATTTTTAGCAGTCAAAGGTATGATATTTATGTGAGGTATAAGTTAAACTCTTCAAAATAGGGAGTGTGACCAAAGAAAGGAAATGTGAAAAATGAGGGGAGATCTTTGCCAGCTATATGTGTGTATCTAGAACACACAAAAAACAGCAAAAATTAAACACCTCATAAAACTAATTACCAATCAATAAATGGGCCAATGAATTGAACAAGCAGTTCATGAAAAGAGAACAAATAGCAAATAAATATTTTTATTACTATATTGAGCTATATTACAGAGATACAGAAATAAAAACAATATGGTACTGGCACAAAAACAAACATGTAGACCAGTGGGAAAAATAGAAGACACAAACACAATACAAGTGCACATAATTTCAGCCATCTCATATTCAACCAAGATGTCAAAAATATACACTGGAGAAAAACCAGCACCTTCAATAAGTAGTGCAGGGAGAACTGGATGTCCACGTGTACAGGGATGAAAGTAGACCCGCATTTACAGGCCTGCACAAAAGGCAGGCTGCAGCTCTAGATGGGCTGAAGACCTTAACGTGGACCCTGAAATGCTGGAACTGCTGAAAGGAAACTCTTAGTGGCCCTGCAGGCACAGGAAATAACTTTTGTTTCTTTTGTTGTGTTGTGTTTTGTTTTTCAAGACAGGGTTTCTCTGTGTAGCCTTGGCTATACTGGAACTTCCTTTGTAGACCAGGTGGACCTCAAACTCATAGAGATCCACCTGCCTCTGCCTCTGCCTCCCAATTGCTCTGTTTAAAGGTGTGCGCCACCACCACCTGGCTAAGAAATGACTTTCTGGGGGGCTAGAGAGATGGCTCAGTGGTTAAGAGCACTGACTACTCTTCCGAAGGTCCTGAGTTCAAATCCCAGCAACCACATGGTGACTCACAACCATCTGTAATGAGATCTGATGCCCTCTTCTGGTCTGTCTGAAGACAGCTACAGTGTACTCACATATAACAATAAATAAATAAATCTTTAAAAAACAAAAAGAAATGACTTTCTGAATTCAACCCTGTTTGCACAGAATTTAAGGCCAATAACTGGCAAACAGAAACTCATAAAAATAAAGATCTTGGCAGTACATCAAAGGAAATAATCAACCAAGTAAAAAAGAAAGCCCATGCCCCCAAAAGGATTAGCGTTAATGTCTAGACTATACAAACAACAACAACAAAAACCTTGAACATAAAAACAAACAAAACTTGAACATCAAAAAACAAAGAACCCGAGTTTTAAAACGGGCTACGGAGCTGGACAGAACATTCTTGAAGCACGAGTGGCTAGTAAACATTTCAAAGTGTGTCGAACATCCTTAGCTATGAGGGAAGTGCGGATTTAAGCTACTTTAAGATTCCGTTTTAGCCCAGTCTGTGACTATGATCAGGAAAACAAATGACAATAAATGCTGGTGTCAGTGTGGAGGATTGGGAAACTGTTGGTGGGCGTGTAAACTGTGTGGCCACTTTAGAAATCAGGCTGGGGGTTCCTCTAAAGACTATAAGTAGAATGACCTCATGACCCTGCCATGTCCCTTCTGGGCACATATCCAAAGGGCTTGCCATCCTATCTCTGAGACACGCTTACATTCTTGTTCATTAGTGCTCTGTTTGTGGTAATGAAGATGTGGGGCCAGCAGATGTCCGCCAGCTGATGAACGGATATGGAAATTGTGGCACGTTTACGCTAGGAAATATTCAGCTGCAAAGATGTGGAGAGCTTTTAGGGACCGCTGGGCAGGAGTTTGACGTTGGGCCAGAGACAAGGAAGTAAGCTCAGGCTGGAATCTGATTTTATGAACAAAGAAGTAGGCTTCAGGCAAGAATATGACTTTGGGCTAGGACAGGGAAGTCGGCTTAGATATCTTGGTCATCCTGATAAGCCCTTAGAAACAGCGACCTCAGGAGAGATCACGGGACTTTGTTTACTGCCTTGCTGGTTCCTTCCTTGACTATTTGTGCTTATTGTCTTGCTTATTCCTCAACCTAGAACTGACCTTATTCCTTGCATGTAACTAAAATGGTATAAAAGCAGATTGGTAAAAACTAAACCTGCCTCAGCCTCAGAACTGGCTGGGGTCATGCTACAATGTTGTCTAATTGTCTTTTTTTTTTTCTTTTTAATCCTCACTCCTGCCCCAGAGAATCTGTTGACTGACTGAGCTGGCTTGGTCAAAAGAAAAATGGAGTCATGAAATTTCCAGCTAAATGGATGGAACCAGGAAAAGAAATTATACCAAGTGAGGTCATCCAGGTCCAGAATGACAAATGCTGCATTTCTACCTCACAAAAGGATCCTGCCTTCAAATATTTTTGTCTTATGTGTTTAACTTGAAGAACAAACAGATCTAGAGAACTAGAAATGGGCCACTGAGGATGGGCATTAAGGAAGGGAAGATAATAAAATATAGTTAAAATATAAGTAGAGAGGGAGACTTGAGGAACTGAAAGCCAAGCATGAAGCGGGTGGGGCCGTGGGGAAAAGCGTAAGCAAGGGAAGGGTTAACCAAAATGAAGGGTGTCTGGAAACGGTTCGTGGAAACCCATGATCTTCAAGTCCCAGTAAAAAAAATATAATTGGGGGGGGGACAGTAGAACACATGTGACATAAAAAGAACAGGGAAGGAATACTGGGGGTTAAAGGGTTAAATGTGGATGGAGGCAGGGGGATGGGAAGGAGGGAGTGGATAGGGTGTGAGCTAACCACAACTTAGGACACATGAAAAAGATTTGTGGAAAACCACAAGTATGCATGCTAATTTCACCTTTTTAGAGGGAGACAGAGACAGAGACAGAGACAGAGACAGAGAGACAGTTTAAGCAGAGGTACTCTGCCTCAGTGGAGGAAGCTGCTCCCAAAAGATGTGGGTTATTAAATAAAAATCTCAGTGCCAAGCATGAATAGGTTAGTAGTCAGGAAGCCCCAAAGTAACACCGGGGCTCTGGCCGTTGCTCCTGGCGACCCAGCAGAACTGGATGGTCAGATCACATTGGTGAGAAGACTCCACATGCTTTGTTTGCAGGACCTAGGGAAATTAATTGCGTGTTGACTAGGAAACTCTCTACCCTTCCAGCAGGCTAGCTTTTCACACTGATGGGAGGAGCTATGTAGGCCGCTGGGGTCTTCCCCGTCACTGGATCCTGCGTGCTGCAATACCAACCTGCCAGATCAGACATGCAAAATGGATCAGACTTTTACGGGAGGATAGCGTTTTGGATGCAAAACATCCTATATAAGCACAGGCATTTAAACACTTCGTGCCCACTTGGTGGTGCTCTCTGGGAAGGATTAGGAGGTGTGTGCCCTGCTGGAGGAGGTATACCACTGAGGGCAGGCTTTGAGAGTTTTTAACTTGATCCCGCTGCCTGCTCCCATGGTCTTTCCTTCAGTCTCTGCTCCATTTTATGTCCCTGTCTTTCCTTTAGACAGGAACAATTCTGGGTTAAAAATTTTGAGACGGGTGGGTGGTCCCATCCCTCAGCTGGGGGCCACGCCTATCTACTGGAGGTGGTCTCTAAATTCTATCTCCCCTGTGTTGGGTATTTCACCTAATGTCGTCCCTGTTGGGTCCTGGGAGCCTCTCAAGTCCCCGCTCCTGGGACTTTCTAGTGGCTACCCCCAGTTCCTCATCCCCCACTGCTACATGTTTCTCTTCAATTTCCTGACCCTCTGGACTTCTGTCCCTTCCCATACCTGATCCTCCCCCCTTTCTCCCTCCCCTTCCTCTCTCCCTCCCGGCCTCTCTCTCCTTCCCTATGCCTCCTGTGATTATGTTGTTCCCCCTTCTATGTAGGACTGAAACATCCACACTTTGCTCTTCTTCCCTCTTGAGCTAAATGGTCTTGTTCACCTGCCTTCTCAATATTTATGTTTATACCTATAGACTGGTGCTGCTCTCAGCCTTGGTAAGAGAAACTTTTCTTTGCATTGGCAGTAATCAATGCAGACAATCAGGCCTGGTCAAAGCGCTAAGAATAACTGACTTTGAGTGGCCAGCCCCAGATGGAATGCTGCCCTTAATCTCCCCATCCAAGGCTTAGGAAGGGGGGCAGAGAGAATGAGAGCCTGGGGGCAGGGTGGGGGGTGGGAGGGTGGGGTGGGGTAGGGTTGGGGGTAGGGGGTGGAGGGTGGAGATGGGGGTAGGGGGCGGGGAGGAGACGTTCAGGCTGTGAAAGCTTTTCTTGGGATATAACTGGCCTTTGGCACTCATGGACTTAATAGCAGTTGTGGAGACCCTTGCAAAATTGAGCCAGTCAAAATGCTAGCATGAGGGGACTTCTGAGTCCCCAACCCAATTGGAAGCATTATTGGAAGTTGATGGGTGAGGGAGAGAAAGCCACCTTTCTTTGGGAAGTGGTCACTGATAGGTTGGCCATGCCTCAGCTGATGGCTCCATACCCGTGAGCACACGGGCAGCAGTAACTGTGCTCAGAGGGCTCTTAAACTAAAAGGGAAAAAGGACATGAAGTTAGGAGGTAAATATGTTGGGGGTTTATGAAAAGACTGAAAAGAGGCAGTAGGGGTGGGTCTAATCAAAATACATTGTACACACCCATGAAAATGTCAAAGAATAAATTAAAAATAGCATTTTAACCAATGTTACAATATGTGTTTGAGGTGACTTTACTATCTAAAAGTGTAAGAATCAAATGAAAGCTCCTAACACGCTTTTCTGTGGTGTTGATTTTCAGAAAAATGCTTTATACTAAAGCATGTCACTGAGAAAATTTTAGTTTATAAAAAATTAGAAAGCTATTGTTTAAATTTGCAATTTTTCACAGCAAACATTATATGCCACAAAAACCGTTAAATGGTTGGTTCTGCTACTGCGTTTCAATTGAAGAAGTCTAGAAAGGCTTGCTCTTTGAAAGGATTGTTATGTTCCATATTGGCCTGTTACAGAGGATGAAGTACAACTTCTTTCCTTTTCTTTTTCTCATAAACATAAAACATTAAAAACGGTTTGAGGGGAGAGGTGAGTCGGCTCAGCGAACGGAAGTTGCTACCCAGGAGCTACTCCATCCCTGGAAGACCTGGGCATCTGTGGAGTCTCATGCAGCATGGGGCTCCTGTCTGTCCTGCTTCTGACAAGTCACATATTTGAGACTACTTACAGGGACCAAGATGCACAGATGCTATCAGCTTTGGTCACTGATGCCAGCCTAAATACTGTGCCAGCAGCAGGAGTTGAGCCCCTGCTGGGCAGTGTGGCCTCTTCCATTTACATCTCTGTGACGTGGCCTGTTAAAATAATAGGAAGTCCAGCTGTTGGGGGATTCGTATGGTGCCATTCACAATTCCACATACTTTTATGTGAATTACATTGCTTAATCCCTACAAAAAAAATATGGAACTTTGAACCTTAGATTAAGAATCTGGCTCCCCCCTCCCACCCCCTTTATCAGGCTGGGGAATCAAACTCAGGACCTCCCACAGGCTAGGCAATGCTCTACCACTGAGCATTGGTCCAAGAACCTAGGTTAGGGAGCAAATCGGTATGTCCCTAGAGCCTTTGATTTTCCAGATTTCGTGGTCCTTGGCTTTTGATAATGGGTCTCAGTGTACTTGATGTCAGATACCAGTGTGGTATTTGGTGGAGTTGGCGCCTTTCCCATGCCTCCTTGGGCGTTTCCAACTGCCAGCGCTTGCACGGCCTTTCTTCGTGGGTTTAAATGTTAAGTAGAGTTCGAGCTGCGAGCATGGGTGTGTGGAGACAGATGTAAAGCCTCCCCAAGGCACCCTCAAACCAATGACTGGAATCAGTTCCCAGAGTGACTGAGCATCAGTTAGCCATAGCAGGAGCATGCTTTTTAAATGTTCTTTTCTGACTACACACATTAGCCACAAGAGGGAACTGTGTGAGCAACAGCAGGTTGCTTTGAGAAAGTCCTGAGTCTCCATCACTGGAGCCCCATTTCTGGGATCTAGAAGATTGCCAATATGCTTGCCACGTTTTACGCAGTGTTTTCCCCCCTAGAGAAAACTGGGTAACCACTTAGAGATTTTAAGCAATCATGAAAGGGTGAACTGGTTTTATCTGCGTGATCACCAGGGGACATGGACTTAATGACAAAGTATAGATGGGCAGTGGACAGTTTCCCTTTCTAATTCATACATGGCAGGTCTGAACTCGTGTGTTCCCCCTCCTTCATAAAGGTACGACTGTAGAAGGAGTCCTGCCACCCTTGCTGGGTTGTTTGTCTCTTTTGCTACATAAGAATCCTGAGGAAACTAAACGCTATGTTTGCACGGCGTTGAGAATGGGTAGGATGCAGAAGCTGGAGCGCTATCCTCCCTGCCTCCGGGTCCGGCCCACGAGGACCTTCTGACCCGGAAGTAAAAGGCAGTGGTGGCACAGGACCTGGGTCAACTCGTGGGAAAGCGGGGCTGAAAGGGAGCGCTTGTCACCTACTGCACTCGCATCTTCAGGCTGTGTCTGAAGCTCCTGAGCGTTAAAGGATCCGCAGGAGCGAAAGTTAAAGCGATTCTCCTGCTGAATGTCTTAATTCCTGGATTTCATGTGTAGCTTTCAAAGTCGTGTCTGCATGACGTATTTGCTCTTCCCTCTCGCCTTTCCATGTCCATGATGCTCACCACAGAAAGTTCTAGAGAAACTGCTTGTTTTCAATAATCCATAAGATACAAAAATATAATATTCTCCAAGTGAACGTAAAAAATGTGGTTTCATTTGTTTCCTTATTGGAAGAAATAAGTGAGAAACAATTTTTAGGAACTGAATAAAACTAGTAAGTCAGTTTGATATGATTATGCACACTTAGCAAAAAACAGTTTGTTAAATTATTAAAAATCTGGACCCCGTATTCAGGTTTTGTTTTGTTTTTTAAAGATTTATTTATTTTATACATATGAGTACAGCATTGCTTTCTTCAGACCACCAGGAGAGGGCATTGGATCCCATTACAGATGGTTGTGAGCCACCATGTGGTTGCTGGGAATTGAACTCAGGATCTCTGGAAGAACAGCTGGTGCTCTTAACCGCTGAGCCATCTCTCCAGCCCCTGTATTCAGGTTTTAATCTTCCTCCGTATGTAAATCCTGATCTGTTTTAAGTCTCCTTTTCCTTATCTGTAAAATGGGCTATAGCATTTGTCTCCTATTATAAAGAGGATAACAGTTAAAGAGCATACAGTGAAACTTACTACAGGTGGAAGGAGTGAGTCTGAGTCGGTATTTGTGCCTTGAGACCAAGCATAAAACACAAGATTTTCTGTGAGTAATCCAAATACAGCTGTGATTTTGTTCACAAGAGTGCACCACGTAGTTAAATGTAGTTAAAGGCACACATTAATCTAGCTCCTGGTTTTTAGTATTTGAAAAGTATAACAACCTGGGTACCATTATCGCCCTCACGGTACAGAGGAGGAGCGGAGCTGAGTGATGAGCGTGAGGCAGGCGTCCGCCAAGCCTCGGCCTCAGCTGGCAGGACTGACGCATCCTCCAGACAAGGCTCTCATCTCGAGATGAGGAAGGTTTCAGGTATGGAGTAGAAAGTCATGTTTATACCTCTCAGAATCCCAGTGTACTTGGTTTTCAGCTCATGGAGAATGGAGGTCTGGCATAGAGAGCAGAGCACACGGAGAGAATGAACGGGGTCCTTTCTCTTTTTTCCTCCTGATGAACTACCTTATCAGCTATATTGCTATACAGGAGATCATCTAAGGAATCTGTTTAAAATTCGAATTCTCTGATCACACTACCAGAATGTTCTAATTTAGGAAGACTGGAGTTCAGCCAGGGAACCTGCACATAAACATATCTACGGGCAATGCAGATGCAGGCGACATGTGATCATGCCTTGGACATGATCCCCTTGACAGGAGATGGGACTCATCTTTAAATAATACTATCCTGATTTTAAAAATACATAAAGATGCTCCAGATACAAAATTAAAAATCATAGTAATACTTTGTAGTAATATGACTATACTTTTGATCATTGTCTCTTTAATCTCTTAAAATAAATGATAACTATGTCTTTTGGGGAGATTGTCAGCTATTGGGTCACATTTCCTTTTAAGCACTTATAATTAAGTATACTGGGCATTCAGTTTGAGCGTCATATTCCACTTGGGCCAATCCTTTTGGTTTTATAAATGATTCTTTTATGTCTGAAGTGCATGTAAATTGATTCTAACATTCAAGGATGCTCTAAGAAGTCAAATTTGTAAGATCCTTTCAACTCTTTGATTATAAAGAGTAACTATCTTTGGCATGTACCTTTAATCCCAGTGCTCCGAAGGCAGACTAGGAGATCTCTGTGAGTCTGAGCCAGCCTTGTCTATATACCGAGTTCCAGGCTAGCCAGGGTGCTACATAGTAAGACCCTGGCTCAGGGAATAAGGTGGAGAGCAAGAGAGGACGGCCACTGTAAGGTCACTTGTTCCACAACTTATATTATCTTCAAACCTGATGAGCCTCCAAAATTTTATCATCTAGAACTCAGAGATTAACTCTTAAACTGTGACATTTTGCACAGGTCCCCTGATGTCACAGCCTATGAAAGGTAATAGCCTTGGTTCACATTGCTGTGGGAACACTGTAGCGTGTGCTTACATAAACCTCGATGGCACAGGTTGCTCTGTTCATGTGGTCTTTTGATAAGATTAAAAAGACATGGTAAACAGAAGACATGTGAGGCTGGTAGAACACAGCATACTGTCTTATAGGATCTTTTTAATAAGCAGGAGAGATAGACGCTAATAAAATAAGAAAGCATAGCAAATAACAAACAAGGAACATTGTTGCTATAATTACCAAGATCATGCTTGGTACATAATATATGTCCAGTACTTATATGAGCAACTGGGAACACGTTTGTTTACAGCAAACCCACAGACACACAAGTAAACACTATATATAATAATATATACATATATATATATATATAAATAAAATATTACCATGTCACTCTGTAATAGGAACTTCCCAGCTCTACCATAGTCCCATAGGACCACTGTGGTGGCTTCTTTTTTTAATAAAGCATTATTTATCCTATACCTCTACTAACATTTCTTTGAAGTGGCCAACAAGCACATGAAAAGATGTTCAATATCAGTAGCCATAAAGACACACAAATAAAACCCACAAGGATAATATTTTATACCTAATTGGAAGGCCACTATTAAAACCAAATCTGGGGGCTAGGAAGATGACTCCGGGTAAAGTGCCTGCTGAGCTGTGTGAGGACCTGCCCTCTGATCCCCGCCGCCACGTAAAAGCTGGGTGTGGTGCTACAGTGAGTTCCAGGTTCAGTGAGAGACTCTGTGCCAGAAAGTAAGAGCAATGGAGTATGGCCCTGGCTCTGGCCTCTATCGGCACATGTGCGCATGCGCACATACACAAATAGGACAGGCAGGCAGACAGACAGACAGACAGACACACATACAGAGAGAGAGAGAGAGAGAGAGAGAGAGAGAGAGAGAGAGAGAGAGAGAGAGAGAGAAAACACATATACACACACACTGTAGAGAGAACAGACACATACACACATGCAGAGAGAACAGACAAATACGTGTGTGTGTGTGTGTGTGTGTGTGTGTGTGTGAGAGAGAGAGAGAGAGAGAGAGAGAGAGAGAGAGAGAGAGAGAAAGTGAGAGAGAGAGAAAACGAGAACACTAATAGCAAAACATGCTAATAAGAGTGGAAAATTGTAATCTCCCTCCCTTGATACTGCTGACAGAGCTACAAAACGGTGCAAGATTATGAAAAACAGGAATGGTAGTTCCTTAAAAATATTAAAGGTAGAACTATCACATGATCTGTGTATATGAGCAAAGGATATAAGTCAGCATCTCAAAGATACTTGTGCATGGCATTCTTCACAGTAAGCAGGGGTGGAAAGGAATGCAAACATCCAGGGGCAGATGGATATGTTAATAATACAGGGCATATGCACAGAATGGGATAGTTAGGCCTTTCCTTTAAACAATAACAACAACAAAACAACAAAAGTAACTTGTCACAGGCTACATGGCTGGGACAGTATGTTAAATGAAATAAGCTCTTGTGGGATTCTATTTATCTGAAGTATCTCAGGTAGACAAATTCATAGAAAATAGAATGATGTGTGCCAAAGTCTTGGGGAGGAGGAGATGAGATCTTTGTTTACTGAGTGTGGGCTTTGGCTTTGTAAGATGAAAGGTTCTCGGGATGTTTCACAGTGTGAACACATTTGCGCTACCAAGTTGTGCGTTTCAAACATAAGGTTGTACATTTACTTATTACTGTCATGTATTTGGAGACAGGATCTTGCTACACAGCACGGGCTGGCCTGGAATGTCTGATCCTCTTGCTGAATTACAGGTATGCACCACTATGTCCACTTTCTTAAGGAGTTTTTAGATTATTGATAATAAAACTGTAAGTAACTAAAAGTGGCAATGATTTAAAAAAAAAAAAGAACACAATGGTCACTTTACAACAGTTTGGATGTTATAAAACATGACATTATAATTAATATTTTGAGCTGGTCTATTTTTAATGGAACATATATTTCTAGGATTGTACTCACTGGAATTTATAATTCCTGAATAAGCATATTAAACCTAGTGATGAGGGTAAGAGAAAGAAACTTGCTAGGCAGTTAAGGGAAAGAAACTTTGCAAATAAGCTCTTCTGCTGCTGCCAAAAGTATCCTTGGCTCCACTGACAGTTCTGGCCTGGCCAGAGGGCAGAGTGTACTGGTTTGCATCCTTAGATTTTTATTTGTCTTCCTTCTTTAGTATAGCAACCTGATGAGGATAGCTGCCTGGAAACTCTGATACTTCATTGGTCCTTGGAAGTGTTTACAGGAACTTCAGTCCAGTTACTGGGAAAGAGAGGCACCTCGTGGGGATCTACAATTAGGTAAGCTAGGCTAACCAGGTCACCTCCCTCCATCTCAGCCCGGTCATTTCAAAAGCCAATTTACTTCCTCTGTGACAAGCCATATTAACCTCTAGACAAAGCCTCTTATCAGCTAACGTTCTCTTGGGACCCATTCTACCACAGAGGAGCTCCGCCTACTTCCTCGGTGCAATAATTCTTCTCTGTAAGCTTTCTCTCTACAATAACACCTCCTTTCCAAAATTCACCCTGTGAAATTCAATCTGAGTTCTCAAGACAAAGGGCACTGAGTCACTGACTCTTGGAGGCCTTGGTGACTGTAAAAAACCAAGCACCCTAGTCCCAGAATTAAACACACCTGAGACAAGAATGTGTCTGTAATTCTCAAAGACCAGTTCCCTCACATTTCACTCCTAGAAAATATAAAAATAACTGGTGAGAGGATAGAAGCCAACCCATAATATTTCAGAATGGCTTGTTATAAGTAGATATATTTACCTTAAGTGATACAGAGATAATAGAACAGATATAAAATTTTGACTAAATAGGCAGAGAGAGAGAGAGAGAGAGAGAGAGAGAGAGAGAGAGAGAATCTAATAGAATTATGGTAAACTTTTTGTTATAGGGATGTTGTGGTTTGAATGAGAATGAGCCTCTGTAGGATTATATGTATAAATGCTTGGTTCCCAATTAGTGGAACTACTTGGGAAGGATTGGTCAGGAGGTGTGGCCGTGTAGCAGGTGTGGCCTTGTTGAAAGAGCTGTGTCCCTTTTGGTACCTCAGAGCCCACACCACTCCAGTTTGCTGTCTGCCTCACAACTGCAGTTGTGGTCTCAACATGGAAGTACTTAGCTCCTAGTGCTGTGTCTGCCTGTCTGCCTGCTGTCACGTTCCCTAGCATGATGGTCATGGACTCACCCTCTGAAATTGTAAGCAAGCCCCAGATTAAACTATTTCTTTTATAAGTTACCTTGGCCATGGTATCTCTGCACAGCAACTGAACAGTGACTAAGACAAGGGTTAACAATGTACCCTTTTATCCCTTTTTTAAATAAAGAACTCACATGGCAGCCGGGCGTGGTGGCGCACGCCTGTAATCCCAGCACTTGGGAGGCAGAGGCAGGCGGATTTCTGAGTTCGAGGCCAGCCTGGTCTACAGAGTGAGTGTTCCAGGACAGCCAGGGCTACACAGAGAAACCCTGTCTCGAAAAACCAAAAAACAAAACAAAACAAAACAAACAAACAAAAAAACCACACATGGCATTCAAGTCCACCACTTTGTTTTTTGAATGAATATAAACTGGATAGTCAAACCCTAAAATTGATGAAAGAGGCAACAAAGGAGGCTCTCCCTTTGCAGGCCAGATCAAAAGTAGAAATGGCACCACCTACGTCTGTGATGGTCTCCCTTACTGGAGCAGAGAAATACTTACCTTCCACTGCTTGAACAAGACCCCCTAAGCATGAGGTGAGGAATTCGATATGCCATCTAATACTGAATTCTCTCTTTTGACGAGAGCCTGAGAAAGCTAATTTTACATAGGCAAGCTAGGGCACGGCAGGGAAAGGAGACTTACCAACTCCTCCCCGGCCTCGTGAGCTGTGCTTGGTATTTCAAGTGCAATTTCAGCAAAATGAAAATGCTTATATGCACTAAACAGTCTACTTAAAACTCTAGGAGAGATGGTGTTGAACAGTTCTTGCATAATATCTTAAGAGGCAAGGAAAGAGCTACAGCTATTTGAATCCAGACTAAAAGAAGAAGCATTTGTGTAGCCAATGGATCCTTCACCGACTTTGGGCCATCTTATGTTCTAAATTGTCTCCCACAGGTATTTTGACACGGGACAACAAACCTTTGGAACATATCTGTTTACATCAAAAGGTCATAAACACTGCTTACGTTATGATTCTTACTAATTAGTCAGTCTGGGGAGGACCTGATGTCAACAATTGTATAGGTTTGACCCTTGCTGCATTACATTACCCTTAACACTCAATTTTTAAAAAAGCATTACAGAACTCTATGGATTTCCATTTTCAAATTTCATTTGAAGATTACTATGGAAGGATAAGAAATTATTCTCCAGCTAGAAAACGATGGGATTTTTCTCATAGGAACTGACTTTGTAACCACAAAAATGGTCCAACCTTCTCCCATTCCATAGTCAGATACTTATTTTATTGATGGTAAAATAATGATATAGGACAGATTCATGGACCAGATAGTCACCGATTCAGTGATACTTCTTTTCAGCCCAACAGGTAGAACTGACTGCTCTGATTGATCTCTTTCGGTGAATTCATAACCCCCTAAATATCATTTCAGATTCTGATTATGTTATAGGATTATTTCCAGCAATGAACTCATTATCAGGCACATGCTAACCTCCCTGCTTTTACTGTAGAAATAAGCTGATGTATTAATCTGTCCTATTTTTACTTCTACAGGAGAAAACTGGGAAGGGGTATGCATCTGTCATTGCAGATGGAGCCACTGAAACATTATGGATTCCTCTTCGACTCCTCCAGCCCTGGGCCATCAACTTCACAGTGCAAGTTGAGGAGACAGCAGAAATCATCAGAAAGATAGCAAGCCCCAGCTAAAGGCAAAAGGAGATATCATATCATCAGAGATCAAGACTGCCCACTTGGGGCCAAGCTAAGATCCTATGCACTGAGGGAGAAGTTACTTTTTACTAATGACTTGCATTTATTCCTGGACCTTGGAACCATAATAGATTCATTCATCTATCTATTTTTTCCTTGAGATTTAAATAACTTTCCATTTGCACAGGACATCATCACATGTGTATTCCTATTAAAGGCAAACATGGGCTTATGTTCTACAAGATACTAGAACTACTAATCATATGGGTCTCATTTCAAGCTATTCTCTAGATTTTTCTGATCAATATAGTAATGGATTGTGTTGGACATAGTTTGAATCTCTGCTGTTGGTGGCAGAGATTCACACACAATGCTTTCACATGCTTGCTTATAGGATAGTCAGACATCAAGTGACATTTAAATTTACCTACATCCCCAATCAGAACTACCCTGGATAACGTGCTATTAAAAAATGAAAGAAGTGGAGGTGCTGGAACCCAGTCCAAGAACGTGAGCGTGCCCAGCACTTGTGAGAAAACAAGAGTCTGTGACCTGTTTCTGCATAACACAGACTTGTTCTCAGAATGTGTTTCATATTCCTCCCAGGTGTCCAGGTGTAGCAGACAGGAGTGTTTACTTCCGATGTTGTTATTCGTATGCCTCTATGGGAAAAGGTTTTTTGTTTTGTTTTTTTGTTTGTTTTGTTTTTTGTTTTGTTTGTTTGTTTGTTTTTTGCCATGTGTGGCTTGTCCTCATGATTGAACACCTTACTCATGTAAGTCTTCCTAACCCTCAGGGTATGAACTACCTGATGCTCTGAATGCAGTTGGCTATTGCACGAGACTTTAGTCGGCCTCATTTTTAGGCTCCACTCTCCCAGGCCCATGCTGCCAACTAGAGCAGTGAAGGGGGAAGCTTCTGGCCTCTGGCAGTCTGTCCAGACCACAAATCACTCAGCCTCCAGCTGGAATTAATTTCAAAGCTTCAGGTTGAATCTAAATCCTTCCACCATGCTGTAATATTTTCAATTAAATCTCTGGCAAAAATTGAAAGTTAAAGTGGAGAGAATAAAATAATGAATTCCCAAGCATTCATTATTCAGCTTGAAATCTTAACCTAAGAGCAATCCCGCTTCATGTACATTATTTATCTTTTCATGTACTTTGATTATTCCCATATTGTTTTAAAGTAAAACACAGCTCAGTTATGTTTGCAGAAAGTACAATAATCACGAGCCCATCCCAGAAGAAAATGCACATGATACAGTGTAATAAAGCAGATGCTAAAGGCATAATGAAGAGCCTCAAACCTCATTAGTGCTTAGCATCTCAGGCTCTCCTGGGGGTCCCCAGACATTACAAGTGGGACGCTTAGAACCAAAATCCATCTGTGGCTTTGTCTCAGAAACCTGTGACTATATGCAAACACACAGAGCCTACTTTTAGTCTGGTGACTACTAATCCTTCTCTTGATACTCTTGAGATAGTACCTGAAACTCTACATTACTGCATTACTGTCTTTGATTTGCCAGGGGTGCACAGCCCTACTTGAAGCAGGTTAAGTGGAACATTTCAAGCATTAACAAGGTTACTGTTTTAAAGTCTTATTACAAAAGTAACATAAATTCCTTAAACATAATTTAGAAAGATACAAAAAAGCCCAAAGGAAACATATTAAATGCCTATACTTAAAGGGATTTTTAAAACATCAACATTTTGCGCTGGGCAGTGGTGGCACACGCGCCTGTAATCCCAGCACTATGGGAGGCAGAGGCAGGCGGATTTCTGAGTTCGAGGCCAGCCTGGTCTACAGAGTGAGTTCCAGGACTGCCAGGGCTATACAGAGAAACTCTGTCTCAAAAAAACCAACCAACCAACCAACCAACCAAACAAACAAACAAACAAAAAAACCAAAAACCCAAAACCCATCAACATTTTAGTACATTTTTTTCCTTTTGTTAAATTAAAAAGTGTTTTTTCATAAGCATGGACTATTTTATGAAATAGGTGTAAACTATTTGTATTACTTCATATGTAGTTAATATACTTTTATGTTCTCCAACATAATTTTTTAATTTTTATAAAATATGCCATTATAAGCAAAGACAATTCTATTTTTAGAGGACATCTATATTTTTCTTCTGTGGTATGTCAAGTGTGTGTGTGTTTAACTTATTTAAGGTAGGGCCTCATCAGGTCAGGCTGGCTTGGAATTCATAATTCCTGTGTCCATCTTTCAAGTACAGCATTACAGATAACATTAGTCAGGGTTCTCTAGAGGAACAGAACTTTTAGAATGGATATCTATCTATCTATCTATCTATCTATCTATCTATCCATCCATGATTCATTAGAATAGCTTACAGGCTGTGGTCCAGCTAGTCCAACCATTGCTCTCTCCCAGTGCAAGATCTAAGAATCCAGTAGTTGTTCAGTCCACAAGGCTGGATGCCTCTGCTGGTCTTCAGTATATGCTGGAGTCCCAAAGAACTAGGCTCTAATTCCAAGAGGAATGGATGTACCAGTGAGAGCAAGAACACACAGGAAAAGGGCAAAAGCTTCTTTCTTCCTGTATACAGGCAGCCAGCATTGAGCTGTGGCCCAGAGTCCCACCTCGGAAGATTCAGATTAGAAGTGGATCTTCTTCCCACTTCAAATGACTTAAAACAAAAACAAAAACAAAATCCCTCACTAGTGTACCCAGCCACTTTGGTTTTAGTTAGTTCCAGATGAAGTCAAGCTGGCTACCAAGAATAGCCAATACAATAGGTATCCATCATGCCTGGCGTATGAGGTATGTTTTAAAGCTAAAATCTCTGTGTCTCCTTAGAAAATAATATAGGAGGGTCTGGATATCTGTCTCTTTCTCCATGCCCACACCATATAATGGCACTAGTCTTGATAGAAATAGTATCAACTTATCCTCCAACACACGGTTTATGAAGGTACTTGTTTCCATACACCCTGATCAAGAGTATATTCCTTGTAATAAAAAAGTTTGATAGAACCAAATATGTACCTATTAACTTTTATCAGTTTACTGGAGGCTCAAAGTAATCGAGAGAGTTTGGCTGGTGTGGTGATGGAGGGGAAAAGGAACAGGGGACAGAAAACTTGAGCACTGGAATTGTTTGTTAATACATTCTACAATGTTAAAATATGATCCTTGAAAGTCAGGTCAGTCTATAAGGTTTCTGTCCCAGTGGGTAACACTTAGGGAGGTTTACAATGAGATATTTTACCCATCACTCCCAAGGGAGAAAGGCCCAGAGGGTCTCCTTCTCCTGTCCATGTTCAGGCCACTAGCACACTTCACCTTAAGCTGGTCTAAAGACCACTGGGTTCTTGGAAGGAAGAGCAGTTTTTCTTTGGCCATGTGACCTTGGGCATATCTTCCACTTTAATCCTATGTCCCCTTAAGAAGGAATAGCAGTAGCCGGGTGGTGGTGGCGCATGCCTGTAATCCCAGCACTTGGGAGGCAAAGGCAGGCGGATTTCTGAGTTCGAGGCCAGCCTGGTCTACAAAGTGAGTTCCAGGACAGCCAGGGCTACACAGAGAAACCCTGTCTCGAAAAAAAAAAAAAAACCAAAAAAAAAAAAAAAAAAAGGAATAGCAGTGATACAGCACCATTATCTGCCTTGAAGTTTTTCTGTGGAATTAAATCAAAGCATCCCCTTAAAATTTTTGTTAGCCTTAGCTGCTACAAAAGATCACTGCAGGGGAATCCGATCTAGAAGCTTGCCAACAAGGTCAAAACAAAGAACAATTAAAAATTACTTAGCAATATCTACACTGCCCGTGATCGCAGCAGATACACTGGTGAGGCACATGCACACACATTCTCAATGGAATTGCAGCACATTTTCATTTCCTCTGATGCACGTAATACTGGGTAATAAAGTTCTACAATTTTATAATGGCAAGGCAAACCTCTCTGGACCTCTTGATTTTATCCAACGGTGTAGCTCGGATGATCAAAATTCCATCCACGCTTTCATCTGAAAAATACTTTCCAGGTCTGTTCTGCTTAAGACATTCCAGGAATGCTGTGTTAGCCTGTGGGACACACCAGGACAGAAACTCTAGGAGACCCTCTGGGTACAAAAGGCTGGTGAACCGGGAGCCATTTCTTGAATCAACTTCTAGGAAAAGCACGAGTTAAAACAATTCCGGAAAGTTACACTGTTATAAAATCCAGATCGTTACTTTGTTTGCCGTTACTTTTAAACTTTGAAAAAGTTACAAAAAAGCTGTAGCTATTTTTAAGGTTCCAGGTCCAAGAGTTGAGCAGCACGCCCCGAGACAGACACACACACAGACACACACACACACACACACACACACACACAATTCAAAACCTCAATACAGTATCTCCAGTCTGGTCCAACTCAAAACCTAAGTCCATTTCTTTTGCAGAACAGTTTACTGCAAAAGATACCATCTGGCTTCGTCTAGCCTTAATAATTGGTAGACAGGCAGACGGAAGCAAACTGAATTATATACTGTACTAGATGTAGAACTTCTCAAGACTTGAAGACTGAAGCACTTTGGGCGACGCAGTTTAGCAGCTGAATAAAGAGCCTGCCTAGAATGTAAGCTCTGTAAGGCCAGGGACATCGCCGGCTCTCACTTTAAACGGCAGCACACAAAAGATTTGTCGGTGCAGGCTCGAACCCCTGCCTTGGAGCTCCAAGCACAGCCCGGGAGTCACGTGACGCGCGCTCCGCCCCCTTCAGTCCCGGAGGTCGCGCCAATCCAGGGACAGTGCAAGTGGGCCCGGTCGTTCCGACTCTCACGGACCCGAGCCTGTCGCCTCATCCCGGTCCCCGGCTCCACGCTCCAGGTCTCCGGCAAGGCGTACCGAGCACTCGACCTCCAGCCCAGAAGCTTGCGTTCTGACGCGGGGCGGTCTGAGGGAGCCGGGCGGAGCCTCGGGAGCCTCCCCGCGCCGTGCGGCGTGCTGACGCGAGCGGCGAGCGGGGCGGGCCGGCCTCGGCTCCTCCCGCCGCGGGCCCACTGGCCGCCCGCCTCCCCCACCCTCGGCCGGTCAGCGTCCAAGACTGCGTCGCGCAGCATCGCGTCGGCCCGGCCCGGCCCGGCCCCCCGGGCAGATGCCCCGAGTTGCCGCTGTCGCCGCCGCCGACTCGGCCGGTGGCGGTGTGGGAGGCGGGCGCCTGGCCCGGGGCCGCCGAGCGTGACAGACGCGGCCGGGGCCGCCGGGGGCTGTCGGGGCCGCGCGCGGACCATGTATTTCCTGAGCGGCTGGCCCAAGAGGCTGCTCTGCGCGCCGCGGAGCCCGGCCGAGGCGCCGCTCCACGTCCAGGCTGACCCTCGGAGAGCGTTCTTCGCCGTGCTGGCCCCGGCCCGCCTCAGCATCTGGTACAGCCGAGTAAGTAGGCGCCGGCGTCCCGACTTCCCCCGAGCGGCCCCCTATCCGGTCCCGACTTCCCCCGAGAGGCCCGGATCTAGTCCCGATTCTCCCAGAGCGACCCCAGCCCCGTCTTGACTCCCTCCGAACGACCACCCCGACTAACCCCGGAACCCCCAGTTACCCCCAAGTGACCCTGGAACTGGCGCGACTGCCGCCGAGAGACTCCAGACCGGTCCCGACTCCCTCCGAGCGACGGCGGTCCCGTCCCAACTAACTACCCCCGAACGCCCCCGGCCGGTCCCGACTTCCCCCCGAGCGGCCCTCGCTCTCGGGCTGGAGCCGCGCGCGGGCAGTCTCCGCAGCACCCCAGTCCCCGCGTGGCACCCGCAGCCGCGCGCCAGGCCCCGAGCTCCCTAGCCGAGCCCAGACTTGCCTGCCTCTCTGCCCCCTTTGCCGCCGCCGAGCCAATCTGTTGGAACGTCCCCCGGCACTCCGGCAGCTGTGGCGTCCCAGCTCCCCGCCCCGGCTTTAAAGGTCGTTGTTTCGTGGAGTTCCGGAAAGCCTGTTGGTCTTTACCAAGTGTCAGAATTTACAGTCCTGTTGGAACTGATTTCTAAAAACTTAAGGCTTGTTGGGTTTGCGTGTGGATGGATGTCTTAGTAACTTAGCTCCGGGTCTCCCCTCACCTACATCACGGACTCCAGTCCTATTCTTGGCTGCTCTTGGACTCTGGAGAGCTGCTGGGACGGTGGAGAGCCGAGGAGCTCACATCTGTCTGCGCCGCACCTGGAAATAATAAGGTTTGGAGGGAACATAGGGTCAGAATTCTTTGATTTCAGTCCTTGCCTTTTTTTTCCTCCCGTGCCTTGAGTTCCGAGTAGATAAGAGAATTAACTTGAAAAGTAAGGGGTGAGCGAGCGGGCTAGCCCCCGTCCAGTCTGTGTTGCTCCTGGACATCTGTAAAAATTACAGAATTCTGAGTTTAAGATTGCCCCCTCCTCATTCAAAGAGACAGTACTATTTGATGTCAGAGTGGTGGTCTTCTTGAAAAGAGACTAGAGGTTGGTTGACCTTGCCCTTGCTAGATATGTGAAACGTTGGTTTTTGGTTTGGTTAAACCCTTTAGATCTCTGCCTATTACTCCGCTGTGCTGATAATGCCCTTGATTGCCCTCACACACAGCTGCGGTAAAACCGATGCTAGAATTTAAGTAATTTAGGTTTCTCTTTTACTATTTCATAGTTAGGCTGTAAATCAGACTGTTTGCCACTAAGTTTTGGCTGACCTAATTTTCAGAAAGGTATCAAAACCACAGGCTACCAAACAATTATAGCATCAGCAATATGATACTCAGATCCGTGCTTAATTGAAGTTTTAAATATATGAGTTGTATGTGTAAGTTGGTACCTAAGTGAGATCAGATCCGTTTTCAACATATTGAAAAGCAGTTGAACAACTTTTATGTAGTGCAACTATTTAAGGTTAATAGTTGTTTGGAAGAACATAATTAGAAGTTGGATTTTGCATTGTTTTCTAAAATTAGTAGTTTTGTTCCAATGTAACACTTTTAAAACCTAACATTTTAATTATTTTAACCTCTAAAGATACAAATCTGATTTATGTAAGTTTAGCATGGTAGGCCGGAAGCTTATAGGATAGATACCTCCTTTCCCCTCACCTCCCCATGAAAGGGACCTTAAAGTGAGTGTCAGTTGTATTGTGGACATTGTGACATTAATAAAATCTGTTTGGACTGGGAGTTAGATGTAGTATTCCGGAATTAAAGCATCCCCTACTCATTTCCTTCAAACTCCACTCTACACACCCGAGTTTCACAAAAGTACCTTGGTTACTACTGATCTCTAGTGTGTAAAACTTAGTATTTCACACACATGCAAAACAATACATCACACACAGGGAAATAAAACGTTTTCAGAGGGTAGATTTTGGGGAGTATATGGGTTCAGAGGCATAAAGTGAAATATATTTCTGGACTATTGTAGGGAGCCTACAGGGCACTCTAGGTTTACTTGCTGGTTAACCTGAAACTCTGAGCACAAGCTTTGTTACATAGAAAATCCGGCTTAAGTGGGATGATGCTAAGGTTTGATTGTGTGGCGGGGTGAGTGGGAACAGTGCCAGGCCCTGCCTGCCAAGGCTTTGTCTCTTGGGATATATGCTTTTCTTATGCTGTAAGAACGCTCACTTGAATTTTCTCATTTCCAAACTTTACAACACAGTGTTGAGGTTACAAAATATTAAAAGCAAAACTCTCTCTAGGTAAACCAAAGAGGCTACCCATAATTTGGAATGAATTGGTTTAAAATATCTTCATTGAGAATATGAATGAGAGTGTTGATTTTATTTATTTTTAGACTGTTGTGAAGTTCAAAAGGGATTTACAGAGTTGAAGTGTTAAACAAGTTACTTTAGAGCCGGGCGGTGGTGGCGCACGCCTGTAATCCCAGCACTCTGGGAGGCAGAGGCAGGCGGATTTCTAAGTTCGAGGCCAGTCTGGTCTACAGAGTGAGTTCCAGGACAGCCAGGGCTATACAGAGAAACCCTGTCTCGGGGGGAAAAAAAAAAGTTACTTTAGGACATTTGAAGGCAGGGATAGTAGTGACTCAAAAGAGAAAATAATGAGATTTTTGCTTGTTTGGAATTTTGTTAGTACTCAATAAAGTAAGCATGCATAAGAAAAAGGTAGTTTTGGGATGGAGAGATGGCTCAAAGGTTAAAAGCACCGACTGCTCTTCTGAAGGTCCTGAGTTCAAATCCCAGCAACCACATGGCGGCTCACAACCATCCGTAATGAGATCTGATGCCCTCTTCTGGTGTGTCTGAAGACAGCAGCAGTGTACTTAGATATAATAACAGATGAATCTTTAAAAGAAAGAAAAAGGTAGTTTTAAAAAAGAAGACCAGCTTTGTGGAAGATATGTGAATTTAGTCATTGCTTGTCTGAAAAAGTTGCCGTATGTGAAGCTTTGGCTACCCATTAGACTATTAGACCATGGGAACATTAAACTAAAATCTCAAAAAAAACAAAAACAAAAACAAAAACGGGGTTTTTTTGTTTGTTTGTTTTTTTTTTTTTTTTGAGACGTGGTTTCTCTGTATAGCCCTGTCTGTGCTGGAACTCACTCTGTAGACCAGGCTGGTCTCAAACTCAGAAATCTGCCTGCCTCTGCCTCCCAAGTGCTGGGATTAAAGGCATGTGCCACCACTGCCTGGCTTCTAGTAAGCTTTTATGAACCATTTATAGCTACCTTCATTATGTACTAAATTGCTATTTGGAATTCCAGTGTTTTAGACTCATATCTGTTCAGACTAATTTTCTAGCCAAATTTGAAAGATACATGTTAGTGCTGTTTGTTTTGTTAATGAACAAACCTTTCTGTAGATATCCACTTTGCTTTTTGATAATTAAAATAGCACATTTCATCACTAAATTGGGTTTGTTGCTTGGTTTTCAGTGTGATGTGTTAGTAGAGGTTTGCCCTTTGGACACTGTGGTTCTAATTCGGAGTTCTAGAACCTAGTCCAGGGACCAGCCAGGCCTAAGTACATGGCGCAGCGGGGAGAGTGCTGCCATTCCTGATGGCCCCCACGGTGACAGAGTCACTCCCGCAGGTGGTTCTCGCCTTCATGCTCGTGCCACACATGTGTGCTTGCACATCCACACATAAACCCACTAAAAAACCAAGTGAACGGGTGAGTACGTAATTTGAAAGCCTACTGAAGTCTACAATAGTGTTACCCACAGCTTTTGAAGCCGTAAGTGGCTGTTTTTTTAAATATTTAGGACGTGGCTTAGTGGCCCCTCCTGTGATCCGAGCAGGTGAGATTGGGAGGATGAGGCAGGAACTGCTGTGACTTTGAGGGATAGCCTGAGCTAGCATAAGGGCTAGAGGAAGACCTTGTTGAGGAAAAGGAAGGAGGACGAGGGAAGAGAAGGAGAAAAGAAAGAAAGATTTCGTATGTATGTTAGTCTGAGGTGACAGGCAGGACTTTATTGATGAGATGGGTATTTCTCTGAGAGTGCTGTAGATTGAGCTGGGGTTGAGCTGCTCCGTGACTGAGTGCTGCGTGAGATGAGCTGCGCTTGGTAGTGTAGCGAGGACCGTGGCCATCCTTTACTAGGCGGTAGGGTAGCGAGGACCGTGGCTATCCTTTACTAGACTCCTTGACTGTAACTGTGAACGACTACATACGTGAGCATTAAAATATTTTCCATGTTTCCATTCTGAGTTAGATACATACTCATTTCAATTTTCAGGTCACTGATTTCAAAATATTTAAATTACTTTCACAAGGTTTGTTGAATACTAATTGTAAAGGGTAGCATAAATAGGCAGTACATGAAAGTAATGAAGGGCTTATATTGAGAGAAAACATTTTGCCCAATGATGTGTGTTAATATGATACATGAAAGCCTTCTGTTTTTGTTTTTTGTTTTTGTTTTTTGTTTGTTTGTTTGTTTTTGAGACAGAGTTTCACTCTGTGTCACTGGCTGGCCTGGAACTCACCATCACACCCAGAGAATGGAAGTCTTTTGAGTTACCACTGTGGGTTGCTAATAAAAAGTTGAGATTGGCAATTCATCACTGTCTCATAAATAATGTATTTGAGTAACCCTGAGCAGAAACTTGCATTCCTGTTGATGTGTGCTAATAGTGAAAAATCCCTGTTACTTCGTACGTGGAAAAGACAGTAAGGTAGATGTCTCAGGAGCCAAGCTGTAAGTATATAATTAGCTGGGTCCTCAGGAAGACTGTTTAATTTCCTTCTCCTTTTTTCTGACCCTCGCATTTCACCTTTTCAGCTCTGTTCTGTCACCGCCTCCAGAGACCTCCTTATACGTCCACGTGTCTCAAATCGTCTAGGGTTCACTTTCCGTTAAAGCATAAAGTTCAAGCTCCTTGGTGTGATATGAGAGCCACTCCTGTCCTGGAGCGCTCTCTTGCCTCACGTCTGGTTATTAGTGTATTGCCTATCCTTCAGCGTCTGTTGCAATCCCTTTCTCCATGAGTCATCGCTACCTACCATAACCGGAAGGGCTCATTTATTGATGAAGTACTGTTTTGGGTTCTTTTCCTTCTAGCTTTATTGAAGTATATATATGACAAAAATTGTAAAACTTATGATGTATGGTAAAATGTTTTTATATACATGTGTAGTGATTGCAATAATCAAGCTAATAAGCATGCCCACCACCTCACATAGTCCCTGTATGTGTATGAAAACACTTAAGATCTACCTCAGGCTATAGAGGTAGCCTGGTGGTTAAGAGCACTCACTTGGAGAGGACCCAGGTTTAGTTCACATGCTGATGCCCTCTTCTGGCCTCTGCAGGCATAGGGTATCCATTTGGGGTATATGCATACATGTAGGCACACACTCATACGTATAAAAAAAAATCTCTTGGGCCTCTGACCTACACATAGACACGTTGTAGCACATGCATGGCCCCCACCAAACACAATATTATTATTGTATAATAATAATAATGAGCAAATTTCAAGTATATACTACTATTACCTGTAGTCTCCAAATTCTTCATTAAATCACAAAAATTGGCTAGTTTTATAACTGTGTATTTGTAGTTGACCCAAATCACCCCATTTCCCCACTCTGACTTCTGGTAATCTCTGCTCTATTCTTGCTTTTTATGAGTTTTACTTCTTGAGAATTTGTATATATAGTAGTTTCTGTAGTATATGCTATCCTTTGGCTGTTATTTACTGTTATTTCATTAAAAGTTCATCCATGTTGTACTGAGTATCAGGATTTCCTTTTTTATAAAAGACTGAGTAATATCCCATTGTATACACACCACATTTACGCTATCAGTTTATCTGCTGACAACCACTTAGTTTCCACATTATGGTGACTGGAGTAATGCTTTAGTGAATACCGGAATGCAGGTAACTTTCAAAATACTCATTTCAATTCCTTGTTTTTGTACATCTTTGGAGTGATACCATATCTGTGCTCAAGTATGCACACAGATACGTACTAAAAATATTGGATTATGAAACCGTGTGGTTCTTTAAAAAATTTGTAAAGAATACCCCATATGGTTTTCTGTAGCTGCTATATCAATTACACTCTCACCAGTTTCTAGAAATTCCCTTTTCTATATTCCCACCAACATTTATCATTTGACTTCTTGGTGAAAACCATTGTAGCAGCTACAGAATTACAGCTTTGATGTGCATGCATTTCCCTGCTCAGCAGCAATACTGAGTACCTATTGGCCTACTGACTGTTTTTACTTAATTTTGTGGGGGGAACAATGTCAGTTCAGGCCCATCACTGATTTAAATTTTTTTTTCTGTTAACTTTATGAATTGCTAAATGTCTTAGTTAGGGTTTTACTGCTGTGAACAGACCCCATGATCTTATAAACATCTTATAAATGACAACATTTAATTGGGGCTGGCTCACAGGTTCAGAGGTTCAGTCCATTGTCATCAAGGCAGAAGCATGGCAGCATCCAGGCAGGTGTAGTGCAGGAGGAGCTGAGAGTTCTACATCTTTAAAGGAAGTCAGGAACAGACTGGGCATCCTCAGGCATCTAGGAGGAAGATCTCCAAGCCCAACCCCACAGTGACACACTTCCTCCAACGAGGCCACACCTTCTAATAGTGCCCCTCCCTGGGACAAGCACGTGCAAACCCTCACACTAAGCACCCTGCATCTATACACGTGTGCACGGTCTCCCTTTATACAGACTGTCTCTTCATCAGCTGTTTTCCTTGCTGGTTGGAAGCTTTTTAGATTCACGTATTTTCTTTGCTTTTGGTGCCATCCAAAACATTTACCAAGACCAATATCAGGGAGCTTTCCCCCCATTTTCATCAGGAAATTGATTGTTTCAGGCCCTGTGTTTAGTTTAAGTCTTTAGTTTGCCCTGACGACCTTTGTAGATGAGTCCTTTATCCTTCCCATTTAGATATCTAGTTTTCCTGGTACCATTTGATGAAAAGACAAAACATTTTCCCTTTTGTTCAATCTTAGAGTCTTTATCAAAGGTGAGGTGATAGTGTGTGGGATGGGGGGCTTGGTTTCTCTGTAGAGATTCTCTTCTGTTCCATTCATTCTGTTCCTCTCTGTGCCTTGCTTCTATCCAAATATAGTGCTATCTTGATTGCTGTAGCTATACACTATACTTAAAAAACCAGGTAGTATGAATAAAGTATTGTTTTTTTGTTTGATTGCTTTTGCTATATGTTCTTTTGGGTTCTCTATGAATTTTAAGATTGTTCTATAAATTTCTATGAAAAACTCATTGGAATTTCGATAGGGATTGTATTGGTAGTATGCACGTTTAAACAATGTCAGCTCGTCATCCATGAACATGGGATATCTTTCTCATCTCTGTCATGCTCAGGGTCTTGCAGCCTCAGTGCCATCTGGTTAGTTACATTTATATACTATTTTACTTTTGGATGTTGTTTATAAATAGAATTGCATTCTTAAGTTCTTTTCAGTTTGTTTTTAGTGTAAAGAAATAATGGTTTTACCGGGCGTGGTGGTGCACTAATCCCAGCACTTGGGAGGCAGAGGCAGGCGGATTTCTGAGTTCGAGGCCAGCCTGGTCTACAGAGTGAGTTCCAGGACAGCCAGGGCTACACAGAGAAACCCTGTCTCGAAAAAAAACAAAAAACAATAAACAAAAAACAAACAAACAAAAAAGAGAGCACTGAAGAAATAATGGTTTTGTGCATAGTTTTTATATCTTGACACTTACTGACTTTGTGTACTTATTTTTAGTTGTGGAATCTTTAGGGCTTTCTGTGTTGCACTTCTTCCTTGGACTTCTGCTTTTGTTGTAAATTTTGTACTTCTGCTTTATTTTTAAAACTTTAAAGCTTTTTAGGCAGCAAAACTAGCTCATTTTATATTAGCCAGGGTATTTTGAACAGGGTAAAAGTCTGTAAATTCTGGCTACTTACGAGGTTGAGACAGGATAATCATTGCTTTTCAAACAAGGCTGCTTTCTTAGTTCTGCCCACATTAGCTTGATCAAATATTATTTCTTAGATTTTTCTTGTGGTCTAAAGGAAGGTTAGTCTAATTATATTTCTTTGCCATTACCTGAAGTTATTTCATGGAAAAGAATTTTGTATATTTTTACTTTTCCAGTATTGATAGTGTGGGCTGTTACCTAAACCTCACTATTATTTAATCAGTACTTTACTTTAGAATATCAGCACAATTTATTATTAGCTGGCCAAGGTTCTATGAATTTTATGTGATTGGAAAATATTTTGAAGCCACAAATATCAAAAATATTTGGTATTTATAGTGTTAAGGCTGAAAAATGACTGTTGCATTTGAGATCCTCTGGTAATCGATTGCTACATAACAAAAGGGCTCTTTTATTTAAACATTACTTTTTTTTTTTTTTTTTAAAGAAAGTTTGCTATAATCAATATATCAGTCAGGCCATTTCTTTATAGTCTTGAGAAGGGCCCTTTGATCTTTTGTTGATGTTCCTTCTTTGGGTGCTACTTAGCCAAATTCCTTAAAATGTTCCAATGAAGTCTGTCTTGACTGTGTTTCCCATTATTTTATTACTTGGAGTCTGCATGTTACCAAACAATGATATGAATATGAAAATGGGAAACTGTAGAGCTGCCCAGGTACATTATCATCACATGGCTCAGCATGTGACTGTATGCTACACTATCTCCCTGGGTTCCTGCTCACATGCAGAGCTGCCCAGGTACATTATCATCACATGGCTCAGCATGTGACTGTATGCTACACTATCTCCCTGGGTTCCTGCTTACATGCAGAGCTGCCCAGGTACATTATCATCACATGGCTCAGCATGTGACTGTATGCTACACTATACATGATGCTGTGACTGTGTGGGAGATACATGATGCTGTGACTGTATGGGAGATACATGATGCTGTGACTGTGTGGGAGATACATGATGCTGTGACTGTGTGGGAGATACATGATGCTGTGACTGTGTGGGAGATACATGATGCTGTGACTGTGTGGGAGATACATGATGCTGTGACTGTGTGGGAGATACATGATGCTGTGACCGTATGGGAGATACATGATGCTGTGACTGTGTGGGAGATACATGATGCTGTGACTGTATGGGAGATACATGATGCTGTGACTGTGTGGGAGATACATGATGCTGTGACTGTATGGGAGATACATGATGCTGTGACCGTATGGGAGATACATGATGCTGTGACTGTGTGGGAGATACATGATGCTGTGACTGTGGGAGATACATGATGCTGTGACTGTATGGCAGAGGAAGCCCCTCCCCTCATGGCAGCCCAGAACCAGAAGAAGGGACAGAGAGGAGGGACCATGGACCTAGTATCTTTTTCAAGGGTATGCACCCAGTGACTGATTTCATTTCTTAGGGCCCTACTTTCTGCTACCTCCCAATAGCACCAAGCCTAAAACACCCAGGTCTTTGGGGAACATTTATGACCCAGAGCGTAACATACAGAGTATTTGCTGTAGTAAATAATCCTCTATGGTCTACGGATCTGCTCATTTCCTCCAGTCCTCACGATCCCTATTTAAATCAACAACAATAAAGCCCACAACCAAAACCAAAGATCTGCCTGTCCTTTTACAAGTATCATATAATTGGAACTGTATAGTGTTCATCTTTTCCAGTAATAATGCATTTAAGATTTCTCCATTTTTTTTCATGTCTTGATGTCTGGATCTGCCATAGTTAATCAATTACTGAAGAGATAACATGATTACTAACCAGGCTGGCCTCGAACTCAGAAATTTGCCTACCTCTGCCTCCCTAGTCCTAGGATTAAAAGCATGCACCATTGCTGTTCGGTTGTGTTCTACTTTTGTTGTTGTTGCCATTTAAAACAGGGCCTTTCTTATTATGAAGCCCACTCTAGTCTCAAACTCACTAACCCAGGCTGGGGTTAAATTCATGATCCTCTCACCTAAGTGCTGGGAGACACCACACTCATGTCTTTAAATTGTCTTTTGTATGAATGTTTTTAGCTCACTTGGATAAGTGATGAGTAAATACTACCTTATATGATTAGTGTGTTTGGTTCTGTAAGAAGGTGCCAGTTGTATAAAGTGGCTATTATCACTTTGCATTTTCATTAGCAAAGAATGAATTCCTATTGTTCTATCATATCCTTGATAGCATTTGAATGTTAACCATTCTAATAGGTATTTAATGGTTGCTATCTTGTGTTTATTACTTTCTCTAAGGACAAAGGATAATGAATATCTTGTGGGAAGATTGCTTTCCATGTGTATTTCTTGCTTGGTGACTGTTGAGATCTTTTGCCCAACTTTTAATTGGGTTGTTTTGTTTCTGAATTTTACGTTTGTGTATTTTTTTTGATATATTCTTTATTTACATTTCATTTCCCTTTTCCTGGCTCCCAACCCCCCAAAAGTCCCATATGCCCTTTTCCCTCCCCCTGTTCCCCCATCCTACCCTTCCCACTTCCCTGTTCTGGCCTTTCCAGATCCAGGGTCCACTCCTTCCTTCTTCTCGAACATCATTTGGTATGTGGATTGTGTCTTTGGTGTTCCAAGATTCTAGGCTAATATCCACTTATCAGTGAGTGCATACCATGGGTATTCTTTTGAGACCGGGTTACCTCACTTAGTATGATGTTCTCCAACTCCATCCATTTGTCTAAGAATTTCATGAATTCATTGCTTCTAATGGCTAAATAGTACTCCATTGTGTATATATACCACATTTTTTGTATTCATTCCTCTGTTGAGGGACATCTGGGTTCTTTCCAGCTTCTGGCTATTATGAATAAGGCTGCTATGAACATAGTGGAGCATGTATCCTTATTACATGCTGGGGAATCTTCTGGGTATATGCCCAGGAGTGGTATGGCAGGGTCCTCTGGAAGTATCGTGTCCAGTTTTCTGAGGAACCACCAGACTGATTTCCAGAGTGGTTGTACCAGCTTGCAATCCCACCAGCAGTGGAGGAGTGTTCCTCTTTCTCCACATCCTCGCCAACACCTGCTGTTTCCTGAGTTTTTAATCTTAGCCATTCTGACTGGTGTGAGGTGAAATCTCAGGGTTGTTTTGATTTGCATTTCCCTAATGACTAATGATGTTGAACTTTTCTTAAGGTGCTTCTCAACCATCCAAAGTTCTTCAGATGAAAAGTCTTTGTTTAGCTCCGTACCCCATTTTTTGATAGGGTTATTTGGTTTTCTGGGGTTTAACTTCTTGAGTTCTTTGTATATATTGGATATTAGCCCTCTGTCAGATGTAGGGTTGGTGAGGATCTTTTCCCAATTTGTTGGTTGCTGATTTGTCCTTTTGACAGTGTCTTTTGCCTTACAGAAACTTTGTAATTTTATGAGGTCCCATTTGTCTATTCTTGATCTTAGAGCATAAGCTATTGGTGTTCTGTTCAGGAACTTTCCCCCTGAGCCAATGTCCTTAAGGCTCTTCCCCAATTTCTTTTCTATTAGTTTCAGTGTGTCTGGTTTTATGTGGAGGTCCTTGATCCACTTGGAGTTGAGCTTAGTACAAGGAAATAAGAGTGGATCAATTTTCATTCTTCTGCATGCTGACCTCCAGTTGAGCCAGCACCATCTGTTGAAAAGGCTATCTTTTTTCCACTGGATGTTTTCAGCTCCTTTGTCGAAGATCAAGTGGCCATAGATGTGTGGGCTCAATTCTGGGTCTTCAATCCTATTCCATTGATTCACCTCCCTCTCACTGTACCAATACCATGCAGTTTTTAACACTATTGCTCTGTAGTATTGCTTGAGGTCCGGGATACTGATTCTCCCAGAAGTTCTTTTACTGTTGATGATAGTTTTAGCTATCCTGGGTTTTTTGTTATTCCAGATGAATTTGAGAATTGCTCTCTCTAACTCTATGAAGAACTGAGTTGGAATTTTGATGGGGATTGCGTTGAACCTGTATATTGCTTTTGTCAAGATTGCCATTTTAACTATATTAATCCTGCCAACCCAGGAGCATGGAAGATTTTTCCATTTTCTGAGGTCTTCTTCCATTTCCTTCTTCAGAGACCTGAAGTTCTTGTCATACAAATCTTTAACTTGTTTGGTTAGTCACACCAAAATACTTTATAAAGTATTGTTTGTGGCTATTGTGAAGGTTGTCATTTCCCTAATTTCTTTCTCAACCTGCTTATCCTTTGAGTATAGGAAGGCTACTGATTTGCTTGAGTTGATTTTATAACCAGCCACTTTGCTGAAGTTGTTTATCAGCTGTAGTAGTTCTCTGGTGGAGTTTTTTGGGTCACTTAAGTATACTATCATATCATCTGAGAATAGTAATAGTCTTACTTCTTCCTTTCCAATTTGTATCCCTTTGACCTCCTTATGTTGTCGAATTGCTCCAGCTAGTACCTCAAGTACTATATTGAAAAGATATGGTGAGAGGGGGAAGCCTTGTCTAGTCCCTGATTTTACTGGGATTGCTTCAAGTTTCTCTCCATTTACTTTGTTGTTGGCTACTGGTCTGCTGTAAATTGCTCTTACTATGTTTAGGTATGGGCCTTGAATTCCTGTTCTTTCCAAGACTTTTAGCATGAAAGGATGCTGAATTTTGTCAAATGCTTTTTGAGCATCTAATGAAATGACCATGTGGTTTTTTTCTTTGAGTTTGTTTATGTAGTGGATTACATTGATGGATTTCTGTATATTGAACCATCCCTGCATACCTGGGATGAAGCCAACTTGATCATGGTGAATAATTGTTTTGATGTGTTCTTGGATTAGATTGGCAAGAATTTTATTGAGTATTTTTGCATCGATGTTCATAAGGGAAATTGGTCTGAAGTTCTCTTTCTTAGTTGGATCTCTGTGTGGTTTTGGTATCAGCATAATTGTGGCTTCGTAGAATGAGTGGGGTACTGTTCCTTCTGTTTCTATTTTGTGGAATAGTTTGAAGAGTATTGTTATTAGGTTTTCTTTGAAGGTCTGATAGAATTCTGCACTAAAACCATCTGGTCCTGTGCTTTTTTTTGTTGGAAGACTTTCTATGACCCCTTCTATTTCTTTAGGAGTTATAGGACTGTTTAGATGATTTATTTGATCCTGATTTAATTTTGGTATTTGGTATCTGTCTAGGAAATTGTCCATTTCCTCCAGATTCTCCAGTTGTGTTGAGTATAGGCTTTTGTAGTAGGATCTGATGGTTTTTTGAATTTTCTCAGTTTCTGTTATTATATCTCCCTTTTCATTTCTAATTTTGTTAATTTGGATACTGTCTCTGTGCCCTTTGGTTAGTCTGGCTAAGGGTTTATCTAACTTGTTGATTTTTCTCAAAGAACCAGCTTTTGGTTTTGTTGATTCTTTGTATGGTCCTCTTTGTTTCAACTTGATTGATTTCAGCCCCGAGTTTGATGATTTCCTCTCTTCTACTCCTCTTGGGTGAATTAGCTTCTTTTTGTTCCATAGCTTTCAGGTTTTCCATTATTTTGCTAGTATATGCTCTCTCCAGTTTCTTTTTGGAGGCACTCAGGGCTATGAGTTTTCCTCTTAGCACTGATTTCATTGTGTCCCATAGATTTGGGTATGTTGTGCCTTCATTTTCATTAAATTCTAAAAAGTCTTTTTGATTTCTTTATTTCTTCCTTGACTAAGGTATCATTGAGTAGAATATTGTTCAGCCTCCATGTGTATGTGGACTTTCTGTTGTTTTTGTTGCTGTTACCCCATGGTGATCTGATAGGAGTCATGGGATTAGTTCAGTCTTCTTATATTTGTTGAGGTCTGTCTTGTGACCAATTATATGGTCGATTTTGGAGAAGGTACCATGAGGTGCTGAGAAAAAGGTATATTCTTTTGCTTTAGGATGAAATGTTATATATATATATATATATATATATATTTGTTAAATCCAATTGGTCCAAAGCTTCAATAAGTTTCCTTGTGTCCCTGTTTAGTTTCTGTTTTCCTGATCGGTCCATTGAGGATAGTGGACTGTTGAGGTCCCCCACAATTATTGTGTTAGATGCAATGTGTGCTTTGAGCTTTAGTAAAATTTCTTTTAGGAGTGAGGGTGCCCTTGCATTTGGAGCATAGATGTTCAGAATTGTGAGTTCTTCTTGGTGGATTTTTCCCTTGACCAGCAAGAAGTCTTTTGATGACTTTAGGTTGAAAGTCAATTTTATCTGATATTAGAATGGCTACTCCAGCTTGTTTCCTGAGATCATTTGCTTGTAAAATTGTCTTCCACCCTTTTACTCTAAGGTAGTGTTTGTCTTTGACCCTGAGGTGTGTTTCCTGTATGTAGCAAAATGTAGGGTCCTGTTTCCGTATCCACTCCGTTAGTCTATGTCTTTTTATTGGGGAATTGAGTCCATTGATGTTAAGAGATAGTAAGGATTAGTGATTATTACTGCCTGTCATTTTTGATGTTATTTTTGAGTGGTTATCTTCTTTTGAGTTTGATGGAAGGTTACTGTCTTGCTTCTTCCAGAGTGTAGTTTCCCTCCTTGTATTGGAGTTTTCCTCCTATTATCCTTTGTAGGGCTGGGTTTGTGAAAAGATATTTTGTAAATTTGGTTTTGTCATGGAATATTTTGGTTTCTCCATCTACGTTGATTCAGAGTTTTGCTGGGTATAGTAGTCTTGGCTGACATTTGTGTTCTCTTAGAGTCTCCATGAGATCCGCCCAGGATCTTCTAGCTTTCATGGTCTCTGATGAGAAGTCTGGTGTGATTCTGATAGGTCTTCCTTTATATGTTACTTGGCCTTTGTCTCTTACTGCCTTTAATATTCTTTCTTTGTTTAGTATGTTTGGGGTTTTGATTATTATGTGACGGGAGGTATTTCTGTTCTGGTCCAGTTTGTTTGGAGTTCTGTAGGCTTCTTGTATATTCATGGGCATCTCTCTCTTTAGGTTAGGGAAGTTTTCTTCCATAATTTTGTTGAAGATATTTGCTGGCCCTTTAAGTTGTAGATCTTCACTCTCATCTATACCTATAATCCTTAGGTTTGGTCTTCTCATTGTGTCCTGGATTTCCTGGATGTTTTGGGTTACAAGCCTTTTGCATTTTGCATTTTCTTTGACTGTAGAGTCAATGGTTTCTATGGTATCTTCAGCATCTGAGATTCTTTCTTCTATCTCTTGTATTCTGTTGTTGATATTTGCATCTATGACCCCTGATTTCTTCCCAAGGTTTTCTATCTTCAAAGTTGTCTCCCTTTGTGATTTCTTAGTTGTTTCTACCTCTTTGTTTAGACCCTGGATGCTTTTGCTCAGTTCCTTCACTTATTTGTTTGTGTTTTCCTGTAATTCTTTATTTTTGTGTTTCTTCTTTCATGACTTCTGCCTATTGACTCAATTCCTCCTGCATTTAGGTGATTTTTTGTTTCCTCTTTATTGGCTTCTGTCTGTTGACCCATATTCTCCTAGATTTCTTTAAGTGATTTTTGTGTTTCCATTGTTAAGGGCTTCTAACCTATTTGTGTTCCCCTGAATTTCTTTAAGAGATTTGTTTATGTCTTTTTTGTGTTCCTTTAGCAGCATCATGACCAGTGCTTTTAAATCCAAATCTTGTTTTCTGGTGTGTTGGGTTATCCAGGACTTGCTGTGGTTGGAGAATTGGGTTCAGATGCTGCCATATTGCCTTGATTTCTGTTAGTAACGTTCCTATGTTTGCCTTTTGCCATCTGTTTATCTCTGGAGTTAGTTGGTCTTGTTGTTACTGGTTGGTGTTTGAAGCTCCTGTGAGCCTGGTGTTTGGTGTTGCTGTCGCCCAGGGTGTCTGTGATCCTGAGGCAGAAACCGGAAGGCTTCCGCCACAGGGCTCTGAATTATTTCCTCAGCTCTGCTGGCCTGGACTCATGTCCCCTCCCGACTTGCCGCTGGGTGAGTAGCTGGCCTCCCACCCTGCTTGAAGATGGTGCTGTTGTGTCTGTGTGCTTTTTATAGCAGTTAATTATTAGGTGTTTGCAAACATGTCCCTACTCTGTGCCTTCTGTCCGTATTCTCTTACTAGCATTTTTACAGAACAGCTTTTAATTTTAGTGAATTATGAACCATTTGCTCTAGATATTGACTCTTTGGGAGGAAGTCACTGCTCAATCTTAGGTCATCTAGGTTTTTACTATGTCATATTCCAGGAATTTTACACTTTACACATAGGATTTTGATTTATTTTGAATTCTTGAGAATTGTGTAAGGAATGCATCTTGATGAACTTTTATGAATTGATTTCCATTTGTTTTAGCATTGTATTGCTTTTGCTCTTTGACAATAATCAGTTGACTATGTGAGTCTGTGTCTAGGCTCTCTGTGCTGTTTCTTTGATCAGTTTGTCTATTTCTGCGTGATTACTGTGGCTTTATAGTGATAAGTCAGGCTGGAGAGATGGCTCAGCTGTTAAAGGCTAGGCTCACAACCAAAAATACAATGAAAAGTCTTTAATTTAGCATTACCATTCCAACATTCTTCATTACTCTTTATCTTGAAACTCTTCATCTAAAGTTTAATTTGTTGTCATCCTCCAAATAGCTACTGGTATTTGGCCTGGGATTGTAGTGAATTTGTAGATCAAACTGCAAACTAGGAAGAATTGATATTGGAACAGTGTTGACCCTTCCTTTCCATTAATATGGGCTATTCATTTATTCTTTGATATCTTTCATTAATATTTTGTGTAATATTTTTATGTACATAATTATTAGATTTATAACACTAAATATTTCATTGGGAATAACGATGTATAATTGGAAATGTGCTTTTATTATAAATCATACTTTTTCATTATTGGAATATATGAAAATGATCAACTCTTGTGTATTAATTTTGTATCTTGCAACCTTGCTATCACTGCTTAGTTTCTTCAGAATTTGCTGTTACTTTTTTGAAATTTTGTATATGGCACTGTTATCTGTGAATGAAGACAGTTTAATATCTTCCTTCCCAATATGTATCCCTTTTATTTTCTTTGTCTTGTGATATTTATGCTGCTTTACACATAGATTTTTATTTATTTTGATTCTTGAGAATTATGTTGGGTATGCATCTTGTGCTACTATTATGAATAGTAGTGAATACATCCTTGCCTTGTTCCTCAGGTGAGAAAGCTTGGAGTTTCTCATTACTAAGTGTAAATACAAGATGGAGGATTTTTGTAGCTATTTATTGGCAAGTTAAAATTGTCTGAATGTGTGTTACACATGTTAAGATGCTTTTTGGGCCTGTTATTGATATAATATTTTTTCTTCTTCTTTAGTCTGTTTAGTTGGCTTTTGAATGTTGAACCTGGGATATAATTCACTTGGCCCTGGCACATGGTTCCTTGTTAGATTCAATTTGCTAATATTTAGTTGAGAAATTTAACATCGAAATTCTTTTGTGTGTGTGTGTGTGGAGTGGTGTCGAGGTTTAAACCTAGGCTCTTTTTTTTTTTAATTTTTATTTTCTATATTCTATGTTTACATTCCAAAGGCTTTCCCCTTTCCCAGTTTCCCCCCTCCCTATGTCCCATACTTCCTCTCCCCCCCAACTATTCCCCAATCATTCCCCCTCCCCCCACGGTTTCTCTACAAAACTGGATCCAATCTTTACAGGCCCAGGGTCCTCTCCTTTCTTCTTGGGAATCATTTGACTTGCTAATTGTGCCTTGAGTATTTAGGGCTTCTGGGCTCATTAATATCCACTTATCAGTGATTGCATTTCATGTGTATTCTTTTGTGATTGGGTTAGCTCACTCAGGATGATATTTTCCAGGTCTAACCATTTACCTACAAATTGCATGAATTCATTATTTTTAATTGCTGAGTAGTATTCCATTGTATAAATATACCACATTTTCTGTATCCATTCCTCCTTTGAGGGATATTTGGGCTCCTTCCAATTCTTTGAGAGTCTGGTTGGTCTGTTGGTTTTTGTTTTCATGTAGTAGTTTTGTCTGGTTTGGGTAGGATAATGTTGGACTCACAAAATTAATTAGGAGAGATCCCTGTCCACTGTTGCTTCATCTTAGGGAAGGTTATAGAGAACTGACATAATTTCCTTTTTAATTATTTGGCTTAATTCACCTATGGACATGGTTCTATTTTGGAAAGTTATTAATTTTTAATTCAATTTAGCTTATTCAGTAGATGTATGCATAACTAACAACTTGCTTTTCTTTGGTAACTTACGTGAACTATTGAAGGATGATTTAATATTATGCAACAGCTTAAAATATTTCCAGCATATTCTATAAGTAATGTTTAAATTTACCTTGTGTATGTTTCTATGATATACTACTAAAAACCAAATATATCTGTTTTCTTCCAGCCAAGTGTGTTAATTGTAACATACAAGGAACCAGCTAAATCATCTACTCAGTTTGGATCTTACAAACAATCTGAATGGCGGCCAGATAGTACCATGATAGCAGTGTCAGTAAGTAGATCTTTCAGATTACTATTATTTAAGGAACTATAAACGTGCATTTAAGTGGGATTTTCTAAGATGATGTCACATTGTCTTTCACACACACAGTATCTTTTTGTGATGTAAAGCTGTACTGTTTTCTGTGGGCCTATGCTAGCCGGCTCTTCCCTTGCAGCCACTGTATCTTCTTTGTTAACTGTATCCCATCAGCCATCTCCAAACAACACCCTGTCCCTTTCTTTGTAATCTTCTGAGACACCCCCACCCCTAGCCCACCGTTAATGTATGTTAAGAGAAATAGGAAAATTAGTTAGGGAACTTAGATTTTATTTACCCTGTCTTCCATCATGAACACCAAACTGGAGTCTTGTGTGTGCTCCACAGTGGCCAACGGCTGTCCACTTACTACTTTCTTCACTGTTGTTGGCTCTTCTGTCTGCTTGGGTCCAGCCTCTTTCTAGTCTGTGGAAGATCATGTTGACTGAGCTGCTCATCTGAAAATATTCTAGACGACCAAAAGTGCCAAGTAGTTCGTGCTTCTTGTAGCAGAATTGGCAGACATCACAGCCACAGAACAGATCCTGCCTTTAACCTCTGAGCCATCTCTCCAGCCCCAGTTGTTCAATTCTTGACGAGTTATCAGTTTGTATAGTACTGCTGTTATAGTTTATTTGTAGTGCCAGTGCTAGTGTGAAAAGCTGAAATTTACTCTGTATGCACAGCCTGTATGGAATATCTCCAGATTCATAAAATACTCACTGAAGTTAAGAAAATTATTAATTCAGAACAAACTGAAGTGGATTCCACTAAGAAGGGCATTAATTGAAAGCAAAAATAACATATGACACAGAAAAGGCCATAGTTGGAACAGACTCTGAGGCTTGGGAACCTCAGACTGTTAAGCCCATGATTGATTGTTTTTGGGTTTTGTTAGAGATAACAGCTGAATGTTTTGACTAGTGTTGCTTGACAGCTGTTTGATGGCTTAGTGGTGGTAAGGGTTTGTTGTAAACTTTTTGCTTTTGGCTGAAATTAACATGGTTTTGAACACAAAGAACTCACCTACTTGATAGGGAATGAATGACTTTGAGAAACAGCTGTTTTTGTGTGTGCTGGGATTAAACCTAGGGTAACACACGTGCCAACGTAACCACTCTACCACTAAGTTATAACTCACATGGAAAATGGACTTTGCTATAGATTTGATAAAATTGAATTCGGTCTAAAACTATGAACAGGCCCCATCTAGGAAACGGATGCATTGTGAAGTAATTTTAGTGACAACTAACAAAATTGTTTGAATCATACGTAGTGTCAGACTGCTTTTAATACTTAATACTTTCAGTCTGTTTCCTCCTCCCACCATGATGGCCCTAGGGATCAAATTCAGGTTGTTAGATTTGGCCGCACGTACCTTTAACTAGTGAGCTATCTTGCTGCCTTAGGATGCATTTATTCTTTGAGCCAGGGCCTGAGAACCTTTCATAGAAACTAGGTTGGTCTCAAACACACAGAGATCTGCTTGATTCTGTTTGTCCATTGTTGGGATTAAAACTGTGTGTCACCATACCTAGCTAGGAAGAATAATTTTTGATGAATGTTGATCAAATTAAAGGATATTCATCACCTTTTTCAGCATGCTTTTTTAAAAAAGATTTATTTATTATTATATGTAAATACACTGTAGCTGTCTTCAGACACACCAGAAGAGGGAGTCAGATCTCATTACGGATGGTTGTGAGCCACCATGTGGTTGCTGGGATTTAAACTCAGGACCTTCGGGAGAGCAGTCAGTGTTCTTAACTGCTGAACCATCTCACCAGCCCCTCAGCATGCTTTTTATCTTACCATTTTCCATTTGTGTTTATTGATGTCTGTATGCACAATAGGTCCATTATTATCTTGGGAGAACAGTATCATTTGTCTTCTTATTCTAAACATGTATACTAAAGACTTTGAAATTGAAAATAGAAATTACAGATCTGTAAGAAGAATTTAGACAGTGCAGTCTGCTACTTTCATAGTTATTTGAAGATAAATTAGTGAATTTGAATGGTTCTATATAGGTATGTTATCAGAGGGAATTTAGATTGATACCTGAAAAGATTAAGCAATAGTTACACGCTTTCTTTATATAATTTGGGAGTCATGGAGAAAGGTCATCATAATAGTGTATAGTAACAGATTTGGTGACTATTAAAGGAACATTTGTTACCAAGACTTTAAAATTTTTTCAGAGGCAATTTATGATGTGTCAGTAGTGAATTTCATTGAGATTTAAAAGTATATGTTTGTTATATACAAAAATCTGAATATTTATTTAAAATGATTGATACCAAATATCAAATAGTAAACCAAGATATTGTTTGTGTTTCAGTACTGTATTAGGTGACATGCTAGTACAAAGTGGTGCTTTGCCCTCGTCAGTGTGGTCCTGGGTGGGCTTGATTACCTTGCTGTGTAGTGTATCAGCGTTTGAGTGTCTGAAGTGTGGAGCATTTTGACCTTTGAGTGACTGATCTTCCAGACAGTATTTATATTAACGTTACCATCTTGAGAACTGACCATTCTTTTGGTGCCTTTCTTGCACTTATGAGGTGGCAGTAAAAGTTTACAAGTCATGATCCTGTATGGGGTAGGAAGTATTTATGACTTCTGCTGTGGTTTGATTTGAAGCCATTACCCTTTTGTTTTTCTGTTGCAAGAATGTAAAATTGCCATGAAGAATTTGAAAGACAATGTTTCCTGAACAATCTTTACTTTCTTCTTTAATATCCTAGTAAGTTAAACAAATTTGACATTATATTGCAGAAGGACAAGATAGAGTTCAAAGCAAACCATGGCTGCCCTGGGAAATCTGTCTCCTCTCATTCCCTTAGCAGAGAAACAGGAAGCCCAGGAGAGACGTAGGAAACCCTGGGTTATCTCTTGGGTTTGGATCATTCCTACTTTGGATTCATCTTCCCTTGCCTCTGAGTTAATAGAAATCCAGTATTCGGGTAAAGAAGTTTAGAGGGAAAACTGCCACTTTACTCTTTTGCTTGATTTTATACTGTAAGTTTCTTCTAAGAACAACGATGCATAGTATTTAATATGTTTATGTAAATGTAAGGTAGTTGTTCATGTATACTATGGTCATATAATACAATTCTTTTGTATTGTTTGTACTTTTGTTGTTTAGTTTTATTTTTGAGCTAGAATCTCAGGGTAGCCTAGGACAGATAGAAACCTGCTTCAGTCACCCAAAACTACATTTTTTTTAATTTAATTTCTATTTTATAATATTTAGTTACTTTAGAAATTTAGATGTTCATATTTGAACTTCAGATGTTCATATCTTGGAAATTAGTGATTGACTTTAGTTAGCTGATGCTTATATTTTGAAATTTCAAGATTTGCTCTTATTATTTTTCCTAGTGTCTCACAGTATATTTTATAGTAAGAGACTTAATTTTTATTTTTAACTATATAAATTATGCTGTTTTGATAAATGGTAGTTTTTTGGGGTACATTCAGACATTTTATGCTTTTACTATTTGGTTATATTTCTTTTCAAACATAGAATAATTATTTGCCACACTTTTGTAAAATTCAGAGAGTGCTGTATATTTTACATAGTTTCATAAAATATTTCAGCTTTCAGTTACATAGTTTATAAAACATTTTTAAAATTTGTTGAACACTCTTTAAAATGGCTTATATTAAGCATCATTTTACACATATAAAGAGACTATGATTCTCCAAAGGAGGGTTACAGTCCTGTGAAATTAGAGCCTGAGATGACAGTTAAAACATTCTCATTCATGGTTAATAAAATTCTCTTTCAGACAGCAAATGGCTACATCTTGTTTTTTCATATTACATCTTCAAGAGGGGAGAAATACCTTTATGAACCAGTGTATCCCAAGTAAGTTTACTGACTCTTATTATTTTAATACATGACTTGCATGCTTAATATTTTTTTAAAATTATACTTTGGTGTTATCTAAAGTCATTAAGATGTTAAGTTGCCAGCATTTCTAAAATGGAGCTTTAGAAATTACTAGTCTTTGAACTGTCTTTCCTTTCCTTTTTCTTTTTCTTTTTCTTTCTTTTTTTTTGGGGGGGGGGCGGGGGGAGTCAAGACAGGGTTTCTCTGTGTAGCCCTGGCTGTCCTGGAACTTCTGTATAGCCCTGGCTGTCCTGGAACTCACTCTGTAGACCAGGCTGGCCTCGAACTCAGAGATCCGCCTGCCTCTGCCTCCCAAGTGCTGGGATTACAGGAGTGTGCCACCACCGCCTGGCCTGAACTGTCATTTTTTAAATTTAAGAAATATGTAGTTCAGTAAGTCAGTGAACACTGAGTATTGCTGCGCTCTTGGGCTTCCTAACTACTGACGCACTCCAGTCAGACGTCCTCTGCTCATTAGAATGCAGAGCTGAGGGGAGGTGATGAGGGCACCTCTTAGCCAATGGCAGGCGCCGGTGTGCACAGGAAAAGACACAGTTGTTACCTCCTAGTTCAGCTTTGGGGGACACGGACTTCTGCTCCTTCAGTCTTTAAACTATCATTGTGTGCTGCGCATCTCCTCCACAGCATGCTTCAATATGATTAAGAAGAAACAGCTGAGAAGATTCAAAAAGCCTTAAAAATATATATTCAATTTATATATTATATATTAATAGATAATATATCCACATATTGACATATATTAAACACTATGTTAAAATATATTTAAAATATAATTATATCATTTATATATCAATATAATATATTAAAATTTTATATATATATAAATATATATTAAAATGATGTACTGAAGATGAGTAAGCCCAGTTATGCAAAGGAAACCAGTGGTATGACGTAATGTGCCAGACAGTGTAATACTATAAGGATTGTCCCAAATTCTAGTTGCACTGAGCTGTTTATAATTGTTTAATTAGACAAATACCATAGCATACCAGTTGTATTAGCATAGTGTCCTGATTTCACATTTAGTTTGCACATTATTCGAGACCTTTTGGTATGAGCATATTTCATTTTTAGGCCAGAAAGTTGGTTTAGTCAGGGAAGACCTAAGGTCAGTCCCTGGACCCATGCAACAGTGCCAGGCATGGTGGCAGCGCTTGCCAGCCTGGCCTGGGGAAGTGGAAGCAGGCGGAGCTTGCTGGAGCTCGCTGGGTAGCCAGCTTGGCACCTTGGATCCTCTGGCCAACACACACTTTGACACACAAAATATGGTCACACTTTGGACCTTTCTTTCTGTAAAGCAATTTCTGTTTAGCTTATTTCCAGTTAACATCACTGAATTTTTCAGAAGTCACATTGTCAGTAAAATAACGTAAGAAAAGCTTTATGTAACAGAATAAGTGAAATATGATCTGTGTTCATGGAGGAGGAACGGGAAAGGCCACCTTGGATTTGATGTCCCGAGTGGGGTTGGGTTGCCAGCCTCGAGTCAGGTGACACGGCTGCCGGCTCTCTAAAAGGAACCTGAGGGTGTAGTGTTTCGTTTTGCTTTAAACAGTTTAAATCTCTACTTTTAAAATGTTGTCTAGGTGCTTGGTTACTACCTGGTTCATAGAGGTTTTTTGAATGAAATATAGCTAGCCAATTGGTTACCTTTCCAATTGAAAAAGTTGTTAGGGTTTGTGTTTCTGTGATAAGACACCATAACTAAAAGCTCTTCGGGGAGGAAAGTGTTTCAGTTTTCATGTCCTAGTTATATTCCATCAGGAAGGGAATTCCGGGCAGGAACTGAAGCAAAGGCATAAGAAGAATGCTGCTGACTGGCTTGCCCTGCCCTGCATGGCGTGCTCAACCTGTTTTCTTATACCACGCAGGACCACCTGCTTACAGGTTGCACGCCCACGATAAACTGTCCCCTCCCACATCAGTAATCAACCACGAAAATGCCTGACAGGCTTGTGTACAGGCAGACTGGTAAGGGCACTTCCATACCAAAGGGTCCCTCTTCCCAAATGACTAACAGATCACCTTGACATACAGCTAACCAGCGCAGCGCTTCATGTGGTATATCACCCTTTTATAATCCATATTTCACAGAGGTAAAACACACTTGTAAAAAGTAATTTAACAATAACATTAACATGTGTGTAAGAATCAGAAAAAAAATCATCATGGATGACAACCAGGATGTCTGCTGTTAGATATGACCAGGAAAATGCACCCATGAACTCTCAACACTATAACTGCCTGAACAAGCCTGGCATAATGACCATACCAGGTGACATGCCGGTGTAGATGGGGGGACCCCATAAGATCCACCCTAGAGAAGAGCCGCAGGAGGTCAGTGGGTGCTGGGAAGGGAGAATCAGGTTCCTACAAGAACAAGCTCCAGCATAGGACGCCAGTCCCATGCGCAAACCCCTGCTCACGTGCACATACGAGATGTGCTACACAGACACGACAGGGTGTGTGTGCTGCATAGACACTGTGTAACAGTAATTGAAGAAGCTACGGTTTTGGTGGGGATGAAACATGGGAGGAGTTGGAAGGGAAGGGGTGCAGGAGTGATGTAAATGTAGTCATCTTGTATGAGTTTCTCAAAAATGTTTTTAAAGTAAGATAAAAAAAAAAAAGAACCCTAGAAAATAAAGTACACATTTAATCATTTTATTTGCCAGAATATAACTTGTAGTAACCACTCTATGAATTACTGGTACAAATACAGTTCTGTTGCCTAAAGCCAGCCTGATGTGTATTTGTGTATGCCAGTACTTTCTAGAGTTGCTTACTTTAGTAAGTTTTCTGAAGAAACCATTTGTAAAATGGCATCAAAAGTGTAATAGTTCATGTTTAAGACCTGAAAAGTTGTGATCATATAAGGGTTAGAGGAGAGCAGGTGCCATGGGGGTAGGAGGGATAGTTTTGTCAGTGTTGTCACATGTGCCATTGTAAACACGTAATTGAAGATGTCTGTCATACAGACTGCTGCACACAGAAGCCACCCGCCACCCAAGCGGATGCCGTCACAGGCGAGAGCTGAGTCAGGTGGTGGCGTAGCCCCAGTCTGTAGCACTTAGCCTCTGATGCCACACTGATTCAGCCTTGTTTGTGCCTCATCCAGCAACCTACTCCTTAAGATTATCTGAGGAATAAGGAATAGGAAAAAGCAAGTCAAAATGGTTTGTAATAGTCTTGAAGGTAGAGGCTGGCAGTTAACGGTCTCCTCTTCACTTATAGAACAGTCAATTGTTTCCCCTCTACATCTGAGGAGTTTATCATGAACTTTATTTCTAGAGCATCTCAGCTTTCCTGTATTACATGACAGCATCTTAACCTCAGACTGTATATCATTTTCCATTACACTCCACCTGAGCACAGAGCTCAGATGCCGCTGTGTGTAATGACTTCCACCTCAGTGTTGCGGTGTTGCAGCGTTCCTGTACCGCAGGGAGTCAGTCTTTAGCAACCATGGCAGTTGGATTCAATGACTCCTTTCATTTCAAATGTCATTTGTTCTTTGATATTCTGTTTATCTTTTGTATCTTTATAAAATCCACCTTACATTAAAATACCTCTTAATCTTTACCCAGACCCCAGTATGCAGACTGCTTGTAGGTTTTTGTTTTTTTTTTTTTGGAGACAGGGTTTCTCTGTATAGCCCTGGCTGTCCTGGAACTCACTCTGTAGACCAGGCTGGCCTTGAACTCAGAAATCCGCCTGCCTCTGCCTCCCAAGTGCTGGGATTACAGGCGTGCGCCGCCACCGCCCGGCTTGGCTGTAGGTTTTAATGTTTCCTTTTACATTTTCAGATTTGCAGTGAAATTTGTAATGGAAACTGTCACGGATAAACCAGAAATAATTATATTTAGCTTTGAAGTTTATGCTTAAATACGAGTATAGGAGACTTTGAAATGTCTCATAATTCTTATTTCTATAATGAAAATAATTTCAGCAAATTAGTTTTCATGCACTGGTTTTTGGGGTTTTTTGTCTTGGGGGGGGTTGTTTTGGGTTTTGCTTTGGTTTAGTTTGTTTTGGGTTTTTGAGAAGGATCCTTGTGTAGCCCTGGATGTCTGGAATCCACTATGTTCTGCAGCCTTTCAAGAGCAAAGTTCTCCCTCCCTCATCTTTCTACCACAATTAGCTTTGGTTTGTCTGTTTTTGAGGTGAGGCTTCCTTGTGTTGCCCAGGCTTGTGGCCTCAAACGATCATCCCAGCTCAGCTCTGAAGCAGCTGAGAATATCCAGGCATCTGCCACCATGCCCAAAAGCAGTCTTACTGAGGCCAGTGCTCCCTGGGCCAAGGTTAGGGCTCAGAGCTCTAGTCTGCTTGCCTATCATGTGCAAGGCCTTGGATCTGATAACCAGCTCTGCCCTTAGTATTTTCACTGAGAAATTTACGTGTAAACGGATCTTAAAGAGCCTGTGGGGAACACAGTATTCACTTAGGGGATAAGTTGTAGACCTAACAAAGAATTTGTAATTAGTCAGAAGGGACGTTTTGTGTAGTTAACTATAAAAATGAAATACTATGTTGTGATTTTTTTAAAAAATAATCCCAGAAAAGTATAAAGCCAGTTAGTTTTCTTCTGTCCAGAGACCCTGCATGTACTTGAATTGATACACTCTGCCTTTTCATGCATACCATAGCCAGTCTATGAAGTCCACTTCAGTCATGTCTCCCATTGCCTCCTAATTCCCAGCAAGACTTTCTTAGTTTGAAACTTGACTTTTTTTTTCTGGATTATTATATCTTTTATAATTTATCTTTAAAAGATTTAAACATATAATTTACTTGCCCTTTTCCTATATATGTGGTTTTCCGTAGGTTTTAGGATTCGTTATGTTGCTTTTATTTTTTAGCTCCATTTTACTCATCTGATAAGTGGAACAAACGCTGCCTCTTCCATGAATTTGTCAGTGAGTTTACATTGGCACTCTCAATTATAACACTTAAGCAGTGCTGCAGTGTTTCCTGGAGGTTTGGAGGGCTTGTTTTGTTCTGTTTCTGTCTTCCATGTTCTTGCTACCTTTAACTGTAGTAAGTAGGTGAACTCTACATAGCTGATCCTTTGTGAGTGCCAAGCTTACCTTTCTATGATTAAACCAATTTAAGTGGTTCAATAAGCTTCAAATTCATCATGTTTAAACCGTACCCATTACCTCCTGCTGCTCACTGGGGAGTGCCGATTAGTACAGTATGAGCAAACTATCTGGTCTGCTCTGGAGCTCTATTCTTATTCTAGTTTCTTTCCAACTCTTGTCCTTGGTGAGCTCAAGAAGTCACTAGTTCTCCATACACATTTCCATAGTACACTTGAGATTTTTATCCCAGCAATCAGTGATATGTTCTAGTTGAAAAACTAGACTATGAAAAGTGTAATTTTAAAATGAAAACTTTGCTTTTTTAGATTTTAATCCAACTCTGCTCTCCAACTGTCCTATATCTCTTGGGTAAATAAATACCCATGTGTAGAAACCCTGGGTCATATCACATGTCTAGTAACTTTAGTTTGGATACTGACATCATCCCTAGTATGATCTACATACTATTACTGTACATCTATAGTGATTAACGTACTATTAATTATAGTCTTTGTGTTTTCCATTTGAATAGTTTTCTGGTTTTACGTTGAAGAATGGTAAAGTTTGGTGTAGTTGACAAGTTACTTGGAAAATATCCTGACAGATTTGCAGCTCATTTGCTCTTATGCTTTGTAAAGGTAGATTTAGCCTTTACTTTAAACTTGTCTTCTAAGGTTTGTCTTCACTAGCTTTCTCCAGGATGTCCAAAACCTTAATAGTTTATTCTTTTCTGGCTTTGGGGTTACATGTGAGGATGGCTTAATATCCAGTGTTGAAAAGAGGAATGGAGATTTCTTGGACCTCTTTTTCAGTGTAACTCCAACATTTCTGGAGCTCCCTCTGTTTCCATGAGCATTGGATTCTCCCTCTGTATATGGTAGTCTGGAAAGTGTCTTTTGCTAGAAAACTTTGTTTCTTTCTGTTTGTGACAAGTTCTCACTTTGTAGCTCAAACTAGCCTTGAAATTCTTCTGCCTGCCCTTGGGTGACTGTAGTTCATATATTTTGTCCAGTTTTTGTGTTTGTTTTCTGGCTGAATAATTTAGAACCATTTACTCTATTAAAATAATAAAAGTGACTACCTATAGGATCATCGATCAGTTTGAACAATTTTCAGTTATTTTCCACTGGAGTATATTTATTTAAGCACATTTAAATATTGTGCTTAAATATTTATATTTAAATATATAAATATATTTCATCAGAAATATTTTCATAAGTTATGGGCTTATTGGTTAATAATTATAATAGTATAGCTCAGTAGTGAAGGATGGCTTAGAATGCCTGAGGCTCTGTGTTCATCCCCCAACAAGTCCTTTGCCATAGAAAGGAAGCCAATTAAATTGTCTACAACTGATGCCATGTATGATGTAGAGAAAGAAAACATTCTGAACTTCAGAGCTGGGGTTGGACAGGTAAAGCTTTTCAGTCCCAGAGCTTGTAAGACAGCCAGAACTCCCTAGATCAAAACTAGCACATTCTTGACTCATCTTAAATTTTGGATTCATGTTTGTTACTATAATTGACCAGTTAGCATGTGCCTACTGTAATTTGTAAGGCATTTGTTGTGGGAAATTTAAAAAAAAAAAAAATGACCTACAAGTTCCCGTGCTACCTACAAGTTCCTGCAACTCTCGGCCCTGGTGCAGTCCCACTGGTTCCCCAGTGGGGCCGGAGAGCCAACTATTAATGATACAAGCTGCCCGCCTAGATTAGACAAGTTATCCCAGTTATTCTACCCTTTATGAATGACTGCCTGTGGCTATTTAAAGCCATGCTGGCTCGGGACCTTCTTCCTGTCCGACTGCTTCCATCTTGGCCTTTTCTCCCCCTCACCCCCCACCCCTCTGTCTCTGCAACTCTTAGCTCTACCTTCTTTTTCCCTGTCCAATCACAGGCATTTGTTATTAAATTATACTTAAGAGGTCTCTGAAACTAATAAATAAGTAAAGTTAATGTCAGGGTCTGGAGGTCAGGGGTATATCAGTGGTAGAGCACTCACATACATGCACAAGGCCTTGGGATTCCCTCAGCACCATAAAAAAAAAGCAATTTAAAAATAAATGAATGTGCCGGGCGGTGGTGGCGCACACCTGTAATCCCAAGCACTTGGGAGGCAGAGGCAGGCGGATTTCTGAGTTCGAGGCCAGCCTGGTCTACAGAGTGAGTTCCAGGACAGCCAGGGCTACACAGAGAAACCCTGTCTCGAAAAACCAAAAAAAAATAAAGTAAATAAAAAATAAATAAATGAATGAATGTCCTGAGAAGACACACTAGTATTTCATGAGTGCTTAAGAGGAGAGGAGAATTTTATAGGTTAACCTATACCCAGAAGATTCTCCAACATGTAATAAGGACACATGCTCCACTATGTTCATAGTCTTATTTATAATAGCCAGAAGCTGGAAAGAACCCAGATGTTCTTCAACAGAGGAATTGATACAGAAAATGTGTATATCTACACAATGGAATACAACTCAGCTATTAAAAACAATGAATTCATGAAATTCTTAGGCAAATGGATAGAATTAGAAAATATCATCCTGAGTGAGGTAACCCTATCACAAAAGAACACATATGGCATGCACTCACTGATAAGTGGATATTAGTCCAGAACTGGAAATACCCAAAGTACAATTCACAGACCATTTGAAGCTCAAGAAGAAGGAAGACCAAAGTGTGGGTGCTTCAGTCCTTCTTAGAAGGGGGAACAAAATACCCATGGGAGGAGACACAGAGACAAAGTATGGAGACGAGACCGAAGGAAAGGCCAACCAGAGACTGCCCTACCTGGGACAGTCCTATCCCATATACAGTCACCAAACCCAGACACTATCATGGATGCCCACAAGTGCATGCTGACAGGAGCCTGATATAGCTGTCTCCTGAGAGGTCCTGACAGGGCCTGACAAGTACAGAGGTGAATGCTTGTAGCCAACCATTGATCTTTTTTTCTTTAGAAAAGAAATAAAAACAAACTAACCACAATAAAGTTAAAATGTAAAAAGTACACACACACACACACACACACACACACACACACAGAAGAAAAGCTCATACAACCTAAAAAAGCATAAAAAACTGGAATCCTTATTATACAAGTAAAAAACCAGTAAGATGAGAATGCCCAAATAAAATAATCTGAGACAAGCCTGTGAAAATACTGTGGGGTTTGTTTTGCATTGGCCAGCTACTGTTACTGCTGGGCTTGGGGGCCTACCCTTAGGTGTCATTCATATACCCAGTGAGACTCCATTGGAGCTGCCTAAATGTTTATTTGCTAATGGGTGCCAGGTGGAGAGAGCTTCTGGATTAGGGGTGGAAGGAAGCCTGTGTCCATTCATCCTGTCAGTGTTGGTCCCTGTCCAGCCTGGGCCTGTGCTCCTTGCTACAATCTCCATAACTTCATATGTGCATCAGTTGTGTTGTGTCTAGAAGACACTGTGTCTTTGGTCATTTATCCCCTCTGGCTCCTGCAGTCTTTCTGCTTCTGTTCTGGCTGCCTGCCTGATCCGTGAAGTGGTGGTGCTGAGATAGGGTCTCTCACTGGCTCCAAAGCTAATTGATTGAGGTGGATGGGCCGGGCCATTGTACCTAGCTTTTCCCCATGGCTACTGGAGTATAACCTCAGTCCTAAGCTTAGCAGGCATTAATGCTGAGCCTTCTCCTTAGCCACTCAGTAATGTATATTCTGCTTTGGTCTGTTTCTGGTTATCTTTGTTGTTGTGTGCATGGCTTTTGTTTGTATTACTTTGGAGACAGGGTTTTACTCTACCTCAGACTGATCTGGAGCTCACTGTGTACCCACCCGAGTTGGACTTGGACTCTTAGCAAATCTCTTCCCTGAGCTTCCTCAATATGGAGATTACCCATGCCCGGCTCTTTCTTAGCTTTATAAGATATAAAATTAGATTGTTAACTTGTGTTTTTAACATACGCATTTGAGCAGTAAGAAACAAGTACTCCAGGTATGCTGGCATATGCTTATAATCTAAGTATTTGCTGGGCTGAGATAGAATCAATGTGAGGCCTAATGTGGAATATATCAATAGACTCTATCTCAAAGTAAAACCAACCAACAGACCAAACAGCAGTACGAACAAAAATTCATCATTCTCTCAAATATCCCATTATACTTTTATTTTCAGCAGTTTCAGGATATTTTCTAATTTTTCTTTCAATTTCTTCTTTAACATATGGATTGGTTATACTGTATTGTTTAACTTTACACTTTTGAAAATGTCCCACTTTTTCATCTGTCATTTCTAGTTTATTCTGTTGTGTTTAGAGAAGGTTGCTCTGTATCCAAGCTGGCCTGGAACTCCCTGCAGTTAGTTGGCCTGCCTGCCTCAGTCTGCCAAATGCTGAGGCTAACGGGGTGAGTTCTTGGTCTTGTAGATTTTATTCATGCTTTTGTGACCTAACTACCTTTTGCATGTACATTAAAGAATATATGTCACTGTGTTTCAGTATTTGGTCCATAAGGGGGTGATAGTATTGTTCAAATTATCTTTCTTTCTTTCTTTCTTTCTTTCTTTCTTTCTTTCTTTCTTTCTTTCTTTCTTTCTCTTTCTTAAAACTACTGTTAAAAATGTTAGTGTTGGAGGGTGGAGAAGTGCCTCGGCAGTCAGAGCACCTGCTGCTGTCCCGGAGGACTAGAGCTCGGTTCTCAGCCCGTGTCAGCCAGGTCACAGCTGTCTATAATCCCAGCTCCAGGAGATCTAGCTCCTTCCTCTGGCCTTTGTGGGCAGCAGCCCACATGCACATACTTGCATAAAAACGTGTACACACATAAGTAACAATAAAATAGTTTTAAAAAAGAAGCCTGGGGTGTTCCTCTTTCTCCACATCCTCGCCAATACCTGTTGTCTCTTGAGTTTTTAATCTTAGCCATTCTGACTGGTGTGAGGTGGAATCTCAGGGTTGATTTGATTTGCATTTCCCTGTTGACTAATGATGTTGAACATCTCTTAAGGTGCTTCTCAGCCATCCGAATTTCTTCTGGTGAAAATTCTTTGTTTAACTCTGTACCCCATTTTTTAATAGGGTTATTTGGTTTTCTGGGGTCTAACTTCTTGAGTTCTTTGTATATATTGGATATTAGCCCTCTGTCGGATGTGGGGTTGGTGAAGATCTTTTCCCAATTTGTTGGTTGCTGTTTTGTCCTTCTGACAGTGTCCTTTGCCTTACAGAAACTTTGTAATTTTATGAGGTCCCATTTGTCCGTTCTTGATCTTAGAGCAGAAGCTATTGGTGTTCTGTTCAGAAACTTTCCCCCCTGTGCCCAGGTCCTCCAGGGTCTTCCCCAGTTTCTTTCCTATTAGTTTCAGTATGTCTGGTTTCATGTGGAGGTCCTTGATCCACTTGGAGTTGATCTTAGTACAAGGAGATAAGAGTGGGTCAATTCGCATTCTTCTGCATGTCGACCTCCAGTTGAACCAGCACCATTTATTGAAAAGGCTATCTTTTTTCCACTGGATGGTTGTAGCTCCTTTATCAAAGATCAAGTGACCATAACTCTGTGGGTTCATTTCTAGGTCTTCAATTCTTTTCCATTGATCTACTTGCCTGTCGCTGTACCAATACCATGCAGTTTTTAACACAGTTGCTCTGTAGTACTGCTTGAGGTCAAGGATATTGATTCCCCCAGAAGTCCTTTTATTGTTGAGAATAGTTTTAGCTATCCTGGGTTTTTTGTTACTCCAGATGAATTTGAGAATTGCTCTTTCTAGATCTATGAAGAATTGATTTGGGATTTTGATGGGGATTGCATTGAATCTGTAGATTGCTTTTGGCAAGATGGCCATTTTTACTATATTGATCCTGCCAATCCAAGATCATGAAATATTTTTCCATCTTCTGAGGTCTTCTTCAATTTCTTTCACTGTTGGTGGGATTGCAAGATGGTATAACCGCTCTGGAAATCAGTCTGGCGGTTCCTTGGAAAATTGGGCATGACACTTCCAGAGGACCCTGTCATACCACTCCTGGGCATATACCCAGAGGATTCCCCTGCATGCAGTAACGACATATGTTCCACTATGTTCATAGCAGCCTTATTTATAATATCCAGAAGCTGGAAGGAGCCCAGATGTCCCTCAAAGGAGGAATGAATACAGAAAATGTGGTATATTTATACAATGGAATACTACTCAGCAATTAAAAATAATGAATTCATGCAATTTGTAGGCAAATGGTTGGATCTGGAAAATATCATCCTAAGTGAATTAATCCAATCACAAAAAAAAAAATACACATGAAATGCAATCACTGATAAGTGGATATTAATGAGCCTAGAAGCTCTGAATGCTCAAGGCACAATTAGCAAATCAAAAGATTCCCCCAAAAACGGAAGGAGAGGACCCTGGTCCTGAAAAGACTGGATCCAGTTTTGTAGGAGAGTACCAGAACTGAGTAGTGGTGGTGGTGGTGGGGTGATTGGAGAATGGGGTGGGGGGAGAGGACTTATGGGACATATGGTGAGGGGGGAACTGGGAAAAGGGAAAGCCTTTGGAATGTAAACAAAGAATATAGAAAATTTTAAAAAATTTTTTAAAAATCCTGGGAATGTTGGCACATGCCTTTAGTTATTAAGAAAATATCTTTGTTTCTGTGTCAGTTTTTTTATTTAGTCTATTTTTTCATATCAAATCTATTCAGTCTAGATTACTGCTTGCATTGGGTTATTATTTTCTACCCCTTAACCTTAGCCAATTTATGTCTTTGTACCTAAGTTCCTTCTATACAAGCTTAAAATAATCATTTTTATCATCATCATCAGTTGTAGCAATGTTTCATTATGCAGCCTTGGCTGACTTAGAATTCTAATAGAACAGACTGATCTTGAACTTGAGAGGTGACTGCCCTGCCCATACTTACTGAGTTTGAGGATCACAGGTGTATACCACTATTATATTTATTGTTATTCTTTAGAAAATATAAATTTGTTTGTGTGTTTGTTTTGTGTTTGTGTGTAGAGGACAGCTTGTGAGAATTGATTTTGTTCTTTTGTGTTTATTGTAGGTGAACAGAATTTAGGTCCTCAAATATTCTGAAAAGTATCTTTACCATGGAGTCATTAGCCCAGCCCTTTTTGTGTTTTCTTCTTAATTACTGCTATCATTTTCTTCGTTCATTATGCATTTTGATTCACTTGCAGTTTCTCCTCTTTGTACATTGTAGCTATTTTCTTAGCAGATATCTTGAACAGTTAATGTCTTGCACATATAACTGCTTAGTCTGAATGAGTGACAGTTGAACATCAGTGATCCCAGACAAGGCATTTTTATCTGTCCCCTTTTTATGGTGCTGTTGTCACAGAGATATGTTTACATATTGCATGAGTATTGACATAGATTCATAAGTATTGTTTTATTCACCTGTCTTTCAAATCATACAGGAATAAACACTTTTCTGAAGCAAAAGCTTTAATGTTTTTTAACATGATTTTGAGTTACTGTTTCCTGTCTTCATTCATCCCAAAAGGTTTCATTTAGTGTTTAGTGTTTCTTGTTATGACAGATTCCTTAATTTTTTAGATTCCTAAACCTCTTAATTTCTCCTTAAGGTTTTAAGAATACTTTGTCCAACTGTTTTGTTCTTCTTTAACATTTTTTTCTTTCAGCTGTAAAGGATGTTATTCTAGTGCCTTTTGGCCTCCATAAGATCAGAAAAGGAAATGTCAGTTAATGTTGAGAATTTTTTTTTAGATTTATTTATTTATTATTATAGGTAAGTACTCTGTAGCTGTCTTCAGACACACCAGAGAGACATTGGATCTCATTACAGATAGCTGTGAGCCACTATGTCGTTGCTGGGAATTGAACTCAGGACCTCCAGAAGAGCAGTCAGTACTCTAACCAGCGCTGAGAATTCGTTATATGTGAGAGAGACACTTGTATTGGCACTTTCAGAATTCTCTTTGACAGTTTGAATATTATATATCTCTGTTTCAGTGTTTTCATATTTATCTGACTTGAATTTGTTAAGTTCCCTAGATATTTATATATCAAATTTTTAAAATTTTCTATTGTTTTCTCAAATATTCTTTTTTGCAGAAGTTTTCTTTCCTTGCCTTTGGACACTTCTTTTATTTTTTCTTTTTCTTTTTTATTGGATATTTTCTTTATTTACATTTCAAATGATTTCCCTTTCCAGGTCTCCCCTTCGGAAACCCCTTATCTCATACCCTCTGCCCCTCCTTCTATGAGGGTGCTCCCCCACCCACCCACTCCTGTCCTCCCACCCTGGCATTCCCCTACACTGGGGCTTCGAACACTCTCAGGCCCAAAGGCTTTGTCACATATGTGGCCAGTGCCTTGGGGTCGCTCCATGTGTATTCTTTGGTTGCTGGTCCAGTTCCTGGGAGCTCTGGGGGTCTGACCTGTTGACACTGTTGCTCTCTCCATGGGTCTGCAAATCCCCTCAGCTCCTTCAGTCCCTTCTCCAACTCCTCCATCAGGGATCCCCGAGCTCAGTCCAATGGTTGACTGAGAGCATCCGCCTCTGTATTTGTTGGGCCCTGACAGGGCCTCTCAGGAGACAGCCATATCAGGCTTCCATCAGCAAGCACTTCCCAGCATCTACAATAACTTCAGGCTTTGGTGGTTGTGTATGGGATGGATCCCCAGGTGGAGTAGTCTCTGGATGGCCTTTCCTTCAGTCTTTGCTCCATACTTTGTCTCCATATTTCCTCTTGTGGGTATTTTTGTCCACCCTTCTAAAAAGCACTGAAGCATCCACATTTTGGTCTTACTTCTTCTTAGGCTTCATATGGCCTTTGAATTGAATCTTGGGTATTCCCAACTTTAGGCTAATATCCGCTGATCAGTGAGTATATACCATGTTTGTTCCTTTGTGATGGAGTCACCTCACTCAGCATGATAATCTCAAGTTCCATCCATTTGCCTAAGAATTTCATGAAGTCGTTGTTTTTAATAGCTGAGTTCCATTGTATAAATGTACCAGATTTTCTATATCAGTTCCTCTCCTGAAGGACATCTGGGTTGTTTCAAGCTTCTGGCTATTATAAATAAGGCTGCTATGAACATAGTAGAACATGTGTTCTTATTACATGTTGGAGCATCTTCTGGGTATATGCCGAGGAGTGGTATAGCTGGGTCCTCAGGTAGTTCTATGTCCAATTTTCTGAGGAACCACCAGGCTGATGTCCAGTGTGGTTGTACCATCTTGCAATCCTACCAACAATGGAGGAGTGTTCGTCTTTCTCCACATCCTCACCAGCATCTGCTGTCACCTGAGTTTTTGATCTTAAGTCATTCTGACTGCTGTGAAGTGGAATCTCAGGGTTGTTTTGATTTGCATTTCCCTGATGACTAAGGATGTTGAACATTTCTTTAGGTGTTTCTCAGCCCTTTGAGTTTCCTCAGTTGAGAATTCTCGGTTTAGCTCTGTTCCCCATTTTTTTATTAGGGTTATTTGGTTCTCTGGAGTCCTAACCTCTTGAGTTCTTTGTATATAATGGATATTAGCCTTCTATCAGATGTAGGATTGGTAAAGATCTTTTCCCAATCTGTTGGTTGCTATTTTGTCCTATTGACAGTGCCCTTTGCCTTATAGAAGCTTTGTAATTTTATGAGGTCCCATTTGTCAATTCTTGATCTTAGAGCATAAGCCATTGGTGTTCTGTTCAGGAACTTGTCCCCCTGTGTCTGTGAGTTTGAGATTTTTACCCACTTTCTCTTCTGTTAGATTCAGTGTATCTGGTTTTATATGGAGGTCCTTGATCCACTTGGACTTGAGCTTTATACAGGGAGCTAAGGATGGATCAATTTGCATTCTTCTACATATTGACTGCCAGTTAAACCAACACCATTTGTTTCAAATGCTGTCTTTTTTTTCATCTGGATGGTTTTACCAGCTTTGTTAAAGATCAAGTGACCGTAGGGTTGTGGGTTCATTTCTGGATCTTCAGTTCTGTTCCATTGCTCTACCTGCCTGTCACTGTTCCAATACCATACTGTGCAGTTTTTATCACTATTGCTCTGTAGTACAGCTTGAGGTCCAGGATACTGATTCCTGCAGAAGTTCTTTTATTGTTGAGAATAGTTTTTGATATCCTGGGTTTTTTGTTATTCCAGATGAATCTGAGAATGCTCTTTCTAACTCTATGAAGAATTAAGTTGGAATTTTGATGGGGATTGCATTGAATCTGTAGATTACTTTCGGCAAGATGGCCATTTTTACAATATTAATCCTGCCAATCCAATAGCGTGTGAGATCTTTTTCATCTCTGAGGTTTTTTTCAATTTCTTTCTTCAGAAATTTGAAGTTCTTGTCATACAGATCTTTCAATTGTTTTGTTAGAGTCACACCAAGATACTTTATATTGTTTGGTCGTTTCCCTAATTTCTTTCTCAGCCTGTTTATCCTTTGAGTAGAGGAAGGCCACTGATTTGAGTTAATTTTATATCTGGCCACTTTGCTGAAGTTGTTTTTTAGCTGTAGGAGTTCTCTGGTTGAATTTTTAGGGTCACTTAAGTACATTATCATATCATCTGCAAATAGTCATAGTTTGACTTTTTTCTTTCCAATTTGTATCCTTTTGACCAACTTTTGTTGTCTAATTACTCTAGCTAGAACTTCAAGTACTATATTGAATAGGTAGAGAGGGGACAGCCTTGTCTAGTCCCTGATTTTAGTAGGATTGCTTCAAGTTTCTCTCCATTTAGTTTGATGTTGGCTGCTGGTTTGCTGTATATTGCCTTTACTATGTTTAGGTATGGGCGTTAAATTCCTGATCTTACCAAGACTTTTAACATGAAGGGATGTCAAATTTTGTCAAATGCTTTTTCAGCATCTAATGAAATGATCATGTGGTTCTTTTCTTTGAGTTTGTTTATGTAGTGGATTACATTGATGGATTTCCGTATATTGAACCATCCCTGCATCCCTAGGATGAAGCCTATTTGATTGTGGTGATGATCATTGTGATCTGTTCTTGATTTGGTTTTCAAGAAGTTTATTGAGTATTTTTGCATCGATATTCATAAGAGAAATTGTTCCAAAGTTCTCTTTCATTGTTTGGTCTTTGTTTGGTTTAGGTATAAGCGTTATTGTGGCTTCATAGAACAAATTGGCTTAGTGGTCCTTTTGTTTCTATCTTGTGGAATAGTTTGAAGCATATTGGTATTAGGTCTTCTTTGAAGGTCTGGTAGAATTCTGCACTACTTTGCACTCTTCTTACACATATGTTGGTATTCATATACTTATAGAAGTTCTATTACTTTGAAAGTTAGAACTGACTAAAAAGTAAAGAAAGAAAGAGTAGGGCTCTGCTATTGATGGGGGAGGGACGGAGATAAAAACTGCCACTGAGAGTGAGAGGCTTATTGCTCAGGTTAGATCGCTTACACGCACAAGGCCACACACATGTTTTCAGCACACAATTACACAGACATACAAGCAAGCATGTTTAAAAAACATCGTGCTCTGGAAGAAATGTTACCATTTTCTTTAGAGGTGCTGCCATTAATAGATATATTTATTATTCCAATAAATAACCCCAACTAATATGCAGGCAAGCACCTATAACTCACCTGGCGGGCATGGATCAGAACAGGAAGGGACTTGTTGGGAAGATGAAGCTTTTCAGTGGAAGGGAAGGTGTGCAGCTATTATGTTTTGGGGGTTAAATCCAATAGTGAATTAGTCTTACATTAAGGAAAGAAATAAAAGGCACTTCTCCTTGGAGTCATATAACTAAGAGTAAGTCCAGCCTTGAGTTTTCTGTTCGTTTTATGAGTCTGGATCTGTGCCTGAAGGCTGTCTTGGGAATCTGTTTGGAACCTGTTTGTCCCTATGTTTCTCTGTGTCCCAATGTGTGCCTGTCTGATGTATGAGCTGTGTGTCTGAGTGTGTGGTGTCTGTTTCTGTGAGTGGGGTGATTGTCCATAATAAAGGCCCTTGCTGTTTATTGAACAGCAGAGAAAATATCACATGGAAAAGGAATGGGATACTTCACAGAAATCTTTAGCAGAGTTCTAAAAGCATTAAGTCACTGACTCCAGCTGACCATCATTGTCTATGAATCAGTAACCATAAGTGGTCGCTTTCAGCCTTTATGGTATATTTTAGGAAGTTGCTGTCTGCTGCTTTCAGCAAAGATATACCTGCAATATCTGGGTGAAGGGCACGGAACAGTACCTGATGTAAGAATGTAGTATGCAATAGCTTAAGTTGTACAAGTTGAATACATGGGAGATCCAAGACAAGTAAGGTTGGTTGTTCAATTGTTCTCTTCAAGGCAAGTTAGATAAACAGGCTGTGTGAACAGTCGGCCAGCAGCCCTAATTCTTAGGTGACGTCAAGATATATTAATAACTTTGGCTGTGAGGTCCAGGAGAAATTCTAGTCTTTTAGAATGTTAGAGATAGTCTCAGAATATTATCACCAGAATATATCACTAGAAGAAGGGACATAGAAAAGGGTAATGTTTGAAAAATGATCAATTTTAATTTATATACACATGAAATTATCAAAAACAAAAATGTACTCAGACACAGTAACATAAAATTATAATATTGGCATTTTGAGAGGTGGAGACAGAACAATCACAGATTTGAAGCTGTCCTGGATTACATAATGAGATCACCCCAACACATTCACTTTCTCTCTGTCTCTCCTTCCCTTCCTCCTTCCCCCTCCCTCCCTTCTTCTCACTCGCTCTCTCTCCCTCCCCCTCCCTCTCAAAAATTGCTTTGAGGACTGGAGAGATGGCTCAGCCCTTAAGAGTATTGACTGCTCTTTCAGAGGCCCTGAGTTCAATTCCCAGCAACCACATGGTGGCCCACAACCATCTAAAATGGGATCCAATTCCCTCTTCTGGTATGTCTGAGAACAGCTTTAATACAGTTGTATACATAAATATTTTTTTAAAAAACTTTTGAAAAATTGCTTTGAACATGTGTGCCATGATTTTTCTTACACACAAGAGAAACCTATAACATTCACCCCTTCACTCAGGTCACCGCCATCACCTCCACTGAAGTGCATAGTTTTAAAGTGACTGACTTTTCAGGTGGCTTCATTTTATTTAACTTCTTTGGATGATTTTAGTGGGCTTTCTCTAAGATTGGCTTGTTATCAGAATCTCCAGAGACTTTTTTCCTTTTTCATGAGTCTTCCAACACTATTTGAATTTTAAGTACTACTTCTTAAAATTAGCATTAAAAGCACTTAGACTTGGAGAATGTCCTTGGATAGTGACCACAGAGTACATGATTACCACTTCAAATGTGACAATGGTAAATTAGTCTCTCGTTTTCTTTTTAAAGATTGTTGTTACATTAACCAAACATACAACCTTAATGGTTGAGTATCAACCTGCTTAGCCTGTCACACATAGAAAGACACAAATATTCCTGGTCACTCTAGTAGCAAGATGACAGTAAGCTTATAGAGGGGGCTTCTGGGAGAAAAGAAATCCACAAATAAAAAGTAAGCAAAACAGGTTTCTAAGCAGCAAAGTGATTTTCACAAACACTAGAAACCTCAAAAAACTATTGGTCTCCTGTAACTCTTTGCATTTAACTATAGTGTTAACAAATTGAATTGCAGGATGGTAGATGATTAGAAAGAGAAATAATGTCAGCATGACAGTTGTTGACAAAATTGATGGCTGCCACAAAAGATACTATGTTGGTTAGGTTTATGTCAACTTGACACCAGCTAGAGTCATCTTAGAAGGGGGACTCTCAGTTGAAAAAAAAATGCCTCCAAAGACTGGCCTGTAGGCAGATTGTATGGAGCATTTTCTTGCTTAGTGACTGATGTGAAAGAGTCCAGCCTATTGTAGCTGGTACATAAGAACGCAGGCTGAGCAAGCCAATAAGCAGCACTCTTTCATGGCCTCTGCTTTAGTTCCTGCTTCCAGGCTCCTGCCCTGGGTTCCGCATATGGAATGATACATCGCTTCTGTAATTTCCTAGCTAGGGAAGCACTCTTAGTCATCTTAAACAACTTCAGTTCTCTTGAGAGTTCAACTTAATTCTCCCTCCCCTCCCCTTCCCTCTGTTCCTCCTTTCCTCCCTCTGCTTTTTACCCTCAACCCCCCAACACAAGTTAAATTAGTCAAGCTTACATATATCTACTTAGTATATAAATGTATCTACTGTGAAGAATTCAAGTTTGACTTTCACTTTTGAATCTATAGAATGAGCACCTAATCTGTAAAGTTGGTTATATTTGTTTAATTGAGTGCATATTAGGTTTAGATTGGGGAAAAATACATATCTTTGTCTTAACCTTGTACTGTTTCTCTTAGAGGAAGTCCACAAATGAAGGGGATACCTCATTTTAAGGAAGAACATTGTGCCCCAGCATTGAATTTAGAAATGAAGAAAATACTGGATTTGCAAGCACCCATCATGAGGTACAGTATGTTGTTTAAGTTTGAGATTTTTCTGACTACAAAAGACCATGTAGTTTGTTAAATCACATGACAAGAAAATTTATAATTCATAAATTAATTGTTTGGTTGTATGAGATGACAACATACTAAAAAGATTCAAATAAAATCATGCATGTAGAGCAAAAGAGGGAGCTGTCACTTTCTATAAGGTCCATATGTTTCTTGGAAGTACATGTGCACTTGAAAGAATAAGCTTTCTGATTCCAATGTGAATAAAGGTCATGTGACAAGGCAGTAAGACATACTAAAACACAGAACTCTATACTCAATGATCATTTGCAGTTTAACTATATTATTGTAAGTGCTTCATGGCTGACCTTTTAGTTATTACCATCCTTTCCTCTGCATATATGATTTTTGTGAACAGTACACAGCTGTGAAAACAAATGAGGCTCAATCCTATAAGGCTCCCCAGATCCACCGTTGACTAAAAAGCAAAGTGTATACAGTAACAAGAATGCTTGGTCTTAAACGGTATTGGAAGTTTGTTGTTCTAGAAGAGTACATAAGCTAGTGGGACAGGTTTGGGGAAGAGATTTTTTATTAGGTACCTTTCAAACATATTGAGCCATAGGGCCAGCAAGATGGCTCTGTGTTTTACCTACTTGCTTGCTTCTAAACCTAATGGCCTGAGTTACTTCCCCAGTACCCACTTGGTGGGAATGGAGAATTGATTGCCAAGTTTGGCCTCTGACCTTCAAACATGCACCATGGCACGCCCAAGCACACCCCCTCCCCAGATAAATAAATAACAGTGTAACAATTTAAAAAGTAAATTGACCGAGCATATGACTGTAGTATGGAACTATTGGGCTATATAAATGTAATTCCTACTTTTTAAAAGACCTCTCTAGGTCTTATAGTTCAAACAAAGGGCTTCTTTCACTGTTTCTTTTGTTAAACCACCACTCACTAGAACAAACAGCAAAGTTGGTGTGCGAGCAGTGAGCTGTTGTCATTTCCCCGTGTAGTTGTGCTCTTATTCTTTAGTCCCCACGTGGAGAAGAAAGTCTTTGTTATTTGCTTAAATGAAATTAAACTGAAAAATTTTAGTTTAGTATATTCACAATGTTGATGAAAGATTACTGATTACTTTGGATTTTATTTGCTCAGGATGAAAGCCTTTGCAAGAATAGGACTTGGGTAGCTCAGTGTGTAAGAGTGTTTGTCTCATAAGCATGACACCCAAGTACAAGTACTCAGTGTGTAGTCATGCCCAAGCCTGTACTCTAGTGCTGACCTGTACTCTAGTGCTGACATGGGCTGCCGACAGGAGGATTGCTAAGGACTGCTGGCTGCCAGCCTAGCTCCAGTTGAGTGAAAGACCCTTTCTCAGGGGACTAGGGCGCAGTGTGATAGAGCAGTATACTCCTTGGCCTCCATATGTCTATACATGGGTGTGCACACACCACCACCACCACCACCTCCACACACACACACATGATTAAAGTCAAATTTACAAAGACTTACTTGATGAAGAAATGTTGAATGTATGTGGGCACCAAACAAGGTAGAATGATACAACTTGGTTTTATGCTTCCACCTGGTGGTAAAGCCCTGTAACACATGGAAATAGAATAGAAAGCCTTTGCAAAAAGAATTTCTGGGACCGGAAGGGTACTCAGTGGTAGAGTGTGCTTTTACCATACTCAGCCCAGTGTTCAAATTCTAGTACCACCAAAGGGAAGGGAAGAATTGCTTCCGACTTGTGTGACTTTGCTGGATAGTTTATGTCAACCTGACACAAGCTAAAGTCATCTGAGAAGAGAGGGAGAACTGTAATTTAGAAAATGCTTCCAAAAGATAGGGTTATAGACAGTCTATAAAGCAATTTTCTTAATTAGTGACTGATGGGGTAGGGCCCAGCCCATTGTGGGTGGTGCCACTCTTGGGCGGGTGGTCCTGGGTTCTGTAAGAAATCAGGCTGAGCAAGCCGTAAGGAGCAGGCCGGGAAGCAGCACCCCGCCATGGCCTCTGCATGGACCCCTGCCTCCAGGCTCCTGCCCTGCCCGAGTTCCTGCCCACACTTCCTCTGATGATGACATGTGAACCAAACAAGCCCTCCCTCCACAGCTTGCGCTTTGGTCACAGTGTTTGATAGAAGCAATAGAAACTCTAAGTAAGACAATAAGTAAGAACAGGGTTCTGCAAATTGAGGTGGTTGGCAGTCTCAGTTTTCTCTCAAACTTCCAAAGAAAGAATTATATTTTAAACACCATTAGCTGGTCACAGACATACTCCTTGCAAATTCCCTATCCCTATTAACATTTGTAAATGAGAGAGAAGACCCTGAAAGACTGTATAATCAGCTGTTTTCTACTGTCACAAGCAATGTGACATTAAAATTAAAATTAGGAATAATGGTTATGATAATGCTTATAGGAGCAAAAGTACTGTCACCTTTTATTTTCAATGAGATAAAAAGTAAGGATTATTATTAAGTATCCATTTTTTGATATTGCTTGAATATAGAGCATATTTAAAAGATAAATATTTGTAATTATGAGTTTTAATAATTGGTTAATCAGAAATACTATTCTACTTCAAATATATGTGACAGGATGTGATACATGCATGATAGTCCTTACTTACCATGTTAATAAAATTCTTTAGAACTCAGTCAGAATCCTAAATTGGAAAATACCTATGTCTGAGAAATGTGAAGCCTGCCATATAATCTGTGAAGCCAATGATGGATAGTCTAAAACACACAAGGACTGTGTTCATGGTTTTTTGTTTTGTTTTATTTTTTTACTTTGAAAATCAAGTATTTATTCCTTTTCCCGTATATAAACCAGACACTCTGGTAATGAATGGAAACTTCTTTGTCTGTCTGTCTGTCTCTCTCTCTCTCTCTCTCATATTATTTATTCTTTAATCTTTTTTACCATCCAGATTTTATCCCCCTCCCAGACTACCCTCTGACTGTTCCACATCCCACACCTCCACCCCATCCCCAAGAGGATTATGTCCCCACCTCCACACCAGACCTCCCCACTCCCTGGGGCCCCAAGTCTCTCCCGGTTTAGGTGCATCTTTTCTCACTGAGTCCAGACCAGGCAGTCCTCTGCTGTATATGTGTCAGGGGCCTCGTCTCAGCTGGTGTATGCTGCCTGGTTGGTGGCTCAGTGTCTGAGAGATCTCAGGGGTCCAGGTTAGTTGAGACTGCTGGTCTTCCTATAGGATCGCCATCCTCCTCAGCCTCTTCCAGCTTTTCTCTAATTCAACCACAGGGGTCAGCAGCTTCTACCCATTGGTTGAGTGTAAATATCTGCATTTCACTCTTTCACCTGCTTGTTGGGCCTTTTTGGGGGCAGTCATGATAGGTCCATGTTTGTAAGCACACCATAGCATCAATAATAGTGTCAGGCCTTGGGGCCTCCCCTTGAGCTGGATCCCACTTTGGGCCTGCCCCTGGATCTCCTTTTCCTCAGGCTCCTCTCCATTTTTGTCCCTGCAGTTCTTTCAGACAGGAACAGTTCTGGGTCAGAGTTTTTGACTGTGGGATGGCAACTCCATCCCTCACTTGATGCCCTGTCTTTCTCCTGGGCATGGTCTCTACTAGTTCCCTCTCCCCACTGTTGGGCATTTCATCTAAAGTCCCTCCCTTTGAGTCCTGAGAGTCTCTCACCTCCCAGGTCTCTGGTAGATTCTAGAGGGTCACCCCACCTCCTACCTCCCGAGGTTGCCTGTTTCAATTCTTTCTGCTGGCCCTCAGGGCTTCAGCCCTCCCTCCTCCTCCCAATACCTGATGATGTTCCCCTATTCCCCTCCTTGTCCCCTTTCCCACCCAGATCCCTCCCAACCCCAACTGTGATTGCTTTTTTCTTCTTCCCAAGTGGAATTGAGGCATCCTCACTTGGGCCCTTCTGCTTTTTAGCCTTCTTGAGTTCTGTGGGTTGTATCTTTGGTATTCTGTACTTTTTTGACTAATATCTACTTTATTAGTGAGTGCATACCATGCATGTCCTTTTAGGTCCGAGTTTCCTCACTCAGGATGATATTTTCTAGTTCCATCCATTTGCCTGCAAAACTTTTGATGTCCTCATTCTTAATAGCTGAGTAGCCGGGCGGTGGTGGCGCACGCCTGTAATCCCAGCACTTGGGAGGCAGAGGCAGGCGGATTTCTGAGTTCGAGGCCAGCCTGGTCTACAGAGTGAGTTCCAGGACAGCCAGGGCTACACAGAGAAACCCTGTCTCGAAAAACCAAAAAAAAAAAAAAAAAAAAGCTGAGTAGTATTCCATTGTGTAAATGAACCATAGTTTCTGTATCCATTCTTCTGTTGTGGGACTTCTAGATTGTTTCCAGCTTCTGACTATCACAAATAAGACAGCTATAAACATAGTAGAACATGTGCCCCTGTGGCATGGTGGGGCATCTTTTGGGTATATTTCCAGGAGTTATATAGCTGGGTCTTCAGGTAGATCTATTTCCAATTTTCTGAGGAATCTCCAAATTGATTTCCAGAGTGGTTGTACCAGTTTGCAATTCCACCAGCAATGGAGGAGTGTTCCTCTTTCTCCACATCCTTGCCAGCATGTGCTGTCACCTGAGTTTTTGATCTTAACCATTCTGACTGGTGTGAGGTGGAATCTTGGTGTCATTTTGATGCACATTTCCCTGATCACTAAGGACCTTGAACATTTCTTTAGGTGCTTCTCAGCCATTCAAGATTCTGTTGTTGTGAATTCTCTGTTTAGTTTTATATCCCATGTTTTGACTGGGTTGTTTGGTTTCTTGGTTAGCTTCTTGAGTTCTTTATATATTTTGGATATTAGCCCTCTATTGAATGTGGAGTTAGTGAAGATTTTTTTCCCAATCTGTAAGTTGCCAATTTGTTCTATTGGCTATGTCCTTTGCCTTACAGAAGCTTTCCAGTTTCATGAGGTCCCATTTATCAATTCTTGATCTTAGAACATGAGCCATTGGAGTTCTGTTTAGGAAATTTTTCCCTGTGCCAGTGTATCTTTTATATGTACTTAAAACTAAGGATGATATTCATAATATTTTAAGAACCAGTACACCATGAAAAGACATAATTTGTGGGGCTTGACATTTGTACTAAAGTTAATTTTGGGTAGCTTGGGACAAGGCCCATTTTTCAACATTTTGAAGAACTATTCATCAACAATGGACACCAGCCATTGTTCAACAAGATTTTTATTTTTGATTGAGGTAAATGGAGTATCTTATGTAGATTCTCCTGTGTGTGTGTGTGTGTGTGTGACATCTGTTGTTCGCCATCATATTCTTTTCTTAAATAGAAGATTTATGTACTTATTTTGTATATTAGTGCACTGTAGCTGTCTTCAGACACCCCAGAAGAGGGCATCTGATCCATTACAGTTGATTGTGAGCCACCATGTGGCTGCTGGGAATTGAACTCAGGAATTCTGGAAGAGCAGTCAGAGCTCTTAACCATTGAACCATCTTTGCAGGCCCCTCCTCCCCCACCCCCCTTTTTTAATGGATTCTCAAGAGAGGGTTTCTTTATGTAGCCTGCCTGTTCTGGAACTTACTCTGTAGATCAGCCTGGCCTCAAATTCAGAGAAATTCACTTGTTTCTGCCTCCCACGTGCTGGGATCAGAGGCATGTAGCACTGCCGCCTGGCTCCATCACATTATTTTGAGATGAGATCACTCACTAAACCTGGAGCCCAACGACTTGCTTAGACTATCTGTCTGGTCAGCAAGCAGACTTGGGAAATATGCCTATGTATGCTCCCCACAGTCCAGCACTAGGATCACAGATACATGCTACCACACCTAGCTTTCTATGTGGGTACCAGGAACAGAATCTGATTTTCCTAGGGAGAGAGCAGAGAGAGGGGGACAGGCTGGCAACTGCGTGACCCTGACTTTACTCAGGTTGTTCTCAACATCAGAGGCAGGAAGCACCAATGAGCTGAGCTGTCTTCTCGGCCTTCATATATATTTTTTCATTTATATCACAATTATTTTAAGTGATTATCTGCTAATCCAACATTGGAATTGTATAATAGTCTATTTATATTGATGGACTTTTCTTTTTCTTCTTGTTCACATTTTTCTATCTGTATGTCTTGTCAGTTGTCGCAGCTTTTTTTTATAGAGATCACGAGCTCTATTAATTTTCAGCCACACTACATGTGGCTACTGAGTTGTTCAGGTAAGGGATTTCTGTTGAGAACTCTCAGACAGTGGTAGAGGATGGTTACATGTAGTTCTGTGGTTTCAGTCTGTTGTCGTCTGGATCATTACAGCTATTCTTTTTCTTCTTCTGTGTCTTCTTCAGTCACACCACTCCATTTGTTTGTTGCCTCAATACTTCTACTTTCTAACCTAGATTAAATTATACTAAAGTTATAGGCAGGCAGCGTTCTGTAAGGATATGATAATCTGCTTTGCTGAGGCATTCTCCTTCTGTTGTTGTTGTTGTTTTGTTTTGTTTTAGAAGGCAGAGTCTCATTGTCTTAATTCCTGGCCAGCCTGGACTAGAGTGTGTAAAGCAGGCTGACTTAAAGAGTTTTAAGGCCTCCTGCCTTATTGCTGTTCAGCCATACTTATAGACATGTTCTCCCTCCCGCCTCCCCCCCCCCCGTGTGTGTGTGTGTGTGTGTGTGTGTGTGTGTGTGTGTGCGCGCACGTGCCCACCTGCCTCTGCCTCCTGAGTGCTAGGATTAAAGGTATGCACACCATAGCTAGCTTCCAGAAGCAATTTTTAAGAGCCGTTAAATTTATGCACATTGCTTTCCCAGTATGCTGTCTTGCAAGGTAATTGACTTGAGTGCTTGCTTCCCTCCAGTTTGCAGTCTGTGCTGGAAGATCTCCTTGTTGCAACTTCTGATGGACTTCTTCATCTTATTCATTGGGAAGGAATGACAAATGGAAGAAAAGCCATCAATCTTTCTACAGTACCATTTTCAGTAGACCTTCAGTCATCCAGAGGTAGTTATACTTTGTATATACTCATATATACATATAGTATATATGAGGTGGAACCAGTTGTTTAATATTGGGCATATAGTAGTACTACTTAGATATGTGAGATAATACCTTATTATAACCCTTCTCTGTTTATGTGTTTTTCATCAGTAGGTTCATTCCTCGGCTTTGCAGATGTACACATTAAAGATATGGAATACTGTGCCACACTTGATGGATTTGCTGTTGTGTTTAATGATGGTAAAGTTGGATTTATTACACCAGTATCCAGTAGATTTACTGCAGAGGTATGGATTGTACATTTTAAATTATTTTATTTTGCAAATATTAATTTTGCTTTATTTTTAAATCGTTTTCTCTCTCTCTCTCTCTCTCTCTCTCTCTCTCTCTCTCTTTCTCTCTCCCTGTCTCTCTCTCTCTCTCTCTTTTTCAGAGACAGGGTTTCTCTGTGTAGCCCTGGCTGTCCTGGAACTCATTCTGTAGACCAAGCTGTCCTCAAACTCAGAAATCCGCCTGCCTCTGCTCCCAAGTGCTGGGATTAAAGGCGTGTGCCACCACCGCCTGGCTAATCCTATGTTCTCTTAGTTCACATAATTTTTATTCAAACTATATAGACAGTTGTAGGGTTATTGACTTTATCCTATGGAAAATGACCATTTGTTTCAATCTTCTCCAACCCTATCACACTCATAGTCTTTTTCAATAAGGTTATTATTTTAATGAGATTATTATCCATTGTTTATAGATTAGTCAGCATGTAAACTCTGTTAATACCAAACTATATAATGTTCCAATGACTTGTTTTTCCTTTTCTGCAGATTTTTATTTCCAATAGGAGTTAATAATTGTTTGGTTCTTTATGTTTAGTTATTGTGTGTATATGCATGTATGCCTTTGCTTATGCACACATGTGTGTTTGTGTGTGTGTGTAGACCAGAGGCCCCCATTCCTCAGTCACTGTAATCTTGTTCTTTGAACAGATCACTCATTGGCCTAGAGCTTGAAGTAGACTAAACTAGCTGGCCAGCTAGCTTTAGAGGCCGGCCTGTCCTCACCTTCAGTACTGGAATTACACTTACATAAAAACAAACTTGGCCTATTACATGTGCTCTGGGGGTCAAACTCAGGTCCTGATACTTGCAAAGCAAGCACTTTTCCCAGTGAGTTGTCACTTAGCCCTGCATTAGTGTATTCTTTATGAGCTTACCTCCTAACCCCAAACTGGCTGGTAGTTGCCTTGTTTTCTCCACTTTAAATCATCAGGTGTTTGTTTAATCTTCTTTAAGAATTTTCTGTTAGAGCTTTCTGGCCTGCTCCAGACACTTCTGCAGATTGGTAGCTTACAATAGGCCTTTAACGAAGATGCATTTTCTGGGTTTTGTTCTTCTTCATCATCATTTGCATCATCCCGAGTAGACTCTTTTCTCTCTTTCTCCCTTTCATTGTATATCCTTTAAAAAACTATTGTCTTTTTATTTTTAGATAGTAAATATGTAGATTTTTCTGCTGTGCAGAGACCCAAAGTAAAGTTACTATTTTCTGCTTTGGTAGATTGTTGACTGGTTATTTATTTAAGGGGTGCTTCCTGTCCATCTTTTGGCTCCTTCCCTCCTCACTTCTCTTGCTCTACTCCTTTTTCTCCCTTTCCCCCTTTTTTGTCTCCAGTGTTCCTTATGAAGAGTCCTATAGTCCTTTCCAGAGGGTACATAGACCTGACAACCCCAATATTCTGAGCTTTGGAAGACTTAAAAACTAGAAGGTTCAAAGTGTAATCATGGACTTTTCTTTAATATCCACACAAAGGGAAACTGTTTAGCTTTCTACTGGCGTGGAAGTTGGCCTCTGCTGGCTGCTCACATTAGGAGTATGCTCAGCACGGAACAAGTCTTCCTACGCAGGCTTTGCCCCAGCTCAGCCATTCTTTCAGAGACCCCTAAATTCCCAGGCATTTTGTGTGTCGAACAGGAGAATGACTATTTCTCAGCGTCTAATGCGAGTGCTCCCCAGTTCTCCTTTGTCTTTACTGTTTTATGCTTCTTGAGGGAAAATACTTAGATGATGATAGTCTTTGGGAGAAATTTCTTACACAGTAAAACCAAATGATACCTTGTTAAACTGAATCTGTTTTGAATGATAACTATTGAAGCAACACGTTTAGGGAAACACCTTTTAAGCTTTAACTCTCTTTCTTAACGCAGCAACTTCATGGAGTTTGGCCACAAGATGTTATTGATGGGACTTGTGTTGCAGTAAATAACAAATACCGACTGATGGCCTTTGGTTGTGCAAGGTAATTGATAACTCATTCTAAGTTAAACTTAAGATATCTTAACATACTTAGGTACTTGATTATGCTTGTCATAATTATCATTCATCTTAATATATTAAACAAAGGTGTTTAAAGAATTGATTTCAGACACTGAACATTTGAATTTGTAAAAGTAAGATGTTTCAACTTAGAAAGTTGAGGTACACATTATAAAGAATAAATACATTAATATTTAGGGTCTTTACTGTTAATGCTTTAAGATGTCAGTGTTTATTGTTAATTCCTTAAGATATCTGAGGAGGGCATCTTCTTCAGAAACACCATCTTCCCTTTGAAACACTGCCTCTCACTTGCCTGGAGCTCACTAACTAAACTAGACTGGCCAGCTCATCCAAAGAGCCACCTGTCTCCAGCTCCCCGTGTGCAGTGCACAGCCCTGGACCTACCTTTCCATGTGGGTTCTGGGCATTGAACTCAGGTAGGTCCTCATGCTGGTGTGGCAAGGACCTTACATGAGTACGTAATTTTATTTAATTAGTGAATAGTCATACAGCTCACATGTAAAATTAGTTTTTTTTTATATTGTTTTTGTTTTTCCTGTGACTCAAGTAACAGAGAGTTTTAAAATTGAAACATGAACATATGACACATACCTATAATCCTAGCATTCATGAGGCTGAGGCAACAGGATTGTGAATTTGAGGATATTGATTATAGCCTGAGCTATATAGTTAAGTCTAGACCAGTCTTCATAAATGCCGTTAAAAAGGGAGGGCGGGAGAGCAAAAATGAAAGGGGGAGGGGAAGGAAGGGAAATTTTATGTTCACAGTTTGATTTATTCATTTTTATTTAGAAGTTAAAAATGTGTGGTCATGAGTATATTTTTCTGTGTTCCCGTTATGTTTGTCTCCTAAACCAAGCAGAAGAGGAGGGTAACTGTGTGGAACACACACATTTGCTGCCCAGGTTAATGCGTATTGCTAAAGTTTTCTTTTAATGTAATAGATAAGATACTGAATGACTATACTAGTGTTTTCCTTCCTCTTGTTGCTATGTGTTCAGATTGTTTCCATTGTTTTGTAATTTTATATAGTAGAGTGAACAGTGTATGTGTTTCCTGGGAAACGTTAGGAATTTCTAGACTGTTTAGAGAGGAAGTGGCAGAGCCGCCTGTGCCTTTGCTGAGGCTGATGCGATGACTCGTTACTTAAAACGACTTTCTACTTTGTACCTTTCTCTTTGTTCACACATGACAGGGCCTTTCTGTTTAGATTGGTCACTTTTCACTAAAAGTGTTTGTTTTCACAGTGGTTCTGTGCAAGTTTATACAATAGACAACACTACTGGAGCCATGCTGCTGTCTCATAAACTAGAACTTACAGCAAAGCAGTATCCTGGTGAGTATTTGTAACGTCTCTCTTGGTCTGTGAGGCTAAATCCCAGCACTGCCATCTCTCCAGCTCTGTAAGCTGTTCTTCCTTATACATAAAGGACTGTAGCAATGTCTTATTTATAAATTAGGCATAAGAAGAGATAACCTGTATATTCTTTACTTTTCTCATTGCTGTGACCGTACAAAATACCATACAAAAGTAACTTAAGATGGGGTGCTCAGCGGCTGAGCGCTGCCCTTCCTGAGGACCTGAGTGTGTCCCCAGCACACACATGGTGCTCACAACTGTCTGTAATTCCAGTTCCAGGAGAAGAGCTGTCTCCTGGCTTCTACAGGCACCAGACATGAAGGTGGTCCATAGACATGTGTAGGCAAAACACCATACACGTAAAATATTTTTGAAAGGAGAAAGGAAGCATGTACTTTGGTTTACATAGCCTGTCATGTAGGGCAGGCATGCTGACAGGAGCACGAGACAGCTGGGTACAGCGTGTCTGTTGTCAGGAAGTAGAGAGAGAGGAGTTCTGGAGCTCAGCTTGCTTTCTCGTTTCTGTCTGGTCCAGGGCTCCAGGTGCTGCCCACTCTCCTCAAGGAGGCCTTTTTTGAAACATCCTCATGTATACCCAGAGCTGTATTCCCATGGTGACTCTAAATCCAGTCAAGCTGAAGTGATAATCACATTGTATGCATGTATTGAGCTATCACAGTGTATCTCATAAACAGTTAAAGTGATAATAAAATAGAAAAATTATAACTGAATGGGGCCTTTCTCAAACATTTGGGTGGGGGAGAAAGATGCAGGTTCTTGGCTATGTCTGTCTACTACACCTGATTTTAAGCCCTCAGGTATCACAGTCCCAGAGTTAATCTATGATTATATTTCATATCTTGTCCCAGAAGGCTCAAAGGGAAGACTTCTTGTAGGTGTTATCCCTCCCTCCTCTTCCCCTCTCCCCCCATCCCTCCATCATCCATCTATCTTCCCTATCTTCCTGTCTGTCTATAACATATGTTTGTGTACATACATATTAGTTTTTCAGGGCAAACCTATTTTCAATTCTCTGTCACTGTCTGATGCCTAAGAATGACAGATGTTGAGGGGCGAAAGGCTTCCTGAGGTCTTATTCACATAGGCTTAGTGTCCTGACATGTCAGTTTGTTTTCTGCTTGTATCTTAAACCCACAGGCTTAATGCCTTTTCTATTTTAAAATAGTGTATTTATTACACACTAGAGTCAATATTTTTGTAATTTGAGGTGTGACAGGTTTCTTTTTCCTAAGTTTTACATGAGAAGAAAGTCTTTCCCATGTTAGCCCAGGCTGTCTGAAACTCACTGTATAGCCCAGGTTGGCCTTGAGATTATAACAGTCATCCTGTGTTAGCCTCCCAAGTGAAAAGATTTGTTCTTAGCAAAGTCAGCTTACAATGTTTTTCTTCCATTAAGGCCCTTCACGTCTGCAGTTAACAGCGTTTCCGTGCTCTTGTACATATCTGCACTGCTTTGTGGTCATTAAGACAAGTAAGGGTTCCGGAAGCACAAGCTCTGCTGTACTGAAACAGTGTAATCGAATTCTGAAGTTTTTACTCTGTGAATTTTTCTATTTAATATTTTCAGGCCACAGTTAATCTTGGGTAATTATTAAGTGTGAAAAATGAAACCACTGATAAAGGGAACTACTGTACTGGTAATGCTAAGCTTAACAAAGTTAACTTTCAATTAAATAATGTACTCGCTAAGTAAATATTGTTAAGAAATATATGATAAGAATCTGGTCCAAGAATTTCTGTGTGAAGAGAATTAAGGTGCCCTGGAATAGCCTCTCATCCCATATCTCTTTCTGGTCCTCACTCGGTTTAGTTTTGGTCTGGAGTTTTCTCATCTAGACCTCTCTGTAATGTTTTGTTTTGTTTTGTTTTGTTTTGTTTTGTTTTGTTTTGTTTTGTTTTGTTTTGTTTCGAGACAGGGTTTCTCTGTGTAGTCCTGGCTGTCCTGGAACTCACTCTGTAGATCAGGCTGACCTTGAACTCAGAAATCCTCCTGCCTCTGCCTCTCGAGTGCTGGGATTAAAGGCATGCGCCACCACCGCCCGGCTCTCTCTGTAATCTTTACCTGATTTCAGCTTATTCTCCCAAATACTCACTGAATACCAGCTTGTGTCAGCAGTGTTCTAACCGCTGGCGTGTCGTGATGAACAAAGCCAGGCATTCGAGCCTGTAGTGAGTCTGTGCTAGTCACAAGATGAGTCTACATGTGGTGTCAGTGGAAATGCTGTTGACTAAAACTAACAGAAAAAATGTACTGTGACTGTAGTATCTGTTTTCTGAAATAGCAAGAACGACAACGGTAAACTCTTGTTATCCTTTATCTGACCTTTGCCTCATGATCATGAAAGAGCCCCTGAGTTCCAGCCTTTACTTTTTTGCATTTGCATGAAGAAGGAAGCAATCGAGGCATATTCTGATTTTTGTATTTAAAGCGAGAAAGGAGAAGGTCTCCCAGAGTTAGCTTGTCTACTCCAACTTTCTACTTCTAATTGGTCATAGATATATCTTATAGCTATGTTAGGCTTCAAGAAAATCTTGGAAGTGATTTTGGCCAAGGCAGGAGGGTGGCATCAGAATTGGATTCTGTCTCCAGCAGTGTCCCAGTGTATATAGCACATTAAGAGCTGCCAAATCCCTGTTGTGCTTTCCTTATGTTTACTGTCTCTGGGATTGTTATGTAAGTTATGCCAAAGGTTTTGTTTGTTAAGTTATTGGGTCTAACCTACGTAATATCCCTGTCCTAGTAATTTAGTAGCATTTTTTAAAGTGCCCATAAATAGAATAATATTTGATCTCATTTTTAAACATTTTATGCTAGTGGAGTGGGTACACTTATTGGATTAGAAATAACCATCACATGTCTTCCTCAGGTACTTCCTAGCTTAGTTTTTGAGACAGGATTCCTCACAGAATCTGGAGCTTGCCCAGGTCAGCTAAACTGCAAACCCCAAAGATTCATGTTTCTGTCCCCCAACCCCGCCCTGCCCCACTCGCATCTTCACTGGGATGGAAGGCACACAGCACCATGCCCAGCATTTGTGTGGTTCTGTAAACCAGATTTAGGTCTTAACGCTTACATGCCAGCATTGTGTAGGCTGGGCCGTCACCCAGCTTTTCTCCTCATTTGTGGTCAGGAGGGAGGGAAGACATGTCACTGCATGCTTGTCAGGGCAGAGGGCAGCTTTGGAGAGTTGGTTCTCTCCACCGTGGGCTCTAGGGATCAAGCTCAGGTCCTGGGATTTGGCATAACAAGCACTTTTCCCCACCAAAGCATCTGGACAGCCCATTGGTTTCTTTAGCTGAAAAAGGAGTAGTTGTTTTAGGCTGTGTCTACACTAACCTAATATCCAGAGACTTTGAATCTGCCTCTGCTTTGACTCACTTCTTGGGATTTTTTTATTTATGTATTTCAGCATTTTTGACTAAGAGCTGATGTTTGTTGATAGTTAAGTTTGTGGATGCTTCAGGACTTGCATTGCATTATAAGATCTCTTGGGTTACTATTGGGTTAAATTGTATTCTCTGTATAAGTGGTATATTTTGTTTTTTTTTTTCAACTATATTAATTACACATATTATGAATCGTGTGACTGAGGACAGTCACGGGACTTTTGTTCCTGTTCTGTATATTGGATGAAGCATGGAAAAACTGCCCCTCCTGCTCATGGCAGTTGATCTCCTACTCTCCTTTGGACCGTTGATGCAGCCTTTATAATCTCGGCATCACCTGGTATCCTTCCTAATTTCCATGTGGGGGCAAGCTCTGAACTTTATCTCCTGACCCTCACATGTTGTGTGAGTCACAGTAATGATTCTCAGAGTTTGACAGATAAATTCAGAGGAAAAGTACTTTTCCCCCAGCATTTTGAGACATTCAACATCATGGTTTCAATGTGAAAAATCATGTAGGATATCGTCTGATATACTACAGAGACAGACATTTGTTCCCGACATTCATTTTTATCATACTCGCTATATAAAATGTTTGCTGCAACCTTATCCAAATGTTACAGAAGCCGGTTCATACAAAACAAAAAGCTCTGAGGATTACACAGTGGTAGTAATTCAAGCTAATCACAGCAAAGCCAGCCTTCACTTCCCATAATGCACCTGCTTCCTGAGTGTTCAGGCGGAGGCTGCTGGTGGCCTTAGTTTTCAGTACCCTCCACAGATAGGGTTCATCTGGTTAGAATTCAAGTAGTCCGGGCCGTTCTGCTTGTTCAGATTTGGATATATGGCTTGTAAAAAGTACTAAGTATTTCTGAACAATCTTTTTACCCTTCTCACTGTCTTTTCACAGACATCTGGAACAAAACAGGAGCTGTGAAATTGATTAGATGGTCTCCTGACAACAGTGCTGTAATAGTAACCTGGGAGTATGGAGGTCTTTCCCTGTGGAGTGTGTTTGGAGCCCAGCTGATATGTACACTTGGAGGAGACTTTGCGTGAGTGAAAAAGAGAAAGAGAGAAACTTTAGATAAGTAACCCATCGTTTCCCTGACAGCTCATCTATTCAAAAATGCAGGTCATAGAGCTACCTTTATTTAAAATAATAAAAAACACTATCTTACTCTTAAAATCTCTTAAGACTGTACAAAATAGTAGCAAACATTGGAGCGTAAGATTACATTACACGCATATCATGCACTTTGCTCAGATTTTCCCTTCTCACCAAATACCCCCCCCACTGCCTTCGTGCCATCTGTCATTTGTATGTAAATCTAGGCTGCATACATGTAGAGAACATGCAGTGTCTGTCATTCCTCAGCCCACTACCCTCTTCACTGCCTCATGTTTCTTCTTCCGGGACACACTTCTCCCACAGCCCCTCTCACTGCCATGCCAGTGTGTAGACTCTGGGCAGGAAAGACAGTGGGATGCTGTCTGACTGAGCTTGGTATGTACCTCACTTAACATGACCTCTAGTCCCGTCCACCCATATTTTTGCACCAAAACACTTTGTAAAGCTGACCTTTACCTTATTGAGAATATTGATTCTCCAAACATTGATCCTCCTAAAACTACAGTTGATTTAGTAAAAGTGTATTTGCTGATCCCAAACACTCAGAGAAATAAACTTCTTTCTGTGGGCCCAGTTATGTATATGACCTCATGTTAAGGCCAGCTGGGGCTGCATAATAAGACCCTGTCTCAAAAATAGCACTATGAAAACTAAACCAAAAAGTGCTGCTTTAAAATAGAAATATGTAGTAATGCATAAGTGTTTCAGTTTCATGTACTATTAATGTATTTTTACTTTAAAAGAACAAAATCAATTTGATTTTTTTTTAAGCTGAAACTAGTGGTATGTATATTATATGCCATTGGAAGACAATCAAGTTTCTGTTGTGTTTTAGTTACAGGTCAGATGGTACCAAAAAAGATCCCCTTAAGATCAGCTCCATGGTGAGTACTTAATGTTTAAACACAGATGCAGCTCGTAAACCTCTACACCCTATAAACCTCGGGGCCTTTTCTTTTTCTCACATTGATCCCACAAAATCATAGAGGAGTTTTGTCTCAGTAGATATTTTCCCATATAGTTCATTTTTGGTGAAATTTATTATAAGACGGGGTTTCTTGCTATGTAACCAAGGCTGGCCTCAAAGTATGTAGACCAGGCTAGTTTTGATCTAATAATCCTCTTGCCTTGCCTTTGCAGTGACTTTGTCTTAAAAAAAAAATAGGGTAGATGCTTCTGAGGAATGGCCTCTTCTACTTCTTTATACACACACATGCACACACACATGCACACACACACACACACACACACACACACACGCACGCACAGACACACATAGTTGCGTATTTGACCTCTACATACCTTTTATACACACACACACAAACACGTTTTCATATAATAACATTTCTGTAACTACTAGTTAGTGCCTTTAAATTGTATGTATCAACCATTATTATCAGGTTCACTAAGTTGTTATTTCAACCACAAACTGAAAATGCAAGCAGTTAGTTAGCTCCAAGTTCACAAAGACCCTATCTCAAAGAAATCAAGAGAGGGCAATAGAACAGGGTATCATTCTGGATCCATGTGTACCTGTGCACACACAGGTTCACACATATATACACACGTAAAATACTTTTTTTTTTCCTTTTTGTTTTTTTTCCTTTTGGTTTTTCGAGACAGGTTTTCTCTGTGTAGCTTTGCCTGTCCTGGAACTTGCTCTGTAGACCCAGGATAGCCTCAAACTGCCTCTGACTCTGACTCCCAAGCGCTGGGATTAAAGGCGTGTGCCATTTCCACCCAGCAGTTATTTAGCTTTAAACAATTTGCAGCAGTTTCTGAAGGTTGCTTACATATTAAAAATTACTAGCGCCGGGCATGGTGGTACACGCCTGTAATCCCAGCACTTGGGAGGCAGAGGCAGGCGGATTTCTGAGTTCGAGGCCAGCCTGGTCTACAGAGTGAGTTCCAGGACAGCCAGGGCCACACAGAGAAACCCTGTCTCGGGGAAAAAAAAAAAAAAAAAAAAAAAACCCAAAAAATTACTAGCTTCAAAAATTCTATGGTGGAATCTAGTTACAGAATGTCAGTATTGATTGGGCTTAGAGAAATATATTTAAATCTCTTACTGTATATTTCTCAACGGAAGAATCCTCTATCTAGAGAAACTAGGCACCTCGACCAACAGAGTAGAACAAGGTCAAGCTGGAATGAGAATGTGTCACAGCTGCCAGACAACCCAGGGCTCTTTCTGTATAAAAGGTTACATCTGGTGTAGACACCTTCTCACTGAGCTCCTAGTCATAGTCAGAGCTTGAGGACCAGGGTAATTAAATTGAGATGTTACAGAAGGATTTTAGGATTGTAATCCTGAAATGGAAGCTGAGATCGCTATATAGTGTTTTTTCATTCTAAGTAGAAGGCAGTGACGGTGGTTTCTTCCTGCGATGCTTAAGATATACTCGGATGACAAGAATCATTGATTCTGTGTTTTTAACTAAATTATTGTGTATGTGTAGATGATGTGGATATCTATGTGTATGTGTGAGGTTGCTTCCATGTGGGTGCCAGAGGACAGCTTTATTGAGCTGTTCTCTCCCTCCTTCCATGCTCTGGGGCTCAGACTCAGATTCGCACTTTCCCACCAAGCACCTCCCTGGGTGTGGCTCTTGTCTGTTACTTGTCGTGGTGGCTCCAGTACTCAGAAGGCAAGAATTGCACCATGGGCTATTTCATATATTGACTGTTTTCAGGATTTAACTGAGGTTCTACAAGAAATCAAAATAACTTTGTGTTGCTTTGGCTTCTTTTCTCTTCCTTCAAGAGCTGGGGTGCAGAAGGCTATCACTTATGGGTGATCAGTGGCCTGGGTTCTCAGCACACTGAGACTGAGACTGACCTCAGGAGCTCCGTTAAACAGCCCAGCATTTTGCTATTTCAGTTTATCAAGAGTGTACTCACTGTAAACCCTTGTATGGTAAGTAATTAAAACTGGGGTTCTGTGTTTGTTTTTCTTTTAATGCCTCTTATGGCAGAATTTTAGACCATTTTCTATGTCCTGTAGTTTTGAATATATTCCTAAAATTATTAACTGTATTTTCTTTGTGTATTTTCTGTGATTCAAATATTTCTATAAAATTTATACCAAAGTCTTATTTCTGAACATGTTTTGGACTGGTATTTTTGGGTTTTGTGGGGGGGTGCAGTGGGGGTGGGGTGTTGTTTGTGTTTGGTATTTCATTCTTTTAAAAAAAAAATTATAATGTTACAAGCAATTAGAAAGAAGCCATACTTACATGTAAGATAACTTGACTAATTTAGCTTTTATCTGGGTAAGATTTTCCAAAGTATGTTCTACTTAGATACTACTTAGAAATGTTACTAGGTGGGAGTTAGAGAAATGGCTCAGCAGTTAAGAGCACTGACTGCTCTTCCAGAAGTCCTGAGTTCAATTCCCAGCAACCACATGGTGACTCACAACCATCTGTAATGAGATCTGATGCCCTCTTCTGGTGTGTCTGAGGACAGCAACAGTGTGTTCACATACATTAAATAAATAAAACTTTAAAAAAATGTTCTAGGTGGCTGGGGGGATGGCTTAGTAGAGTGCTTGCTTCACAAGCTGGGGGGGTTGGTCATGGCAAGGTATGCCTGTAACCTTGGCTCTGGGAAGGTGGAATCCAGACTCAGCAAGCTCCAGGTACAGTGATGTGCCCTGTCTCAAAATGCAAGGTGGAGAGTGACTGAGGAAGACCTTCACTTCACACACACACACACACACACACACACACACACACAGACATATGCAGAGAGAGCAAAAATTCTGAGGCCAGGGCATAATGGCACACACTTGTAATACTACACACTTGGGAGGCTAAAGCAAGAGGATCACAATGATTATGTATTTAAATATGCTATAGTTATATGTTATGGGTACATATCTCAGTACCTATATCAGTGGCTTTTTAATGGTCAGTGGTGTATCAAGTTACTTAAATTTTGCAATACATTGAAAATTAATGTGAAAATAAGCCAGATCTCAGAACTCTATACTATAGTAAGGAGCTACAGAAAAATAAGAGAGTATATTTCCTGCCCTTCCCCATTCCAGATATTTTTAGAGCTCATTCTGGGTCTGGGGAGACAGCTCAGTGAGTGGGTACATGAGGACTAAAGTTTGAATTCTCAGAACCCACATAAAGCCGGGTGGGGACTGCAGCTGTCTGTAATTCCAGCAGGAAGGAAACAGGGGCGGGGATTCCAGAGCAAGCCAGCTAGTCTGCCTAGCCGGGAACAGTCTCCAGGTTCAGCAAGAGATCTTCCTTCAATGTATTAGGTAGAAAAGAACTGCTAAAGAAAAGACCTGACATCAGCCTTACACATGCACTCATGTAGACACATATGCATACATACACACCACACATACACATATACAAAAAGATTCTATCTATCTATCTATCTATCTATCTATCTATCTCTTTTTGTATATAGTCTTGATTGTAATTTGGACTAAATGGAAACAGGATAGGATGCACTGTCTGATTTGAATATAAGAATCTTTTCATCTTGAGAGCACTGGTGCTCTAATTAAAACTCAAGACATAATTAACCAAAAGCAGGCACTATTACATCTCTGAATAGGCATAGGAACTTGCACAGTCAATTGTAAGCAATTTGTCCTTACATTTAGTTTTTCAGGAATAGTTCTCAGAGTGTCACCATTTGAGGTGCTAATGGAAAATACTGTTCAAACAATTGGGACAAAACACATAGTACAAAATCTGTATTTGCACTAAGAATCACTAAAATATTGACTCTTCTCTAAATATAATATACAAGGTCATTGTGTAGTTTCTGTCGTGAAAACAGTCGATATTGATTTCTGGTACTAGTTCTGAGATGGAGCTGAACTAGCTGTTGATAGAGTTGTCCCACCTGATGCTGAGTCTCTGTTTTCCCTCTTACCCTTCTTTCTCCATCTAGAGTAACCAAGAACAGGTATTGCTTCAGGGAGAAGATCGCTTATACTTGAACTGCGGAGAAGCTGCCCAGTCCCAGAATCCGAAGTACTCTTCACCACGTGCTGAGCATATGCCCAGGCACGAGAAGAGCCCGTTTGCAGATGGCGGTTTGGAGTCTCCCGGGTTAAGCACTTTACTTGGTCATCGGCATTGGCATGTTGTACAGGTAAGTGTTCATGTACTGCTACTACTGACTCACTAATTAATTTATCACTTGGAAAGTTTTTGTTTTCATTGCTGTATCTCTCTCAGTGTTTTGGGTTTTTCCTTGCCTTTTTTTCTTTCCATTTGATAGAGTATATCCTGAAAGTTTATTTCTTTTTCCCTCAGTGGAGATTACTTTGAACCTCTGTTTCACTTAATCCTAGCACAGTGGACTTGCATAGCCCAAAGTATATCCACTGCGTGGCAAGAGGTGATTTCACTGGCACCTAGTATAGCTGACTTTAGAGTTTCAGTAGTTAATCCCTTACACTTGACCCCCATTACAATCCTCTGAACATTTGAGAAATTTATTGATCATAATTTTATTATAATTTAATGCTTTTCCAAATTATAGATTCATTCTGATACCACGTTTAAATTAGCAGGTTCATTTAGTAAGTTTGACAGATTGACATTTGAAATGGATCAATTCTGAATTTTGATGCCAATTAAGATTAATTTGGTGCAGTAAATAAATTGAAATTTCTTATAATAAATTTGTATGCATAGTTTCAAAGTTCTAAATGTTTTCTTTCTTCTTCTAGTATCAAAATAGCAGAGCCTGCTCCTGGATTAGTTTCTTTTAGTCATTTTATTTTTTATTTTCTTTTTCCTTTCAATTCCTTTCCGTTCCTTTCCTTTTGAGATAGAAACTTGCTATGTAATTGGTCCCGAATGGTGGGACCATACACATACTCTACCACATTAGCTTCTTTTAATCAGTTTCTATTTCCTAATCCTTGCCTTCTTTCTGCTTACCTCTTACTAGTTTGCTTCAGCTCTCATATTATTTTCATTTGATTTTGAGAAAATGCAAGACAGAAAAGCGGTCATTGTGGAGGGTTGAAGGAGGAATAGCTCTTACACTGACTTGTAGTATGCACTGAAAAATGTATGTAATGTACATTAATAACCATGTGGGATCAAACAGTGTACCATTTTATAATTCGTAACATTTTAAATATGGAACTGCATCAGCTACTTCCTTGACTAAAATTTTCCACTGCTCCCTTCTCTCTTATAGCCATTTCTCTGCTATTTTCATTTCCCCATACTTTGAACTATTCATTCTACACTGACCTAGAATCAATGCCAGTTCTGCCTAGCCAGGTCTGTGTTACCAGAGTGCCAAGTAGAGCAGAGGATCGAAGAAGGTAGGTCTGGAACTAAAACATCCGTCAGGCAATAACAAAATCGAATTTCCTTCCAGCTCAAAAATTCAGTGAGTCTTAGCCGTCTATGAAACATTCCACTAAACAAGCACACAACACTAATTTTAGGACTGTAGCTAGCGCAGGAGTCTGTCATGTGATAGCTAACTGTACTCACTTGCCCAGATGACGTTTTTTAAGTGTGGATTTACCTAGGTCTCTTCAATTCTTTATTCATCTCTGTTCTTTTAGTTTTAAATAAAGATAAAATAGTTTTGGCAAAATATTTTTAAATGGTTAACTTATTTACCATTAGGTTAAACAAGTGGCTCACAAAAAATAAATTAAAAATACCAAAACGTTATTCTCCTTTGGAAGCCTTATAAACCCTAATGAGAAATAAACACTTAAAAAGTAATAAAGATATCAATTTAAAATGCCACAGCTGCATGCCCAAGATGTTTACATTGAAATAGAATTTTAATTTCAAGTTTCATAGAATGTTTAAAGTTAGAAGGACCATGGAGGTCATCTAGCCCAAGAGGCTCTGTGCATGAGGACAGTCCTGTGACTCATCCAGCATCACAGGGTACTACTGGCTTAAGTAGCATCAAAACCGACTACACTGAAGAATCCAGTGTACTTTAAAATCTAATTATTAGTGTTGAATCATGTAATTTACTATTGACCTTGACTAAAACTTAGAATTTGCCCTTGTGGCTTTTTTTTACTGTGAGAGTTGCCCTGCTCTTTGCGAGCTGACCCTGGAGCCTGGAAACTGAGTGCAGAGTGACAGTGGTCTTTCTGGGAACTGGCTATGTAGTGCAGAAGCTTTGCCCTCTAAGCTTCCTTTTCAGTCATGGGGACTCCCTGGGGCCGGGGCTTTGTTCCCCTTCCCTCTTACCCTCTCATGTAGGGTACCCACATTCTCCATTAAGATTGATTTGGTGATGTGGTTTCTATTTTGTGTGCTTATGGTATTATGTAGAGTTTCTCTAACAAGCTTTGCTAATTCTGTTGTGCTTTCTACCGATCATCTGGAGCTCTGCAGTTTTGTTTCTTTTGTTTGTTCACCCTTCTGTTTCATACAGCTTACTCTCCGGATTAAAAGTTTTGTTAGTTATATGTCTCTAGCCAAACTAAATGCATACATATTTGTTAGAAGCAAAGTTAGTGGCCCGCTGTATAGACGGAATCTTCCTCAGTTTATTTTTTAAATTTAGTTTTCTTAATTATAAATTTAGAAAGTTAACACATTGGAACACAAGGTGAAATTTTTTTAAAAAAAACCTAGTTTGTGGCTGTGTTCTTTGTTGGGTTCAGTGTTTTGTATAATGTAAACATTGGTTTCTATAAGGTCTTTATTATCTAGTATTCTAAGGATATTGATTTTATATTTAACCTGGTTCTAACTCCCTGGAAAGAATATCTGTTACAAAGTGTAGGCAGTGAATACCAGGCCCTTCCCTAGGGAGCGCAGCGGTGAATTTGGAAGGCCGTTTGCTTGTAAGTGATTCACTCACATCCCTTGGCTTTTATCAGGTGTGGAAGATGTGGTGTTTAGCAAAGGTCAGATCTGCTGTGGCAGGTCCTTTAGTCTCACTAGTTAGACAAAACTTGTGTAGTCTGGAGACAGCATTTAACAGGGAAAAAAGAAGGAAAGCAGTTAGCTTCCATTTAAGAGAGACTGGCATACCCTCCTAAGACAGGTAAGACTTTTTCGGTACCCAGCTCAGTTTCCCAGTGATGTGGTGTGACATGACACCCGGGCCCTGACTGTACATCCCTTTAGGGCCAAGTTTCTCCATTCTTTCTTAGCTCCCTCTTTCTTGCCCCCATTTCTACACACAGCATTAAGTATATAGTACAAAGTGCGAATGACACATAGATCAAAGAAGGTGACCCTAGGGAAAAATGTACAGTTTGTTCTAGTAATAAAACACTCAGACAGAATTAAAAAGCATATTATTTTAACTAATATTTGGGTTTTGAAGATATATCATTTATAATTTGTTATATTTCATAGACTTTTGAAAATTAAAACAATAGGTGGGTTTTAGGGGGTTATCTTGTTTTTATAAGGATATACTTTAGAGTATGATAATTTGATAAGCTCTTACTGAACCTTTTATGTTGGAATCATTTTTGCAGTGATGTACTAGCTTATATATCATATTTCATACAAATTAGTGAAACATTAAGGTTTGGGGAGGAGAGGGTTCTTAGATTTTTATTATTTTGTCCACTGGCAACGTGCCACTTACTGTGATAACACCTGTTACATTCTTCTCTAAGTAATGAAAAGCTGTTAATTCACTTACACTGTTAAGTTGACTGTCTGGACAACTGCAGTTTAATCCTTTATGAGTTAATTTTATTAAGAATAAAGTAAGTGCTTTGGGTTTATTGCTTTTACTTGATTCTCTTTTTGTCTTTATGCAACTTATTAGATTTGATTATACTTTACATGGTTTTTGATTTGGGTGTCTCTTTTTAATATATCCAGTTTTCTTGAGTCAAATGAAAATCAATTTGAATATTGAAGCTTTTCTTATTCCAGGAATAGAAGACTCTTCCATTGGTCTGCCTTTCTGTTAATTCATACTCTGCTTCATCCAGCTGCTCATGAAAGTTAATTAATAAACTAGGAGTGTATAGAGCTAAAACATACTCCACATTAGTAACCCACAGTTTCTTCTATGTTTGAAAGTTTCCTAGCACCGATAAAATGACACCATGAACAAAGGCATAAGCTAGATAGCATGGGGGCTGTGTTCACACTGATGCTCAGGATGGAGACCTGTATCTGTAGTATGTCAAGGGTGCTTGTGGCTCAGCAAGGTTGAACAGCCAAGTAGAAGAGCAGTAGTTCATACAGGTCTGTGGGTGCATCTTAAGAAATAAGCCACTGGCTATTCTGAAGCAACATATTTGTTGTTTGTTTTTACATTGATTGATTTTATATGCATTGCTTTTTTTTTTAATCACAGCAGTATAAAAAGCAACAAAGATTTCTGTTACAAACCAAAATTCCTCTGGAAGCTCCCATTGATTTGGGAACGGTCTGCATGAGCAGACAGAAGCTGTCACTGCAGTTTGTGGCTGCCCTCACGTGCTTCTTTGTCAGTTTGTACTGAGTTTCATATTAGAAACAAGCAGAGCTGTGGTGGGGAAGGAAGTGTGGGTCTTAGAACCTTGAAATAATTAAGATAGGACATGTAAATCTTGGTTCATAAACAGAGGGTCAATTCTAAGGCTTGCTACTAAAGCTAGTATTTATGTAGGAGGCTGACTTTCACCTGTGTGCTAAGTTAATGCTTTAATTTAGAATATATTTCATAAGTCTTACCAAACTGATATGTTATTTTCTATAGATTTCCAGCACCTATCTAGAAAGCAATTGGCCTATACGGGTGAGTGTTTATTTTGTTGCTGTTGTCATCATTCTGGGGGACAGGCCATTGGGGATTCATAATGAAATTCCAGAGCGTCACCTGGTGTGTATTGCTAGTAGATTCTCCTCCACATTTTGTCAATATTTAGGTTTTTAGCTTAGCATTTTATATTTAAATCACTTTGCAAACATGTATTTATTAAGTACTTTATATCATGTGCAGGAAAGAGATTTTAAATTTTTTTTAAACAGTTTTCAGCTATCGATAAACTTGGACAAAACATCGCTGTGGCCGGCAAGTTTGGATTTGCACATTATTCTTTACTCACCAAAAAATGGAAACTTTTTGGAAACATTACTCAGGTTAGTCCTTAAAAAAAAAAAAAAGAAAAGAAAAGAAAAAGATTTCAAAATACAAAGCAAAAAAAAGAAAAGGGAAGAGGGTGATGCTGAGGCTGGAGATACAGCTCAACTGTAAAGCAACTGCCGAATTCACAGGTTCTTGGAGGGAAAGAGAAGTGGGAAGAGAAACTGACATTTGATAATTGCCAATAAGTCCCTTTTGATAAACTACTTGATATTTGCATTAAGATACTTGGCTTTTCATTCTTGTTAAGATCATTGACAAGTTCTGGGAGATGGCTCAGCCACTAAAGTGTTTTATATAAAAGTAAGAGACCTAAGCTCAGATCCCCAGAGGCCACTTACACGCTCAGTGGATGGTGCACATCACATGGAATGCCGTCCTTGGGAGGGAGAGATGAGGCGTCCCTGGAGCAAGTAGCCTGGAGAGGCCAGCCATGTCAGCCAGGAGCTTTGACTGAGAGATGTCACCTCAGAGAATAAGGTAGAAGAGCCATCAAAGAAGATAGCAGACCTCAAACCCTGGTGTGTACACACACACCACTTGACAGGCACATGAAAAGGAAAAAAAAAAAGATTAGTAGCAATAATTATTTAGCTTAGGGTTTAATATTATCTTTAAGACTGAGTTATCTAATGTGGGGAAACTTATATGTCTACAAAATTAGAGATTATTCTGTGTGTGATATGTGCATCTGGATAGTGGGAATGGGGGTGTAGGATCAGAGGGAGAATGAGTTTGAGTTTATAAGAGTCAAACGGGAAGGAATGAAGAGAATTAAAATAGGTGTCTTTTGTGTACCAGGCACTTTTAATGTGTTGGTGTTGTCGACCCAGTCAGGACTCGAATAATATCATTTGCTAAAAGACGGGGATTTGCGCACTCATCTGCTGAGAAATAAAGCCAGAATTTAAGTCAGGTTGTTTTAGATGTAAGATTAATGATGCTGAGCCGGGCGTGGTGGCGCACGCCTGTAATCCCAGCACTTGGGAGGCAGAGCTGGGCGGATTTCTGAGTTCGAGTCCAGCCTGGTCTACAGAGTGAGTTCCAGGACAGCCAGGGCTACACAGAGAAACCCTGTCTCGAAAAACCGGGAAAAAAAAAACAAAAAACAAAAAACAAAGATTAATGATGCTGTATAGTACTGAGATATTTTGAATGACACAGCTATTTCTTTTAGGAATTTTTTTTTTAAGACAGGATATGATACATTGTTAATAAAAGTCCTGGAGAAATAATTTTATAAGAGAGAATAAAGCAGAAATAATCTGAAAGTACTATATTTGTTGGAAATTTGAGTAATATAATTAAGGTAAGTAAGCATCTTAAATTTTTCTTTTAAGGAGCAAAATATGATTGTGACTGGTGGCTTGGCCTGGTGGAATGACTTTATGGTCCTTGCGTGTTACAACTTAAGTGATCGTCAAGAAGAGGTAACTTTTTTTTTCTCAGAAATAATAGAGTTTTAATTTTGGAGCTAAGCATGATTTAATTTTAGGTAGTCAATAAGCCATTAAAAACTGAACAAACACCGGGCGGTGGTGGCGCACGCCTTTAATTCCAGCACTTGGGAGGCAGAGGCAGAGGCAGGCGGATTTCTGAGTTTGAGGCCAGCCTGGTCTACAGAGTGAGCTCTAGAAAACAGCTGGGACTACACAGAGAAACCCTGTCTCAAAAAACCAATAAAAAAAACAAACAAACCTGAACAAAGCATTTTGTTCCAATAGTTTTAGCATATTTCAATAGTAGAATTACTGCTTAGGTTCTTCCTGTTCTTTTTTATAAGTGACAAGTTGAATTTGTAAGATAACCATTTATATTCTAGCACCCAAAAAGCTAAGACAGGAGGATTGTGAGTTCAGCTCCATTCTGGGCTCAATATTAACCCTGTCTTAGAAGTAAATAAACCTAAAAAGGATAACCTTTTAGATAGAACATAAACTCTAAGGATTGATAATAAAACATTAAAAGTAAAAAATGCATAAGAATGACTTCTTAATGATAGCTTTATTAATGTATTGACTTATATGGTGGTTTTGAGGAAGTAGTAGTCTCATTAATCAGGCTTGAATACACATATCTGAAACATGGTCTCATAATACTACATTCACTTTTGATCACTTTATCTTTGGTTATTTATAAAGAGTTAGCTTGCCAAAATATAAACATTAATTTTTTGCAAATGTTGTTCATTCTTCTGACTCCTGTTACTTTAAAGAGAGCTGGGGAGGAGGAGTCTATGGATAAAGATGGCCTGACTGAGAACTTAGCACCCTCGGTGACCATCTGACTTTTATGTGCTGCTTCTTTTTGTCTTCAGCTTAGAATCTATCTGCGAACATCCAACCTGGACAACGCCTTTGCTCATGTCACCAAAGCACCAGTGGAAACATTACTGCTTAGTGTCTTCCGGGACATGGTGGTCGTGTTTAGAGCAGACTGTTCAATATGCCTTTACAGTATTGAAAGAAAATCCGATGGGTGAGTTATATATAGCATGGGGTGGGGGTGAGTCTCTCTGACTCCGCTTTATCAGGTTTCTAAAACCCTTTTTCCATTATCATATTTTGTTTCATATAAGGAGTTTTGGTGGGCTGGAGAGATGACTTAGCAGTTGAGAGCACTGACTGCTCGTCCAGAGGTCCTGAGTTCAATTCCCAGCAACCACATGGTGGCTCACAACCATATAGGATCTGATGCCCTCTTCTGGTGTGTCTGAAGACAGCTATGGTGTACTCATATAAAAAAAGAAAGAAACAAAACTTTAAAAAAAAAAAAAAAGAGTTTTGGTGATATCTATGTAGTAGTTGTGAAGAAAAAAACTCAGAACCTGCACCAACTGTCTGAGCTTTTCTCCCTGTGTAGTGGGGAGGGGACTATCATTTTAGCTGAGAAAAGTCTTAGATACTTTCCCCCACAATTTACAAGTTGGTGGCTAATAAACTTTCCAGGTGCCTGTGGGAAGTTGGGGAACTGTCCTCAGAAAGCTCACTCCATCCCTGTTACAGTGGGTATTGTACTGTGCAGCACAGAAACCTTACATTGTTGACAATGGTCAACTTGCAGCATGTAGGCCACGGGAGTGTTGTCCTTTGTTCTTAAAAGTATAAATTTTTTAATAAGGTATGTGTTGAAGTAATGTGATTGATTAGTAATGCAAAGATAAAAAAATTAAACATCACTGCTTCAGTAGATAACCTTTTGTCATTTCGACCACATAGTTGGCCCTGACCCCCAGTGCCCCAGGGATTTGTATTTGAATACCTACTGCTGGTGTGGGGATGTTCTGTGCTGTGGTTTTATTTTTCCTGCTTTCCAGCATTTTTACTGCCTTTCACTGTCTTATTTTCCTGTATATGGTCCTGTATATATGTCTTTCAACATTAATAATCTTTTTTTAAATATTTATTTATTTATTAATAAATTTATTATATAATATATTTATATATATTCTGAGTATACTGTCACTTGTCTTCAGACACACCAGAAGAGGGCATCATCCCATTACAGATGGTTGTGAGCCACCATGTGGTTGCTGGGAATTGAACTTAAGACCTCTGGAAGAGCAGTCAGTGCTCTTAACCTTTGAACCATTTCCAGCCCCAATATTAATAATCTTAATGGAATGATATTTGGGGAAGAAAGGACCATGGGGAGAAAACATTTGGGTCTGCTGCGTAGACATAAAATGTGCTGTAATACAGCAACTGCAAAGGAAAAAAATCCAAGCATTGTTGCGCTGTGAACTTTTTTTGTTTATTTTTACAGTTCGAATACTACAGCTAGTGTTCAGGTTCTTCAGGAGGTCTCCATGTCACGGTACATTCCTCACCCCTTCCTGGTAGTGTCTGTCACACTGACGTCAGTGAGCACAGAGAATGGCATCACCTTGAAAATGCCACAGCAGGTACCAGCGCCTTTTCAGAGCTCTTAGGGGTTACGTTTCAGTCTGTAGTGTCTTACTTAGGTCAGTATTTGTGTCTGTTTATTTGTTCAACAAATGCATGCTAAGTGTCTGTACTGCACCTTGCCTGGAGATGCTGTGTCTTAGTGGCAAGCCAAGGAGCCCAGTGTCTGTTCAACATTAAACAATAAGTACACATGTACAGACTACTCTGAGGGCATATATTAGAAACTGGGAATGGTCTGTTTAATCAGTCAGAAAACTCTTATATACCATTTGATCTGAAGCCTAGAGCAGAAGTAGGAGAGTTCTAAACAAAGAGAAAGACATTCAGGTAGTCATGCAAGGGTCCTAGACAAGAGGCAGCATGATGCAGTCAGAGGGCTGGATTTCTAGTGTCTAGAGCTAGAGTATGAGAAAGAGAAGTCTTGTGGGTAACATTAGACATCTATTTCAAATCTTAGTGTTTACTCTATACAGGGGACAGTGAAATCGGGGCAGAGCGTCATGAAGGAGATGTACTGGAGAGGACGTTAGGCTTATTTGTACGCTCATTAAAATCAGCTATCAAAAAGCACCATTGTAATAATAATCAATATGAACTGAGCCTTCTCTCTGCCTGTCTCTGCCTCTACTACTCTCTTAACTCCCCTCCCAATGCCCTGAATAAACTCTATTCTATAATAAATAAATAAATAAATAAATAAATAAATAAATATGAACTGAGAGAAAAATAAAAATATATATTGTTTCATTAACATTGTAGTTGAAGGGAAAAGCCTACATATTTTAGGATTGAATTAGATATCAGAGAATAGATAGCATAATATTGTACTTTGAAATAAATACCTTGGCAGATTTAGAGAGGAAAAATTTTTGTATAAGCTAGATATAATGGTAATCAATAGCATCATTAGTAGGGGGTACAGCAGTTTAAGAGGGCTTCACAAAGAGGTATTTAACAGTGAAAAACAGATTAGAAAAGTGAAATATAATAAGAGGGAAATAAATACTCGGAATTGAATCTCTTGGAGCTGGAGTTAAAGGCTATTTTGAACAGTCAACGAGGATGCTGGGAACAGAACTCAGGTCCCCTGCAAGACAGTAAATACTCTTCACCACTGAGGCACCGCTCCAGCAGCAGACCCCATTTTTCCAATACCTCACTTAGCTCTTGTACCATGAAGCCCTCTTTGGTTCAGACATGCTTTTTCTGTTTTGTCATGCCTAGGTTAGCAGTAAGTTCTGTTTGCTTTTTAAGTCAAAATAATCTTCCCCTTTACAGATGAAACTACATGATTTACCTGATAGTTGGCTTAAAGCAGTGTTTCTCATTACAGATGAAACTACTTAATTTACCTGATAGTTGGCTTAAAGCAGTGTTTCTCAAACTCTCACTGTGTCCTTGTTTAAGTGGAATAGTGGGTTTAACAGGGTAATTATAAGCTCTTTAGCATTTGATTAAAATTTCCATAATAAAATACAGTCACTCATCCTGACTAAATGGGATTTTTTTAATGATTCATTTGAGAGGTGTGCAAGGTGGTTTGCATCCTGCTGCTCTGACTTTCCAAGGTCTCCCCAAAGGTGTGCTGCCGGCCAGCTAGGAGGTCGCTCTCCCGGTGCCCGGGGTCTGTTCTGACAGCTACATGTCTTCGCTTACACTTCATGCTTAGGTTAAAATGCAGCCTCTTCCTACTTCCTACTTCTGACTTCCTAGCCGTCCTGTGTCTCATCCTTTTAACCCTTCTCTAGTGCCCAGCAGTGGTGGCGCACGCCTTTAATCCCAGCACTTGGGAGGCAGAGGCAGGTGGATTTCTGAGGCCAGCCAGGTCTACAGAGTGAATTCCAAGACAGCCAGGGCTATACAGAGAAACCCTGTCTCGAAAAACCAAACCAAACCAAAACAAAACAAAACAAAACAAAACAAAAACAAACAAACAAAAAAACAGCAACAAAAAAAACTTCTCTAGTGATAGCACCTACATCACTGAGGTCATCTCCTGTGTGTGTGTGTGTCTGTCTGTGTGTCTGTGTCTGTCTGTCTGGAGTTCTCTTAGTTTTTTCAGTTCTGCACTCATTGGTCACTAACCACTGTAATGTTATACTTTGTCTATCTTGTCCAGGAAGCTTGTTTTCCCACAGAGCCTAGCAAAATGGCTGTACTTAAAACAACCCCAGGTTATTTAACCTAAATTTTCCTAGGTGGCAAGGAATGCCAAGAACACGCCTATAAATTAGCATTAATGAGGTTTTCTTTGTTTGTTTGTTTGTTTGTTTGTTTGTTTTTGTTTTTGTTTTGTTGTTGTTGTTTTTGGAAATTTCAGGCTCGTGATGCAGAGAGCATAATGCTGAACCTTGCAGGACAGCTCATCATGATGCAAAGGGACAGGTCAGGCCCGCAGATCCGGGAAAAGGACAGTAACCCTAACCAAAGGAAGCTTGTGAGTAAAATCTAAGGCATTTCAAGCCCTAAGAAGTGATTACGAGGTTAGGGTTTATGAACAGAGGAATTTAAGCAGAGAGTGGTGTGTTGTGGTTTAGATGCTAAGAACATACATAAAATTCATCTTACAACTGGATTGAAGGAAAGAAGGGTAAGACCTAAATAAGAAAGTGTCTCATTTTCCAGCTGTTACTACTTAGGTACATTTTTGTAAATTTTATTTATTTATTGGGGAAAAAAAACCCATAGGGGTTGGTAATCATAGGGATTTTGGGGTTTGTTTTTTGTTTTGTTTTGTTTTCAAAGATTTATTTATTTATTTATTATATGAAAGAACACTGTAGTTGTCTTCAGACACCCCAGAAGAGGGCATCAGATCTCATTATGGATGGTTGTGAGCCACCATGTGGTTGCTGGGATTTGAACTCAGGACCTTTGGAAGAGCTGTCAGTGCTCTTAACCGCTGAGCCATCTCTCCAGCCCCTGGGTTTGTTTTTTTTATATGTTTTCAATACATATACTTTGAAAGATTACTATTATCTCTAATTCCAAATAAATGTCCCTTTAAATTAAAAAAAAGAACCACTTATTTTGAACATGTACAAAGCTAGTACCTATGAACTTAAGAACCTCCATGTTTAATAGGAAAACCAAACTCCAGCAACTCTTGTCGTGTCTCCCTCAGCTGCCGTTCTGTCCTCCTGTTGTACTAGCCCAGTCGGTGGAAAACGTCTGGACTACCTGTCGAGCAAACAAACAAAAGCGTCACCTTCTGGAGGCCCTCTGGCTGAGCTGTGGCGGTGCGGGGATGAAGGTGTGGCTCCCGCTCTTCCCCAGGGACCACCGCAAGCCCCACTCCTTCCTGTCGCAGCGGATCATGCTGCCTTTCCACATCAACATTTACCCGCTCGCCGTTCTGTTTGAAGATGCGTTGGTCCTTGGTGCTGTCAATGACACTCTCCTCTATGATTCTCTGTATACACGGAACAGTGCTAGGGAGCAGCTGGAGGGGCTCTTTCCCTTCTGTGTTGTGGAGAGAACCTCTCAGATCTACCTCCACCACATCCTCCGGCAGCTCCTGGTCAGGAACCTTGGCGAGCAAGCCCTCCTGCTGGCTCAGTCCTGTGCTGCATTGCCTTACTTCCCACACGTGCTGGAGCTCATGCTGCATGAAGTGCTGGAGGAAGAAGCTACCTCACGGGAGCCTATTCCCGACCCACTGCTTCCCACCGTGGCCAAGTTCATCACCGAGTTCCCCCTCTTCCTCCAGACCGTGGTGCACTGCGCCAGGAAGACTGAGTACGCGCTATGGAACTACCTTTTTGCAGCTGTTGGAAACCCCAAGGACTTATTTGAGGAATGCTTGATGGCTCAGGATTTAGACACAGCTGCCTCTTACCTTATTATCTTACAGGTAACACTTGTCCTTATGAAGGGATAAGCATTCATGGTCTTAATTTTAGGAGGGGAAAAGTATGTCCTTATGATAGGGTTTATGGAGTTACACTCTTATGGAATAGTCATTTTCTCTATTATATGTCTCTCATTCTAAAGAACTCAGGCTTGTCAAGTGACCAGAGATATCCTTTAATGTTTTAAAAGTGACATTCCTAAATATTTGGAATACTTTTAGTCCCTAAAAGGGTCTAAAACATTTAACGATTTCAGAGCATAATTTTAAATGAGATTGAAGGTATAAGGATGTGTGTGCATATGTTCAGATAGGCACGTCCCCGAGCATATGGACGTCAGAGGACTCTCCAGTGTTGACTCTTGCCTTAAGCCTTCTTGGAGACCGTGTCTCTCCAGCTTTCCCTACTGTGAAAGCCAGAAGAGCTGGGTTTATGCTTCTGTGGATTCTCCTGTTTCCACCTCCCATATCTTAGAATGAGTGTCAGAGACTACAGAGGTTTTACATGGATTCTAAATTCAGGTTATCAGGCTTGCATAGCAAGAACTTAACTACTGAGCCATCTCTGCTGCTGATATGTTCTTATATATAATATATATAATGTATATGTTCCATTTGCAATACTAGACTAGACTAATAAAATGTAAGACACTGAGAAAAATGGTGCTTCGGGCATTAGTGCATGGATCTGAGTTACCCACACATGTATTTCCTTACAATGTAAAATTACTGAAAGGATCCTAAATAAACCAGGGCTTACCACAGTAGCCAGTCTTAGCCTTGCTAGACAGCTCAGGGTGCTCAGGTCTGCCACAGTTGACATGCTCGGGACACATTTTTTTCCCTCAAAACAATGAGACCCTGAAAAACTTATTTCATTATTTGATAAAGGGGCTCAAAAGTTTGGTACTACTGTTAATCTGAAAGGCTACTTTAAAGTTCTTCTATATTACTACAAAGTAGTTATCATTTATACAAAAAACTAGCCATAGCCGGGCAGTGGTGGCACATGCCTTTAATCCTAGCACTTGGGAGGCAGAGGCAGGTAGATTTCTGAGTTCGAGGCCAACCTGGTCTACAGTGTGAGTTTCCAGGACAGCCAGGGCTATACAGAGAAACCCTGTCTCGAAAACAACAACAAACCCCACCACCACCAAAAAAAAAAAAAAAAAAAAAAAAAAAGAAAGCCAGCCACAATTAGAGTCTCAGACTGAAGCAGCTATCTTGTCAGTGTATTTGCTTCATGACAAGTAACTGAAACCAAAGATGTCTGAGCAGAGGAGAGTGGCCCCTAAGACTGGGCTGCACTTGGGGTTTACTTGGCTAGCCCTAATGGAAGAAACATCATTGTCGTAAAAAGAGTCAAAGTCATTGCAGCTGGGTTTTTGTGCTGCTGCCCCTCAGACCCTCAGGGCTCTCCTAGCTGTGCTGCTGGGAGCTTTCCTCTAGCTGGGGCTGAGGCTCAGACTTGGGCTCGGGCTCGGGCTCGGGCTCGGCCTGCCCCTGTCTGGCAGCCTTCCACCAAAGCAGGGAAGGTGCTAGGGTGTGAAGACAGAGCTGAGGGTGCTCAGCGTGGGACAGTATTGCTTGGTCCTGCCTGAAGCAGCCATTTTAGTCAGGCCTTCAGAAAATGCCAGAGGAGACAGGCCTAAGGTTTTTGGAGTCAGGAAAACCAAGATTTATCTTGCTTTCCTATTACTCTTCAACAATTTAGGTAACTCTGCTTCCATTTCCTGTAAAAGGGAATGGTGTAACTTTCCAGTCAAAGAGAAAGAAAATCAGTGACAAATGTAGGTGCGTATTGTTAGCTAAGGTGTAACAGGAGTGCAGCAAACTGTGGTGTGAACTCAGCAAGCAGCAAGCAGAGCAACTGCTTCACTCCTGCACATCTGGAACGTTTAAATGGTCCTCTTAATCTTATTATTAAATTGCCCCCAGCCAGCCTGTTCCTCAGACTGAGAGAAGTGTCAAGCAAATTGCTCTGTCATCCAAAATTGTATCTTATAAATGGAATCTGTTTTGGTGGTTTTTGTAGAATATGGAAGTCCCAGCAGTCAGCAGGCAGCACGCCACCCTTCTGTTCAACACAGCACTGGAACAGGGCAAGTGGGACCTGTGTCGACACATGATTCGATTTCTTAAAGCCATTGGTTCTGGAGAATCTGAGACCCCTCCATCCACACCTACATCTCAGGTTAGTACAAAGTCATACAGCTTCTCTAGCGCATACACCCACAGAGCATCCTTGACTAACGCCACTGTATGCTGTGTAACCGCAGGAGCCCAGTTCAAGTGGTGGGTTCGAGTTCTTCAGGAATCGGAGCATCAGTTTATCCCAGTCAGCTGAAAACGTTCCTCCTGGAAAATTCGGCTTACAGAAAACACTAAGTATGCCAACTGGTCCTTCTGGGAAAAGGTAAGAGAAGAGAGAGCAGTCACTGTTCAGAGCATTTGTCACTCTGCACCTCAGGGCATTTATGCCATCAAGTCTTAAGAAAATATTCAGTTCTGTTGCACATTCTTTTTTCATTTGCCAAAGGCTTAGAGAAGGCTTCTATGTTTCTCTTTACTTTTTCCTTCCTGTTAAGTTCACTTCTGTTCTCTGTAATTTTTATATCTTTGCACTAAAATGGGTTTGGGTGCACTTATTCTAAATGAAATTCGTGTATTCTAAATGAAATTTGTGTAAATTACTTCTACTGACAGGGAACTCAGATAAAACCTTAGGTAACGGGAGAGCCGAAGGGCTAAAGACTACATCTTCGTAAACAGAAGATTGTCTCTAGCGGTATGGCTTGTAAACTCGGTGATCCTGACAGATCGTTGGCATTTCTCTGGCTAGGAAATTCCTGTACTGCTTCTGGTGTTAGCTGCTCTTGGCTCTTGTGTTTTCTCTTCCCTGTTTTTGGGTTTTCTGTCTTGTTTTTGTCTGTTTGTTGTCTTTATGTATTTGTATTTTTACTGCAATACTTATCACATACCAAGAGTCAACATGTTTTATTATGGTATTTTACTTTTTTCTCCAGTCATGGTCATTAATACTCCTCCCCCAGTACAAATACACACAGATGAAAGTCACCAATAAAATACAGCCATAGGAGGATTAACAATTGCCAGTCACAGTCTGAAGTTAAATACTGGTCAATACCTTACCGAGAGCTCACTGCGTGCTACCCACCGTTCTAAGCATTTGCATGTTCTCTTCTTAATCCTGACAACTCTGTAGGGTCACTATTCATTGTGCAGGTGAAAACACAGAGACTCGGGAAAGCGCTGGACTCTCTTCACACAGCTAATGGCAGGCGGAGTGAGAGCAAATCTGAGAAGTCCTGCTTCTGACGCAGGCGCTCCCGCTCCATGCTCGGCTTCTCACTTAGAGCTGCTGCTTGGCTCCTCCTGGTTACACATTTGCTCGTATTGATAAGAGATGATAGAGCATATTTACTTGTTGATTTTTATAAGGTTTATGTTCATATGTCTATAAAGTGCAAGTAGAGAGGATCTCATTTTCCCTTCTTTTGTTGGCGTGTATGTTTGTTTTTTCTTTCTTTTCGCCAGTTAAGTTACGCACCACCTCTTCCTGGTCTGGCTTCCTTTGACTCCTGTTTACTCTTATTCTGTATATTCAATTCTTTAAGTTAGTCTTAAGAGAGAACTTTGTGCCTGGCATGGTGGTGTATTCCTTTAATCCCCGCACTTGGGAGGCAGAGGCAGGAGGATATCTGAGTTTGAGGCCATCCTGGTCTATATAGCAAACTCCAGGACTACATAGAGGGACCCTGTTTTAAATTTTAAAGGGGTGGGGGTAAAGTTAACGCTGCACTGTATGTTTACCAGGTTGTGCTGTGATGGAAAAGCCCTGAAGCTGCTTCTTCCCCTTCAGACACCATTAGATAATGGATCTCTTGCTTCCTTTCCAACGTTATCAATGCTACCTAAAAGTAGAGTTCTGCAGTGAGGTTCTTCTCCAGCTTCCTTCTGCTTCTTACAGATGGAGCAAAGACAGCGACTGTGCTGAGAACATGTACATCGACATGATGCTGTGGAGACACGCCCGGCGCCTCCTGGAAGATGTGCGCTTGAAGGACCTCGGCTGCTTCGCAGCGCAGCTCGGCTTCGAACTCATCAGTTGGCTGTGCAAAGAACGCACCCGAGCTGCCCGTGTAGACAACTTTGTAGTAGCCCTGAAGAGACTTCACAAGGATTTCCTGTGGCCACTTCCCATTATCCCAGCCTCTTCCATTAGTTCCCCTTTCAAAAATGGGAAATGCCGAGCAGGTAATGTGGACTTCAGACATTTTTGCAAAAATCATTTATTTTAGATATTTAGACATGTTATGGTTGACATTCTAGGAACTCTTCATTGCAAATTTAAGCAGATAAAGCCAACTTGTTATATGTCAGCCAGAATATCACCCATTTGGCCAAAGGTAGAAATGAAGTAGAAACTATTATTTCTTAAGTCTTTTGGGCTTGAAGTTTTACTCACAAATCTAATCATTAAATTATAAACAGGTTGAAAACAGAATGTAGAAACTTCTATATTTACTTTATTGTGGTAAAGAATTTAGAATGAGTTATTCAGGATCCTCAAATAAACTGCGTTACAATTTACCCGACAGAACTCATGCCAGGGTGATAATAAATCACCTTGACTGACACCTGTTTCATTTTCCTAAACTTGAAGAGGACAAAAAAAAATCAGATATTTTAATAAAGACTTCCAGTTGTTTAAACAAAACCTTTTTATTATGTTGTCTTGTAACTTTAGGTCATCTTAAGAGTCAAGGCAAGTCATTCAGATCAAAAGAATAAAGTGGGGCCTAGTTACAGTAAGACACAGGAGGAGGCTCTGAGAGAGTCTCCTGTGATTTCACATCCCTAGTTCTGGATAAATGAAACAGTGTACAGTGGCAATGGCTTTGAACAGATAGCGTTGCAAATGGCAGCAAGAACATCTTGAACACACCTTTTTTGCTTCTGGACTTTCCATGCAGTGGGAGAGCAGCTGTTAAAGTCTCAGTCAGCTGACACTTTTATTACCCCTGAGATGGGTGCTGGCATCGCTAACATCCAACGGAGTCAGAGCTGGCTCAGCAGCATTGGCCCCACCCACCGCGACGCCGACCTCGCCTCATCTCCTGGACCACACATGCAAGACGCTTTCCTGTCACCGTTATCTAATAAAGGTATATATCTAACAAAGGAACAAGTTGTAGCTCTTCTTGAGTTTTGTTTGGGAAATGATTGTGTGCCATAGCATTTCTAAGGTACAGCATCATTCTTTCCTCAAGAATTAGCCACTGAATATCTGCCTACCTAGATAAATCAGGACAAATTGACTTTGACTGGACTTTACCGTATTTTAGATATATGAAATACAGGTAAACACTAAATCTTTGCAATCAAGCTTTAAAATGTTTATTATGTCTGTGTGTCTGATGTATGTGGGAGAATACACATGTGAAAATCAGAGGACAACTTTGTGTGATTAGGGCTCACCTTCCAATCTTTTTGTCCGTTTCTGAGATCAAACTCTAGTTGTCTGTCTGGCTTGGTAACAAGTGCCTTTACCCCTGAGCTGTTTTGCTGTCCCTTTGCAATTAATTTTGATAAGGAAATACTATCTTTGAAATTCAGTTAACATTAAAATGTTATAAGGAATTCTATTTTTAGAGTAAGTAGACTTTTGTCATAAAAACATACTTCTATCACTAGTTTTTATTTCATTAATAAAGCTTATAAAAGAATTCTTTATTATATATAATGCCCCTCATTTTACCTCTTGGCTTTCAAAGCCTGAAATATTTATTATGTGACCATTTATAAAAAACAGTATACTAATTTCTGCTCTATAGTCATTATTAAATTACAAGTGAAAGAGGTTTTGAAGCAATTTCTGTTGCTCTGGGGTTATAAACTACTAAATCTTCATTGGTAATTGGGCTGGATCTTGGTTTTGGGGGATTGTTGTTACTGTTTTGGAGGAGGATAGATTTTGGTTTGGGGGTTGTTGTCACTGTTTTGGAGGAGCCAGTGCTGGGGGTTCCACCCAGACCTCCTGAATGCTAAGCAAGCGTGCCCTCCATTTTCCCAGGCTGCCCGCGAACTCGAGGTCCTCCTGTCTCAGCCACAGGAGGTGAGGTTACAGATCTGCAGTACAAGCCCAGATTATTTTTTTTTCTTACAGCTTTCTTAATGGCCAGACATTTACCAAGTATTGGGCTATCATTTTATCATCACTGCTGGGCGAGGCATCTGTCATGTGTGAAGGCTCCTAACTGCTAATACTTTTAATTGAAAAATTAGAATATTTTCCTATCCTAAGGCATATAATTTTTTAATGGTCTGCTATCTCTTAAAATATACACGTGGTTTATATAATGGCTATTTTACTAGTAGATTGAATGTTTTTCTTTGAAATCTGAAGAGAAGCTAGCATTTTAAAAATAATATTTGCAATGAAAGCGAAAAACACTCAATAACTTCTGCAATTTCTTCTCAGGGGATGAGTGCAGCATTGGCTCAGCCACAGACCTGACTGAAAGCAGCTCCATGGTGGATGGAGACTGGACCGTGGTGGAGGAGAACTTCTCCACACTCAGCCTCACTCAGTCTGAGCTGGAGCACATCTCCATGGAGCTGGCGAGCAAAGGGCCCCACAAATCTCAGGTCCAGCTCCGGTGAGTGTCTCGGGGACTGAGAGCACAGAGAGCCCAGGAGGGAAGAGTCCCTTCCGAGTTCTTGCTGCCCTTTTTGTACGTCTGCAGCTGTCATTCACACAGCATTGTGTTGCTGCTTTATGTCTAGTTATTTGCTGCACATTTTCATGGAGGCTGGATGTCTGGACTGGTGTATTGTCATCGGCCTCATTCTCAGAGAATCCTCAGTGGTCAGTCAGATTCTTGGGATTGCTCAGTCTTCGGAGATGGATGGAGAAATGTTACAGAACATAAAAACAGGGTTGCATGCTGTAGACCGCTGGGCCTCTACAGACTGGTAAGTGCTGGTTTCCATAAGGATGGTATCCCTTGGCGAATGATGGCTTTGTCACGTTAGGACCATTATAACTGCAAGGTATGGTAGCACATCCCTTGCATCCCAGCACTGGGAAGCAGAAGCAGGCAGATCTCTGTGAGTTTGAGGTAAGCCTAATCTAGATAGCAAGCTTCTGGTCATCCAGAGCTGCATATGATACCCTGTCCCCAAAAGGCAAAAACTTATAATTCACTCATTTTGGACATTTTTAAGTTTATGGAACTTAAAAAAAATGCTTTCATATTTATGGGGTTTTGGTGTTTTGTTGTTTTTTTTGGTTTTTTTTTTGGTTTTTTTTTTTTTTTGTTTTTTCGAGACAGGGTTTCTCTGTCTAGTCCTGGCTGTCCTGGAACTCACTCTGTAGACCAGGCTGGCCTCGAACTCAGAAATCTGCCTGCCTCTGCCTCCCAAGTGCTGGGATTAAAGGCGTGCGCCAGCTCCTTGTTTCTTCTTGTACACTTAACCAAGTTGTGCATGTGGGCACTTTGCATTGGGACTGTGTACATGTGCAAAAGACAAAAGCTGGCTTCGGGTGCCATTCCACAGGAGCTATTCACTGGTTGTTAAAAACAGGCTCTCTCTCTGGGACCTGGTGCTCACTGGTTTGGCTAGGCTGGCTGGCTGTCCAGCATGCCTCCAGAAATCCTATCTGTGCCTTACCAGCACCACACCAGCTTTTTATGTGGGTCCTGGGGTCTGAACTCAAGACTGCATGCCTGCACAACAGGTACTTTACTAACAGCTCTCTTCCCTAGCCCCTCTGTCAAGTCTTTTGAATTACAGCAGTTGACAGCTAATTTTCCCTTTATTCAGCCCTGGATATAAGCCATTTTTAAACATCATTAAGCCACAACTGCAGAAGCTCAGTGAGATAACAGAAGAACTGGTCCAGCCTGACACCTTCCAGCCAATAACAGTGGGCAAGACTCCTGAACAGACCAGCCCCCGGGCAGAGGAGAACAGAGGCTCTTCCAGCCATGGGAGCATCTCTCAGAGTGAGCCTGGGAATAACAGCGTGGTCGGCCGGAAAGAAGAGGACACAGCACAGGCGGAAGAGGAAGAGCCATTTCAGGATGGGGCTTATGACTGTTCTGTGTCCTGACAACAGTGAGCATGTCACAGCGGGCAGTATTAGTCATAGCAGTGTGCAACTCAGTACATTGTGACCTGCTGAATGATTTAACAGGTAAAAGAACTTGGGTCAGAACTCTTTCGTAAAGTATTATAATTTAATGAACTTTCTCTAAATCTCTTTGACTCCATAAAAAAAAGTGTGGTATCAAAGCATCTTTCATAAGAAAAATTTAAGCTGCAATAGAAAGTAATGAGCAGTATATAGATGCACACATAGAATATTTTGATTTTCTTCACAACAGATTGGTAGTTGGAGGGATTATTCATAACAGACTGTTAATGTGTAGGGATTATTTTGCCCCAAGTGAGCTTACTTTTTCAGTACTTGTAGCTTCCATATTTTCTGGTTCAGTGTGTCTAGACTGGTTTTGTTTTTGTGGGGTGGGTTGTTTGTTTTTAACTTTCTTTTAAATAAGTGTTAAGGTGCTTGCTGTAGCTCATCAGGTGGGTACCTGAGCTACGTGTTTGTGTCCTTGTGTAGAGTCAGCTGGACTCTTAAGTGACCCTTTGACTCCTTGTGCAGACTGAGTCAGCGGACAGAGACCCTTGGCTTCAGTCCTCTGCTCACTAGCAGTCCGGAGTCGATGGAAACTTTCCCTGTGAGTTAATGTGCCTGTCTTAGCAAGCTTAATTCCTACTAGATCAGCGTGGGCAGAGGGTGAAGGGGTTCTTATCAATTATGCTGACACCACTAAATTTTGTATCAAAGAACTGTATCTTTTTGTGAATATTCATGTAAATATACTCAAAGGCACTGTCCATATTTGTAAGGCGTGTATTATAATCTGTAAGGTTCTATGCTGGATTCTGCATGACTATCCTCACTCTTGGAATAAAAGACAGACTTTTCTTCTTTCCAAAATGAGCGGTCGTCATAGAGGAAGACAGGTGTGTTGGCCCAGCTGTAAAGTAGTAGCTATCCCACTGATCATGAGGTGGAACAGGTTTTGTGCAAATTAATGTAGTTTCTTATTTATTGCTTTTGTAAATTGAATAAAAATGGGCTTTTATGTAAATAGACTGTGGGATCCTGTATTATCAGCTACTAAAAATTAGTTTGTAAATTCTTTATTATAAAGTTTAAAAATATTTGATGTATTTCTAGATGTGACTTAAATTTTAGTTTTCATACATTATGAAAGCAGAAACTGCATACTCAGCTGCTTCAGCCTAAGCACACGCCTACATGTGTGACTCTGATTACTAACAACAGTATTAATTTACATAGCTTGTTTGTACTGTGCAATTTGAACAAGGAATGCAATGTTATTTTTTATAAAATCTTGTTTATTTTTATAACAACAATGTATTTGATGTGGACCAAATTTGTACCACCATGTAAAACAGCCTCTCTTATAATGCAGATATAGCTTAGAAATGTTATTCAACCCTCTAGTCCTGCCTTTTAAACTAAAGAGATAGACTAGGTCCTCTTAGGCAGTATCCTTTAAAGGACACCTCAGAATTATTTTGAAATTATTTCAAATTTCACCAACTAGTTAAAATTATTGAATTTAGTAATTACTGTTATTTACTTTACATTAGAAGTGCAATAATTTTACATAATAAAATTCCTGAGTGGGTGAAATGTGTTACTATTGGTACCTGGTCTTTCTGGTGCTATTTTTATTTAAGTCATTGTATCAAACCACCACCTTGTTCTGAATTTTAAAATAGAGAATAAGGATTCCTAGATAAGTAGATGCAGTGTGGCTAAATCAATCAATCAATCAATAAATAAATAAATCAAGCTGAAATTTCTTCTGTCCCATTCCATTAGGGAAAAAAGCCAGCAATTCTTTTGTATTTAGTCATTTTCCAATGTGGCTATTTAGTTATTAAAACAACGTACCGTGATAAGCAGCAGCGGTCTTTTCAGATGTCTTACGTGAGCGCTGCTTTGGCGGTAGGCCTCTCATGCTGACCGAGTGGTCCACTAATGAGTTAACAGCCCACAAACCCCGCCTTTTTTTCCTTTTTTTTTTTTTTTTTTTTTCTAAGGCAGAGCCTTGCCCAGGCTGGACTCCTGTTTGTACCTCTCCCTCAGCTGCCCTGGCAGGTGGGTCCCACAGCCATGTGCTGCCATACCCAGTCATCTGACTACCACCTCTCAATCTTAAACGCCGGGTCTGAGTGAAGCGATGCTACTCCTGCGTACAGTGTGTCGCTCATGGGAATGGCTCATTGATAAAATATAGAGTGTGTGACTAGTAGAGCTAGGAACACCAAGGCAAGAAATTTGGCAAGTTTAATAAAAATTATTCTTTGGTTGTTGTATATTTTTTTTAAATTGTATTTTGCTGCATTGCTTGGTTTAAAACATATCACCTGTGTAAGCCATATCTTTAATGAACTTAAATATTCAGCATAACTATTTGAAAGTTAATATATATAGGTAAATTCTTGCTGATACCAAAAGAGATCATTTGGAGATAAAAACAACCTTTGCTTGTAATTAAAGTTGCTGCTGCTTCTGTAATGTGTATCCCCCCCACCCCCCTGGTAAAGGGTAATAAAACTATTACACGCACAAAGTAAACTTTCGTTTACTTAGTTAACAGCAAAGAAGGGTGTGTATTAAATGCTGCAAAATAAGTCCTACCTCTTATATTCTCCAGAATGAAATGCCTCAAAGTCTAACCATTTATTTAGACTATTTAGGTACAGACTGGGACCATCCAGGTGCCTGGTGACCGAATATTGGGACCATTCATCACATGCTCAAGGCACAGTGAAGAAATGACAGAGCGTTGTGCATGCCATGTGACCACCAAGCAAACAGAAGTGTACAAGAAACTAGGCTCACCTCTAGTAGGTAGACTGAAGAATTATTTACACGGTTCCCCATGTCCCTTATATGCTGTGTGGATGATCTAGACCTTGGGTGTTTATTATCTTAGCGTCATTTTTTGAACATTTTTCATATATCTACTTTACTTTTTTTTTAAAAGCTGAATAATGCTGTTTTAGCTTTTATTACAGCACACAGCTATACATGTTTCTTACTGTGCCAAATTCCCAACTTTTACCATGCATATATAGGTAAAAAATATGATACAGCACATAATCCATGGCTTCAGGAAAACCCACTGAGAACCTTGGACCATATCTCATGAACAAGAAAGGGGATTCGAGGAACAAGGCTTTTCTGTATGTTCTCCCTAGAAGTGCAGTTGCTGGATTATGATAAAGGGACTGTGTCCTTGAAGAAGTACCAAGTTGTGTATGCTAGAGTGCCTTCCCTAAAGTCCCCATTAGTGTAAATGAAGGCTTCTGCTCCAGCTTCTGCTACCTGGATTTAATGTAGGTGGCTTACATGGTGTTTAGACCAAACTGAAAGGTTTTTAATCTTTGGTTGGCCAGTGAATTTATATATTTTTTGGATACTAGGCTTCACCCAAATTTATGATTAGTATTGTGATTTCCCCTCCTTGATACTATCTTTTGGGATTTTGGAAGACAGTTTTCCTTTTCTTTTTGTTTGGGTTTTGGTTTTTGTTTTGTTTTTCAAGACAGGATTTCTCTTCATAATAGCCTAGCTGTCCTGGTCTAACTTTGTAGACCAGGCTGGCCTCAAACTCACAAAGATGCACCTGCCTCTGCCCTCTGAGTGCTGGGGTTAAAGGCATGGGCCACCGTGCTAGCTGCAGCAGCTTCTATGCTGATGGGAGTTCAGTTTATTCTTTTGTTGCCTATGCTTGTACTGCAGCCAGTGAACCACTATTTAACCCAAGGCTACAAATACTTAGGCCTGTGCTTTACAGCTTAGACACATTTTGAGTTAATTTTTGTATATTTGAGGGACTCTAACTTTATTCTTTTAGTAATAGTCAATGTTTTGAGTACAATTTATGAAAAGATTTTTTTTTCCCAACTGAACTGTCAAAAACACTATAATGTGGGTTTTTTAGACATACTAAAATGTGCCATCTTATTTCTGGTGGTTCTTGCTTCATAGGAAGCTCTGGAGGTACAAGTACGACATGTATCTCAAGGCCGCTCGGCTATTCCAGCACTCCTGTGCTCCGTATGCGTTTCAGATGAACTCCAACTGAGGCTTGAGAGCGATGGTCTGCAATGTGTACACAAATGTTTGAAGAACGCAGTCCTTTTGGTATCATGTTTCTCAGGCCACCGATGTCTCCTTCATTTTAGTCCTTTGGTTTCTTTCAGCAATGTCTTGTACTTTTTTGCCTTTATTCTGTTTCATTCTTCTTGGTATTCTTATAAATGGAATGCTTAATTTCATCTTTGCATTTTTTATTTTCTATGTAGATAATCATGTCATTTGCAACTAGATAGAATTGTAACTGCACCTCAGATCTGCATATTTTGTCTTTTCTTGCCAGGTTGTCCTGGCTGGAGCCAGACACGATCATCAGTAGGAGAGGCGATTGACATTTTTGTCTTCTCCCTGTCTTAAGGTAGTCTTTTATCATTAAGTATGATGCCCCGAGTTCTCACCGAAGACCTTTACCAGGTAGAATTTGGCCGTTTGACTGATGAAATATATAGTGTGTAACTAATAGAACTAGGAAACACCAAAGCACGAAATTTGGTACTATGAAAATTATTCTTTGGTTGTTGTATACTTTTTTTAAAAGTTTTGTTTTGCTGCATTGTTTTGGTTCAGTATAACTACTTTAAAGTTAATATATATATATATATATATATATATATATATATACAGTTAAATTTCTTGCTGATATCAAAACAGATCATTTGGAAATAAAAACAACCCCTTTCTCAGAAGAAATCCCCTCCTGAGATGGTCATAGGATTGTTTATTGTTTATGTGGTACATTTCACTGATCCCATTTGGTCAGGATATTGGATTAAATAAATTCTCAATAAATTTTGCAATCAAAATTTTTTTTTTAAGTTCACTATACTGAGACATATGTGCATTGTGACTTAATTGGCCCTAAAAGGAGAAGAACAAAAATTGTTTCACCTTGAACTGCTGGGACAAAAGAATCTCCTCAGAAAACTAAGAGCTTGGATAAATGCTGTGGGCTTTGTCCCGCTGCCAGCCTTTCCTCGGGTCCCTGCTTCAGTGTGGCACCTTTCCCTGCTCTTATCCCTAGCCAGTTTTAAAAAGGTTTCCTTTTGTGACTTCCTCTCAGTGGAGAAGATTTAAACTTAAATATACTCAGGATTTTACCATTTGCTAAACAACAGGTTCTTTTTATATCTCTAATATTCAGATGCACAGTTTCATTCCAGGTAGAATGAGCATTTCTATCTTGAATTCTTATATCGATTATTAAAATGATTATACTTAAGCTATATAGATCATTTTAAAGATATATATCTATCTTTAAAGATATTATATATTACTTATTGAGAGAGAGAGAGACAGACAGGCACACTAGGGATATAAAATAGCCTTGAAATATGGAGAGAGAATAAAAAGCAGTTGTAAAAGATTCATTTTTTTTCCAACCAATATGTTAAAAAGTTTATTTCAGTAACATTGTAAGGCAACAATTAACCCTCAACAAGTCAGCAAAGAAGTGAAACGAGATGAACAGACATGGTCCTCCAACAGCTTCCTGAGTCACCTAGGCAGGCTTGTGGACTAATCTCGTTCACAGCAAAACCGGGGGGTGGGGGTGGGGAATCTTAGACAATTAGTTATAGCTGCTAAACTGGAAATACTGTGTAGAACAATCTTCTTAAACATTAAGAACTATGAAATCAGTTCTTTATACTTCTTCCTAATGGGCTGCTTATGTTTACACTGGGGGGGGGGGGAGAGATGCATTACTTAGTCCTTGAAACTATCTTTTGAGAAGTGAATTACACAAGTGATCAGATAATCTTTAAAATGGGAGGGGCTAGTGATACTACTACAGAGAGTGCCTTTTAAAAGCCATGAATACTGCATGTAATTACTTGACTATGTCTGGCCTTTATGCATGCCCTGAAACTGAACATCTTGTTAGTGGTTGCATAATATTAGAGAAAATCAAAATCGTTTGCATAGAGAAACAACCCAAAGACAGAAAACCATGATTGATTATAACTGAAAAGGTGCCCACCAAAAGGAAAGAAATCAGAGAACATCTTGGTTTTTGTGTACTTTCTCAGCATGACATTTTGCTCCCCTCCCCATAATTTCTAGTAATCAATTTCAGATTAACCCAGGCATGGAACATAAGCCTGTATTTGAAATTCATTGAGCTATTAGTACTGTTACTTATTTTCCTCAGCTGTGGTTCTTTCCAAGCTAGACATAAACCCTCAAACCTTTAAGTACTACCTGACAGATAGATAATGCATACACAGCAGGAGCCAGACACTTGAAGCACTGTTGAGATAAGATTTCTGTGAGTCCAGCAAAAAAGTGACTCCACTTTACAGTGTCACCACGTGACAGTCGGCATGGTCCCACTCAGCTCCAGCTGCAGCCCCTGTCTGCATGGGCCCAGGTTTTTTAAGGCGTTAGAGATTAGGCAGGCAAAACAAGGAACATGATTAAGGAGCCGAGACATGCCACACAGGCCTTCTCAGAAGCCCTTCTGCAGTGCACACTTAACTGTTCTTGCTGACGGTCAGACAGTTCTGAGGTGCCTTCCTGGTCTCACCTGACAGGATTTTCTGTTTTGTTTTTGCCTTACTATGGCTTTGCTTTCAACTACATTTTAGCTCATGCTTGTCGGCTAACTCATTTTGTCGTTTTACATTTACTACTGTAAAATTAGCATAATTTACGTCTCATCTTCTGTCACTGATGGAACCTAGAGAAGCCACAGGAGCCACTGCCATGACATACCTCACAAGCTACAGCCCTGTCTTCCAAGTGAAAAGCGCCGTTAAGTCTCACTGCTGCCCTTATGCAGGGTCTGAAAGTTAACAAATCTAGGGAGAGTTGTCTCACTCCTGCATAAGCTACAACCTCAGCATCAGGACAGCCAGGTCTCACTGGCAGCAAGTTACAGAACTTAGTCACCTGCTAGAACACAGAAAGCCCAGTGCGGCAATAAAAACATTTGTGCTAAAGGATTAATCCTGTATACAGAGAATAAATATTATAAAATCCCCAGTCCTCCCAGCCCTCCTCCTCCACCTCAGTAGCTGTGCTGGCAATTCAGTGCTCTGGGGAAGAAGTTTAAGCTCTGTGCTTGCACAAATAAAACAACTCATGAAATATAAGAAGAAAATGTAGCTGAAGAGATGTTCTCTTCCCCAGGTAAATGACAGGAACATGTTTGAGGGAAAGCAGACCGAATTCTCCTCAGGAGTCCCGCCCTGAGCTCTAGATCACAGTTAGGCTTCGGAACAGACAAAACACCTGAATGGCTGCCTGAAGAAACAGCACTCGGCATCTGATGTGCGGCAACAGCTTCCACCTTTGTGGCATTTACTGTCCAGTGACTTGCCATGGTAGTGCGAAGAGAGGCACTACGCCAGTGAACGGCATCTTACCACCATCCACTGACAAGTGGACTTGGCCTATTTCAGTAACAGTGGTCTAAGAGTCTCCATCTTCTTGATCCTCAAGGTGGCATGCTGCTGAGTCCTTACAGTCATAGAAGTGACATGATTGGCAGTATCCACATGTGCTTACGTGTCAGAAAACAGGAACTGTCAACTGACATGGCCAGGCATCACTGGCCCACAGCTTAACCCATACAGTACTTGGCCCTGAAGAGTGGTATCCCAACAGCTCTTTGAACATATGCTCAGTAAAATTCATTGACTTGTATTACAAACATCCGTATACCGTGGGAGAGAACCTATCCCATGGATGTCCAGAGGACATGTCCTCAGAGTCCATCCACAAGATTAATACACAAAGAGACTATAGGTGGAAACCCACGCGGAGGGAAACGACCAGTCTGGGAACTTCTCCTTCAGAGCATCCAGCTGAGAAGATCTCTTGTTTTCCCCTGAGAGGTAGTGGGCAGCAATGGCCACAGTGACCATCCCTTCTGGCTGTTCTTCTGAGACCTGCGAGAGAAAAATCAGTTAGTTCTCGGGAGCCAGAGCCCTGAACGCCCAGGTTGTTCCGTGCTCTCTGGGAGCCCAGGAAATTCCCACCTGCACTTCTATCCAGAACTGCCACGCAGAAGCCTGTAGTCCGTGGGAGTAAAATACAAAGTAGTCCCCTCCTCTGCTTGTGACTGGAATGCCGTTGCCAAGAGACCACTGAGACAGCGTTGACCCTTTGTGGGTTCGAACATAGAAAGACATATGGCTTGGTCCTGTAAGAGGAACATTGATGTCAGTCAGCAGTCCCGATACTGTTAAGCTTCATCTGTGGTATGACTTGAGATGGGCCCTCTACAAAGCTCAAGGAGGTTTAACAGTTAGGACAAGGTTAAGTAATGAGAGAACAGAAAGGACAGAATCTAAATGAGAACGGTAACTTGGTACCTGCTGATGTCACTTACCTAATCTCCAGCCCAGCCCCACCACCAGAACAGGTTGCAGGAAGGGTTTAAAGGTAATCTGCCTGTAGTGAGCTTAAGACTCTCGGTGTTCGGAGGAGGGTAACTGATCAGCCAGGCACAAATCCACTAGTCACATGATACCAAAACATGTCAAGGTTCTAGCCAAATAGAGTTAACCATCACTGTTCCAGAGTGCTAAGAAGTCCAGTCATTAGGCTGAGAAATGGCTCAGCGGTTAAGAGACTGTCTGCTCTTCCAGAGGTCTCAGCAAACACATGGTGGCTCACAGCCATCTGGGGTGGGATCTGAGGCCCTATTCTGGGGTGTCTGAAGACAGCCACAGCATACTCATGTACATGAATAAATAAATCTTTAAAGAAGTAGTAGTAGTAGAAGTAAGTAGTCTAGTCACTCTGCAAGCAGCAGAACTTCGTGTTTTCTAAGGTGGGAAGTAATGGGGTGTAAATCAGCCGGCAGTATTGTGGAGAGCCCAGGACAGGCTCACGTGACGTCACTGGTTGGGGTCTGCAAGAGCTACTAATTCTAAACATGGAAAGGCAAACAGAATGTAGCAAGAAAAGAAAATCTTCAGGACAGTGTGGATCTGTTTGATAACAAACTGTATCTAACACTAAGACTTTCAGTAAAGCTTAAAAGCTGTACCTGGGCGGGGCAGTGGTGGCACATGCCTGCGGTCCCAGCGCTGGGGAGGCAGAGCCGATCAATCTCGGACCTCCAGGCCAGAGTGATCTACAGAACAAGTTCCAGGACAGCCAGGTGACATAGCACCGGGTGCTCTTAATAGCAATGCCCCCAAATGCTGCCTGAAACACACTGGCTCAGATTAAATAGTCTTTGGGCTATGAATTAGTATTTATACTGTCCACAGAAAATTTTATTCTCTTACAGAAACATAATAGTCATACACTTTAAATGTTTTTTACCTTCATTCATCAGCATGTAAATAACAAATCTCACTATCTTTGGACGGGGATGTGTTAGACTTTAATTTTCAGACATACTGTCTAAGTTCCTGACATGTTTCATTCTGAGTTGTTAAATGAATTTTGTCTTGGGACTAGGACAAAATTTTACAACTTCTGAAATGACTCTAAATATATTTCTGCCATTTTGTAGTACATATTTACTCAGATATGCTACAAATTTATTCAGAGTGGAACTCTCAGCACCGATAATTATAAAGTCAAAGTATTGATCAGCTTTTGAAAATACAGAAGGCACTCTAACACCTATATAAGGAGTGCTCAGGTGTCGTTCCTTATGTAAAGAATGAATGAGCACGTCCATTTTATCAGGGTGTGAGCAGCCTCTTGTCTTTAATAACCAGTGAAATCCTATGTGCACCAAAGAACTGTCAAAGTTCTCATTTATCAGTAAGTGTTTGATTTGTACACCTATTTTATAGCCTCTGAGCTAAATGTAAGTTTCTGGGGTATAAAGGTTACAAGTGTAAAAATTGAATACTGCCTAAGCAGTATTCAAAAGGAATTTTTTTTCATTTACAAGTGTCCTTTTTTTCTATATTCTTTGTTTACATTCCAAAGGCTTTCCCCTTTCCCAGTTCCCCCCTCACCATATGTCCCATAAGTCCTCTCCCCCCATTCCCCAATCACCCCCCCCACCATTTTCAAAAGGAAATTTAATATAGCACTGAATGCATATATTAGGAAAAACAATCTAAGTGGGTTAATTTAAGCTCCCACTTTAGTAGACACGGAAAGGAAGGGAAAGGAAACAAGTAGGAAAAGGCGCAGTCTGGAGTAGAAGAGAGAGTAAAAGCTGGGTTTTAGGGAAAGAATGACCAAACTTGATAAGCTTTAAACTGTACTTTCTGCTCAATGTTTTTGTGATTGTGAAACTGTTCTAAGCAATAAAACATATTAGATTTTCTTAAAGTAACTTTCAGCTGCTATTAGAAATACTATAATGTACATGGTGACGGTACCCACACCCAGCAGGCACACGCAGGAAGACCATATTCACAGGCCAGTCTGGGCTCTGGAGTGAGCCACCCAGCAGTCAGTCGATAAATAAGTGTCTCTCTGGTCTGACCTGTGGGAGGGCATATGTGGCCGCCCACTGAAGAGCTTAGGAAGTGGCGTGAGGAGGAGACCGGCTCACCTGCTGCTTCAAAGGTCAACCTCACCGAGTCCCATGGCATCTTCTCTTTGGATACAAGTCTGAAATGAGCAGGGTTTCTTGGAGAAATCTCTGGAGCTGGCAGATACCAATTTTTCCTATTGGAAAGATAATGTGAAATTTAGGATGCTTTAGTAACAGTAACTCACAGATCAGCTCAGAACACCCACAGGGGTCTGAGAAATGCCTGATGACATGACAAATGAGGCCAGCTCCTCTGCTGGCCAGGTTGTTACTAAATCCTTCTCAATGTTCAGATTAAAAAGTTAAGGGCTTGAGAAACGGCTCAACGGTTAAAAGGTCCTCCTTCCAGAGGCCCCAGCTTCAGTTCCAAGCATCCATAGTCCAGCTCACAGCCGCCTGTGGCTCCAGGGCCAGAGTCCTGAGCTCTCTTCTGGGCTCCACAGGCACAAGGCAGACACTGTGCACATAAATGATAACTCCTTTTAAAAACAGGAACTGCAGAGGCAGCAGGTCCACTGCCTGTCCCATTTCCTCTGATGAACACTGAAATGCCAACTGTGTGAGCATCTCAAGCTGGAGGAAGGTGCAGCTGTTGTATTATACAGTCAGGACCGCCCCCCTCTTAACTACCCAAATTTCTTGAGGAGAGACTTCTTAGGTTTAAAATTGCAAACTGTGCTCCTGAGTTCATTACCTGATTAAAGAAATGGAAATGTCATGGTAATATAGAAACATTACAAACAGCACTTGACTGAATTAAGGTAAGTTTCACTGAATCCTGACAGTGATAGACTTTGGGAACTAACCTGATCAGAAAGTGCACTGGAAGATACCAAGGGAAGCCACAGAGGGGGGCAGTCTCCTCACAGTGAGCTCGGATTGTGTCGTTGATCTCAGGAATGTGAGGTGTTACGTGAGACATTCCAGTATAATCAAACCCATTGATCCATATTCCAGAGTCTCTCTTTACTACGCTTCCTTCTAAGTTATGAAAAGTTCTACTCACGTGCTGAAAAGAACAAGACTAATAAGAAAACTGTTCAGCTAGCTCACCCACATTCCTACCCCACGTTAATAAAGATAAAAAAGACCATTCCTGCTGGGCGGTGGTGGCGCGCGCCTTTAATCCCAGCCCTTGGGAGGCAGAGGCAGGCAGATTTCTGAGTTCGAGGCCAGCCTGGTCTACAGAGTGAGTTCCAGGACAGCCAGGACTACACAGAGAAACCCTGTCTCGAAAAACCAAAAAAAAAAAAAAAAAAGACCATTCCAAGAATTAATTAGAAATAGGGAACTAAAAAAAGAGACTTAATAATTACTAAGTTAATGTTAGTAGCGCTTTTTTCCTTTTAAACTAGATGACAGACATGCAAATGACTTTTATTGTAATTCACAACCACAGTTGAATGCATATTAAAATATATATAAGAATTGATCAGGGACAGTGTGTAGCCTCAATTACTCACGAGGCTGAAGTGGAGAGTCATTTGAGCCCAGAGTTTGAAGGCAGGTTGGTCTAGGCAATACTGTAAGAATATCTCAAAACCAAAACAGGAGCTGGAGAGAGGTTTTAGTGCTTCCGAACATGCACTGCTGCTCTCCAGAAGACCGGTTCAGTCCCCAGCACCCGCAGCAGCTGGCTCATAACCACCTGTGACTCCAGCTCCGGGGAATGGATGCCTACCTTTTTTTTTTTTTTTTTGGTTTCCCAAGACAGGGTTTCTCTGTGTAGCTCTAGCTGTCCTGGAACTCACTCTGTAGACCAGGCTGGCCTCAAACTCAGAAATCCGCCTGCCTCTGCCTCCCAAGTGCTGGGATTACAGGCGTGCGCCACCACGCTCGGCTTGATGCCTACTTTTAATCAGCCTACAGATATTTGTGCTATTAGTAGTTTTAAATGTTCATGGCTTCCAGATTACACACATGCATACTTTATATACATATATATATATGGTTAGTGATAGTCACTGTACCATCTGTGTACAGTGGTCAGTGTACCTTGCTACTTTATACACAAATCTAAACCAACTAAATTATGTCAACAGAGAAAAGCTAGTTTTCCTGTTCACTGGTAAAGCTCAAAACCCACAGGGGATTCTTATCTCCTGACCTCACTGCTTCTGAAGACCCTCCCTTACCTGAAGAAACACTCTCTTTGGCTTTGGACTCTCGGGACTAGAGCTGTATGGGAAAAAGGCTCCACTGCAGACAAGGAGGAACGTGACTGCACACACCAGGATTAGAGTCAGAATGGTTTTCTTCGTGCTGTTCACAAGGTAGATGAAGGTAATCTAAACACAAGCACAGAAGCAAATTACCAATTCATAACCTTGGTAGAGAGGTTTCCCATTGATACTTTTAGTAGGTATTGTCTAGAACACAATAAAGAAAAGCTAGGAGTCTGTGACATGCAGTGAGACCCAGTAAACAAAACAGCAACTCCTCAGGTGTGTCCATCCCAAGTGAGAGCCTAGAAAGTGACAGATGGCTTCAGCGGGCCAGGACAGCACTTCCTGACCCAGGCCAGAAAGCAAAGGGAGCCTGGAGACAAAGCACAGTGGTCCCGTGTTCAAACATCCGCAGACAAAGGACCAGAGCCTGTGAGCAGCCGAGCCACTGCCCTATGTGCCCAGTGGCCAGCAGCGGCCAGCCCTGTACAGCAGGCACCACGGAACTGAATCCAAGCATGGCATTAAAGCTGCCAGACTCTCAAAGGTAAGGTTTTATGCCTAAACATGTGTTTCAGTAAAATTGAGATTCCACCTGTGTTTTGTAGCATGCTAATAAGAGCTGGAGGCATGCAGACTGATTTTCAGGATGGACCCTGTAGATGATGCGTTGGAGGAAAACTGCACTATGAAACGGTACTGTCCTTTTAGGCTGATCATTGTGAACAATGAATCTGTGCTTGGAACAGCAAACACAAATGGCTCAGTCACAAGATTTACATCCAAAAAAGCCCACGAAATATGCTTAGCTTTTTTTATTGTAACTTAATCAGCAAATTGAAAAGAGTACACACAAAACACATTCACAGTCCCCTCAGTTTTGAGAAACTACCTGAAACTAGCTCCTACTTCTGTCTCTTCATCTTCCTGCCTACCCCTAAGCTCATAAAGAACATGAATATGAAGATATTTTCAATGAGGAATTTTTTTTAAAAAAGCAAATATCAGGCCGGGCGGTGGTGGCGCATGCCTGTAATCCCAGCACTTGGGAGGCAGAGGCAGGCGGATTTCTGAGTTCGAGGCCAGCTTGGTCTACAAAGTGAGTTCCAGGATAGCCAGGACTACACAGAGAAACCCTGTCTCGAAAAACCAAAAAAAAAAAAAAAAAAAAAAAAAAAAAAAAAGCAAATATCAAAGTTTATGCAAAGTTGTCTCCTCTTATGTAATGTTCTAGTATCCTTTCCTGAGAAATTTCAACCAAACTGTACCATTCTTGGATGAAAGATCTTATGCTTATATACTGTTAGGAAATAAACACTCCAGGATTTAAGGTGGTGAGGCAGCGAAACAACATGTAACCCTGTGTGTTCCTCTACCCGGTGGTCACAGTGCTCAAAATGCTTCAAACCTCTCACCAAGTAATGAGCTTCCTCTAATGACATGCTGGTAAATTTGGACATACAGCAGCTGTGTGACAGAGTGCAAGGAAAGGAAATAGAGGAAAATTAATATATTTTAGCAATATATATATTAAATTATAAATATATAATTTGAAAATAAATCTTTGCTATAATACTATAGTTCTGGCACACCCACATTAGCTACTGCCAAAACTGTCCTAAAATCCAACTTTAAACTATCATTTCCTATTGAAGTTTCCTCTATTCCAAACTGTAAGGTGCACCTTCTGGGACGTTATGAATGGATGGACAGACTGAAGATGAAGGCGTGGCGGAGAAGTGACAGTCCACTTGGTTCTGTAGTTAAGCACCTTTACAGGTCGACTCTCTTAAATGTCTCTTATATCACTCTCAGGGTCTTGAGTGAGCACAGAACCAAACGAAGAAGCTAAGCAGGGTAGCACAATCATGTAATCCCAGCACTTGGTCAGTAGAGGCCAGAAGATCAGGAATTCAAAGTCATCTTCCAAATTAAGGCTAGCCTGGGCCCTGTGAGACCTTGTCTCAAATCAACGAAACTAATGAGGAATGGATCTGGGAAGATGGCTCCGTGGGCACAAGCATTCCCTGTGCACACCCGAGGACTTCAGTTTAAATCCCACCCATGTAAAAGCCCCCAGGCATTGGGGGGCAGAGGGGTGCGTGAGGTGGAGACAGGCAGGTCCTAGGCACTCTCAGGTTGGCTAGCCTAGCTGAAAGATTCCGTAAGAGGCACGCTCTCAAGGAAATGGGGCAGGGCATGGTGAGGAAGGCACCCGATGTCCCGATGTCGTCCTTGCCCTCAGAGTGCACATGCACCCACACTTTTTTTTAAGGCACATAAAAAGGAGACCAGTATAGCTGTTTCTTGCTGTTTCCCATTCCTATTACCAGACCTATTTTGGCTCTCAGCCAGTCAATATAACCATGATACCCAACAAAGAAGATCTCCAAAAACTGTGATTGTGTCTCGCTTGACAAGAATGTTAACTGTTTTCTAAAACATATTTAATAAAGCCTCAATGACTACAAGACCTTCTGAGATAAAGATTATAGTTCAGTGTTCTATTACTCATGGGGCAACCCATTCAATCGAGAAGCAGCTGTCTTTAACCTATAACACACGAATAAGAAAACCAAGAGAACAGTAACTTACAACATCTCAGTGTTAACAGGACCATTTCACATAGTAACAAAAGGAAATACAGCTGTTAGTTTTAGAGGGAGAAGGGTTGTTTGGAGACAGGTTCTCACTATATAGCCTTTTCTCAACCTAACCTATAGCTCCCCGTCTACACCGGCCTGGCCTAGGGCTCAAAAGTGCTGGCATCACAGGTGCACACCGTCAGCACACTCAGTTGCAATTAATATTCCAAGAGGTGGGCTTTCTAAAAGCCTTCCGGTACGGTACACTTTCTGACAGTGCACTGTGATCATGTCACGACCCAAGCATGCCTCAGGGCTTCCCGTCCCCGTCTCACAGGCTCACTGTCCTCCCACACGGGCACTGGGGCAGAATTCAGGTCCCTGCACCTGAATCACCTTTGTAGGCACCAAAGGTTTCAATCACTTGTACAGCGGTTCTCAAACTATGGGTCTTGACCCCTTTGAAGGCCAAAAGACTTTCACGGGGTCACATATCAGATATTTACATTACAATTTGTAACTAGCAAAATTATAGTTGTGAAATAGCAACAATATTTTATGGATGCAGTCACCACAAGAGGAACTGTATTAAAGGGTCACAGCATTTGGAAGGTTAAGGACTACTACTCTATAGAATAATGAAAACGTAATTCATAATATAAATCCCCTGGATACTAGTTCCCCCGAAATGGCTGCGAACAGTCAAGGAAACTTTGATGGAAAATTTGAGGCATTGGATCTTGCAGAATTAACTAAAAAACAACCATGGTGGCGTAAGCTGTTTGGGCAGGAATCTGGGCCATCAGCTGAAAAATATAGTGTAGCAACCCAACTGGTAATTGGAGGTGTTACTGGATGGTGCACTGGTTTTGTATACCAGAAGGTTGGAAAATTGGCTGCAACAGCTGTAGGAGGTGGATTCTTTCTCCTTCAGCTGGCAAACCATACTGGATACATCAAAGTTGACTGGCAAAGGGTAGAAAAAGACATGAAAAAAGCCAAAGAGCAGTTGAAGATTCATAAGAATAAGCAAATACCAACTGAAGTCAAGAGCAAAGCTGAGGAGGTTATGTCATTTGTGAAGAAGAATGTTCTAGTGACTGGAGGATTTTGTGGAGGCTTTTTGCTCGGCATGGCATCCTAAGAACTTCCCTTCATTCTTCTGTTTTTATGTTTGTTTCTTGCCAGCAGCTTCTACACTCCAACATAGGACAATTGGCACTCCTCTTCCTCCTCTTCTCCTGTGCCTTCCTCCCTGTTGTAGCAAATCTGAATGGCTTGAATAAGCTTCTCCTGGTGCAAGGTTAATACAAGCCTTCTCAATCTTGACACATCGGAAGAGACAGTAGATGTTAATTCTTCCAATACCCTCCTTACTTGGTTGGTGTATAGCTTAGCAAGAATGTTCCTTTTCCCCTATGTAAGATCCTTTTCCAAACTCGATTTGGAAAAGCAGCATGTAGGTACTTTAATACATGATACATGAAAAGGAACCAAGTACATTTGCCTTTAAGCATGAAAGATTTGGGTATCTTGGTATATGCTTTCTTTTTAAATTGGTTTTAGGCTATAAAAAGAGAAATATTTATACTTGCTATAATTGTCTTGCCAAAATGGCAGTGTGAGTACTATTTTAAATATTAAATATTAAATAAATGAACTTCTGATAATATAAATCCCTTTATACTAGACTCCCATCTACAGAGGACAGAAGTCTCTGTTCTCTCCCCCAGGGCTGTATTGTTTGCTTTGGAGACAACATCACAATATGTAATCAAGGTTGGTTTCAAACTGGGATTAGTTAGTGCCCGTGCCCAGGCCTCTTTCTCCCTTCATCCTCACAGCAGACCTATCTATCATGCTTTAAATATGAAATATTCTTTTCAAGTTTTTGTGTTTAAACACTTAGCTGGTGCCAGGCAGTGGTGGCGCACGCCTATAATCCCAGCACTCTGGGAGGCAGAAGCAGGCGGATTTCTGAGTTTGAGGCCAGCCTGGTCTACAGAGTGAGTTCCAGCATAGCTAGGGCTACACAGAGAAACCCTGTCTCGAAACAAAACAAACAAACAAAAAAATTACTTTATAAGGCTGCATATGCAAAGCCACATATGCAAACTTTCCTAATAGACGAGGAGATCTCTCCAGACGACACGTACTGTGACTGTGGTAACCTTCCTGTCTCCCCACAAGGAATGCCCTTTACTACAGTGATATGGAAACGCTCTCTGTCCTGTACATGACAACCTAAGCTGTAAAGAACTCCAATCCCTGCCTCTGATTGGTCCCCGAGCCTCAGATCTCAAGGAATACCAATGCACTCTGTAAATACTCCTTAGGAACTGTAACAGAAGGAGCACAAAACAGAGATGTGTTCTCTAAAGAGGCTCACCATCAGCCTCACATCATACCAAAAGAACTCCTGAAGAGTCTGGTCCACACTGACCAACCATCTTTCCTTTCCTTTAGGGTGTCCCGTGGGGAAAGAGGCACACAGACAAGCAAAGGTAAAACTCCATACCTGGGCAGAGACCGAGAGACAAAAGCATGTTTGGGTATCACCCAAGGCAAATTCATGATTGTTGATTTGATAGCAATGAAGAAGTAAATAATAATGACATCACTATGAACACACACACACACACACACACACACACACACACAACCTAAACTACTGTGAATTGGCCTCTACTAACTTCAGAACATCCTCATAGGGACTATTCTCAAAGTTCAGAACAGAACATCTCAATCCACACAGTATATATTCCACACATTCATATCTGCTACGATGGACGGCTATCTGAAGAGGATTTAGCACTTGGGAGGTTGGGGCAGGAGGAGGACCACAAGTCAAGGCCATCCTGGTAACCCAGAGTTCTCAACCAGAGTGAGAACCTGTCTCCAGGTGAAGAGGAAGAGAGGGGAATCTGGATGGCTAGGAAGGCTCTGTGTGTGTGTGTGTGTGTGTGTGTTTTAACATTGAAACACTAACAACAAAACCTGGTCTTACCATGTAGCCCTAGCTGGTCTGGAACTCACAGAGATCATCTTGTCTCTACCTCCTGAGTGCTGGGATCAAGAGTATGTGCCACCATATCATTCTACATTTTCCTGTCACATTCAACTGACAGTGCACAAACACTGACCCCACCCCTTTTGTTTAAATTTTCTTAAAATAAAGTATGAACAACATAATTTCACAGAATCCAGTACAGCTAAGTCGTCACATATATAAAAAATAAAAACAGTACATTTTTCCTTACAAAATAGGAGGAGAGAATCATCACACAGACGGCCAAAATGGAGGCTAGCACAACATCTGGAGGGATTTCCGAACCGCTTCTTCCAAGGATAGGAGTAAACATCTCAAATACAGCCCAGATGAGGTACAGTCCATAAAGATATGGGATAAACATCCCCAAAAGGTAAAGAGCAATAAATCTTCCTTGGGCACCTAGAGGAAAAGACAAAACATACCTATGGAATTCCAGGGCATGATGCAGGGCTCATCTCCAATGTTTACCTGCTTTGGCATTTGACAGAAACTGGGTCAGATGGGACTCTAGTCCCTTGGAACATATGATCTAGTGCACTCAGACAATTTCATCAGGGAGGATAAAGTATAAACTATTAAAGCAATATAATAGCATATGTCCAGAAACATGAGAATGGGGTGGGGTGTACAGTATTAGATACTTGCATGGCATAAATTAAAACAAATATTTTGGAAGAATAATTTGATCAAATAATCTCTGGGAGTCATTTTTAACATATTCCACATTTTTATCAAAAACCAAAATTATCCTACCGTGCTTCTTGAAGTCCTTGTACACACAGAGCTTTGTGAGCAATGGAAAAGCCACCCAGACAGCACTCATGAATGCGGAGCAAAACCCTTGATAAGTTAAAGTAACAAGAAGAGCACAGTGCACAAACAATGAGGTGTCAAAGAACAGTTCTCCCAGATAGAGGTCGCTGGCATTCTGAAAGAAGAGGAATACAGTTTCATTCACGGCCATTCTTAAAGATCTTGTTGCAATTTCTATCTCAAGGGCAAATGCCTCTTTTTCAGCAGGTCAGCCCTTCCGACTGATGAAGTCCCACGGCCGCACAGCACGGGTCGATTCAATATGCTAAGGAAGCAGAGGCAACTCTGCTCCTTGTGTAGCAGGACCCTAAGAACACCCACCCCGTGTTCTGCTGCTGCTGCGACTTCCAGACACAGCTGAAGCCGTGCGGAGCAGTGGTCTGTGAAGGGCGTCCGTCACCAGCGGCTGCAGCATCGCCCAGCACGTGTCCAACCACACCGCCCCAGAACGGCCATGGGGACACGTGGCTTGACTTCCCCGTCTCCCCTACTGCCACCTCACACCTCTGATGCTGTGGCACCTTTCTCTACGCCTGACACTTCCTCACAAAATCTCAAGTTCCTTTTAAAGACGCGAAGCCCAAGGGCACCTTACGCTACTTCACAAGAGCAGTCCAAGGGCCTTCGCACACTGTGATGTGCAGACACCAGAGCACGGTACGGCTGCCTCGACACTTCTTTTCTCATTCTCATCTCTACTTCCTCAGAGATCTCTGTCCTTAGAGACCCCACTTTAAAGTTCACTGGCAAACAGGCTTGACTGGTTCAACCCATGAATACAATGTTCAACCCAGTGTTAGAGGCATGGTCTTAAAAAGGAAAATAATTCTCAGAACTCAATCTGAAGGCTTGATAAGGTGGTGCATGTTTGTAATCCCAGCACTCCAGAGGCTGAGGCAGGACAGCCTGGAGTTTGAAGCCAGGCTACAGTGCAAGATTCTGATCTGACCCAACTTGGGAATGTAGGTCTCTGAGAGTGTCTCAGAAAATTCAAAATTGTAATAGTAACAATAATTCAATATGAAACAATGTGCTCAGAGCTTAGTAAGGAACACGACCATGCTTTACAGTAAGTGCCAAAGCTGAACAAATTAAACAACATTCCTCAAATCTGTTTCCGTCCATACCTCTATTGACCCTCCTTCCCTTCCTTCTGACCTTTTCCAAGAGTTTCCAGAGTTTCCTTACTAAACCATAAAACTACTCATCTCTGTCCTGCTGAGAAAAGGTTAATGGCCTAACTGACTTTTAGGGCCAACCTCCAATCTCAGATTTGATCCTGACACACTTGTTGCTTGCTAAGGTCTTTATGATCATGTCTTCACCACACTGGACTTTTTCTTTGACTGTGGCCCAAATGTGTCTTGTGCAGAAACATTCCCACTTTTTACTACTCCGTGGCCTGTTTGGTCAGGCATGCTCATGTTTCTGAAGCCCTTTCAGATGTCACCATCTCCACAGACAAAGGCTCGCCCAGGGCGACCCGGGCTCGCCCCTGCACTCCCCCAGAACTGCTACTTGTCTTCTCGTCACTGCAGTGGCAGAGAGGCACAGCAGTCCTTACGCCTCACCAAAGGAAGCTGTGCTCAGAGGAAGAGACTGTCATGGCACGCTCAGCCAACTGGGTGCTGAGTCTGGAAAACAACAAAGCGATGGTGCAGACCTGCAATCCCAGCTACCCAGGAAACAGAAGAAACACACAGTAAGGACCACATGGGATACAGGGTGAGTCCAGGTCCAGCCTAAGGACACTTAGTGAGACCCTGTCTCAAAAGCAAAAGCAAAATACACAAAGGGGCAGGGGACCTTAGGAGACAGTAAAATACTGTATATATGCAGAACCCACATAAATGAGCTGGGTACACTGGCACTCCCTGCTAGCCCCAGCTTGGGTAGGCAGAAAAGGCAGGTCCTTGGGAATGAGCCAGCCAGCGTAGCTCTAATAAGCAAGCTGCAGCCCGTCTGAGACCCAGGGGGGAAAGGCAAGGTGTTCTCTTCCCCTCAACTATTCTCGGCCTGCAGCCATCAAGAATGGGTAAGTCACAATCCACCCAAGGCAGCGCACGGCTGAGCATGCTGCAGAGGAAACGTGGTCACTGCCACCCTGCACCCTGGGCATCGGTGGGAAGGCAAGAGACAGACAAAAGTTTGGGGAAAGCGAGACAAAATGTACAAAACCACAGCAGACAATATAAGATGGCCTCTTTTTTGTCTTTGATCAGGGTTGCCCAAGAGACTCCCAAAACTTTCAAGGCTATTGTGAATTGCCCTTGGTTGCCCCTCACGGGTAGAAGATAAGTCCCTATTGCTGAAGACACCATGCACAAACTTGGGGACCAAACGCTTGTAAGCCGGACCTGAATGTATCCCGAGGACGAGCTCTTATGGTACCAGACTGCAGCACGCGAGCTCCCCAAGGCCGGAAGCAGCCAGCCGTCCTTCCCCCCCAGCTATGAGCCTATGAGCCACAGCAACCAGCACAGCAGGAAGCCTGACGGCTGCAGCAGTGGCTCACACGTCTTGGTGGTAGCCAAGCTCTCTAACTGGACATAAGACCTACTACTCAACATGAGGGAAATGAGGCCTGGCCCAAGAAACCCAGCCAACCGCCCAGGGCTTCCTATGTCAAGGATCGTGGAGGACCTACAACCACCACATTACCAAGCCAGGATAACCCCTAACTACATACCAAATATTTGTCCTTATACCCACATAGAACTGTGGTCCTTACCCTGCATCAAGGAAACTTTGCAACAGATGGAGACCATTATATAAAACCGCAACCAATCAAAATAGTAACTTGTGGATCCCAGTCCCGATGAGTACATCTACAAACAACTCTAGAACCTAAAGCCCAGGGGACATTTCAAAAGGGGGCAAAGAAGGGAAGATAAAGGAGTTGGCTATGACACTGGTCACCTAATAATGTCAGAAGCTACATCCATAAGGACTCATCATCATTACTGCATTAGTATTAGCTGTCTAAGGACAACAACAGACATAGTAAAGTAGGCAGGGAAAAGACCACAAGGCCTCAACCCTACACAAAGACCTACAGGCAACTAAGAAATGCTGAGAGGGAGAGGTAGTCTTTCCCCAGAAAGAGCACAATTGGTTACCCAACACCAGATGGTCAGCTCTAAAGCAGACATATGAATAATGTTATAGAGACTAAAGGTTCTATTCATGAGCATATATACATACATTTAGTTTAACAACAATGACAACAGAGGCTGTGAAATTGAAAGAGAGCAAGGAAAGGTATATAGGAGGGATTAGAAGGTAGAAAGGAAAGGGGGAAATGATATCAAAAAGAAAAGAAAAAGTGAAGAAAAAACGAGGGACTTTACATGCACTGTACTTTTAGGAAAGAAGTGTTTTTCATGTCCCGTTATGTCAGGGATGCACAGAGGAGTCAGTAACTCTCCGTCGCCAGCCACACAGTCCAGAGGAGAGCAGTGACGGCCACACTTAGACGGGCCGGTGCCTGGAAGCGCACTTACAGAGCACCAGCAGAGGCAGAGAGCCACGCCAGCACGCCTCGCGCCACCCCCATCCTAACCACTGCTGCACACACAGCTCTGCAGCTTCACGTCAACTCTGCACCCGCTTCTGAGAACTAGAAAAAGCCCAGGAAACTAACACGACTGTGGCAGCGCTCACTGTCCATAGCCAGCTGAACAGTTTCTAACAGCTCCGAAAGACCAGACACAATCATTTCACTTGTTTGTCTTCAGTTCATGAAAACAGCAAAAAGAAAACAATAACACATCAGCCACTTACCATATAATAAAATCTTTTTGCAAGAGTATGAATGAGTATTATTTTGGCGACTGTGGCCGTTCCATACAGGCAAACGGAGATATAAAAGTAGTTATACCATGAGAGAGACTGACCGACGAGCGAGACGAACACTGCTATGATGAGGACCGTGACAAGGCTAGTGAACCAGCTGATGAAAGTGATGCCAAGCCCGCACAAGAAGTCTCTCACGTAATTAGCATCTAATGAAGACAAAACAAAAAGTTAATGTCACATCCTCATCAATCGATTACAAAACCAGTTACAACAAAACCAGCTAAAGGGGCAAATATTAAAACTAAAACTTTACTACAGAATTGTAAATATTTAAATGTCGTAGTTTAGAGAACGGTCAAACACAAGAACAGGGCAAGAATAAAGGGTGAAGTTCAAGGAACACATTGAGAGCCCAGGGATTAAGGATTAAGAGATAGCTCACCGGAGTGCAGATACCCTCCTTACTAGAAAGAGGTAATCATTACTTTTAGAATGCTTCATTTATCAAAATATTAGCAAGAGTTTTAAAAATAGCAGTTCCAGCCGGGCGTGGTGGCGCACGCCTGTAATCCCTGCACTTGGGAGGCAGAGGCAGGCAAATTTCTGAGTTCGAGGCCAGCCTGGTCTACAAAGTGAGTTCCAGGACAGCCAGGACTAGACAGAGAAACCCTGTCTCGAAAAACCAAAAAAAAAAAAAAAAAAAAAAAAAGACAGTAGCATGGGGCTGGCAAGATGGTCCAGCAGGCAAGTGTGTTGCCAGCCAGGCCTGTCAGCCTGAGCTCAGTCCTCCGTCTACAGGACCCGCAAGGTGGTCAGCAGGCCCAAGTGATGCACTTAGTTTGATGCCCAGGACCTACATGGTGGAAGAAGGGAGGCCAGTGCCACTGCCCTCCGACTTCCAGACTTGTGCCCTCCCCACACACACACACAAAATAAATATTTTTTTAAAATGTATGTAAAATTTATTTAAAATTTTAAATAAAAAGCCAGCCTCTACAAACCTTTTTTTGTTTTTTCTTTTTGGTTGCGTAAATTTTAGTTTTAACACTGGTTATACACTTGACCATAGTATAAAATATTACTGAATTTCAAGAAATTAAAATGTTATTAATAAGTAGAGAAACAAGCAACTTTTTTTTTTTTTTTGAAAAGCAAACATCTTCCTGTACTGAAGTTCCATTTCAGTACTGTTAGTGGTTTCACACACAGAATGAACACAGCTGGTGAATAGCCTTACGTGGCCCCGCCTTCACACGTGGCCCCGCCTTCACGCGTGCCCCCCCCCTTCATATGTGGTCCCGCCTTCACGCATGGCCCCGCCTTCCGTTCCGGCTATGGCAGATAATCCAGCTGACTTAGCCGGTTTCACAGTGAGTGCATAAGAACTGTCATCCCCCCTCAAAAGATAATGAGCATACTGGCTCAAAACTGACCTAGGAATTTCTAAAAATGCAAATCAAGCCGTCTCCTAAGATACTATACTTCCTTAAAGAAACAAGAACAATGGCTAAGCTCTCCCCTGCAAATCCACCCCGCCCGTTCCAGAGCTGCCACCCTTTAAGGGAAAGACTTACTCCGGTGTTTGGGCTGCAGCAGCTTTTTCCCCAGGTACAGGACAACAGCCATAACCACCATGTAATTTATGATGGAGCCGACGCGGGAAGGGTACGCGATGACCAGCAGGCCGAGCACATCGAAGAACACCATGCTGCCATGTCGATACTCAGACGAGGATGCCAGCATGTCAGACGTAGCTAGGTGTTTAAGAACTGCTAAAATGTTGTCACCTTTATTAAGAAAAATAACATGGTCTAGTAAGCGCCTCCACATACAGCCACATGGGGCAGAAGTGAATCAGGCGTTCTCTGAAAATGAAGTGCTAGGAAGTACGCGAGCAGACGCCTCTCCCCACCTTCCACTGCTCACCCCTTTCGGCACAACTTGCCGGAGCTGGTTCTCTCCTGCCACGTGCGTGGGTCCCGGGGTCAAACAGGGTGCTCGGCTTGGCAGCACGAGCCTTTACCTGCTGAGCCATCTACCCACTCACCTGTTTCTCAATGCTGGGGATGGGCTCCAGGCCCTGCACACATTAGGCAAGCTCTCCACCTCCAAATCCCTGCTAAGCTTTGAGCCATCTAGCATCCTCCCCCATATAAGTCAACCGTCTCCCCTCCTGTTTCTGAAAACACTACTTCCGTCCGACTGGACCGCACAGCACACCACCCCTCCCCTCCTCCCTCCTGCTCTATGCCTTGCTTTTAATTAAAAGGTCATCTTCTCTCCATAGCCCAAATCCCTGTCGCGTCCCTAAGCCTTGCCTCCAGACCTCCAGAAGCGCTATAATGCTCTGTCTACATGAGTAATGCTCACCTGTCCTCAGCACCCTTCCATGGGATCCATATACCATTCTCTGCTTTCATCTGGGGCACAAACCCAGGTCCTGATGCTACTACAGTTCATAGCGTTCACTTGTGTTCTTTTCAACAGTCCTACTGCAGCCTGGGGCCACCCCTTTCAAATTATCTCAGTGAATCTAAAACCTACTACAGCCCTGGGCCACTCCCAGTGACTATTTCTAAGTTTTTAATTGCTAAGTCAGACATCAAAGACTAAAATTCAAGCCCTCATCTTTCCAACTCCAAGTCTGCAACTCATTTGGCCACACACTGTCTCTCTCCCACACAGACCATAGAACGTACATTATAGATCATCCTTATAGTTCATCATTGTACATCAAAAGCCAAACCTGTAAATACCAACCTGCTCTCTGAATGGAATCTATGAGAATTCTGTCCGCTGTGTCATACTTGGTGTGATAGATATATCCATTTTCAATAAAAGCTAAGTCTATTCCTAAGATAGACAATGGAAAAAGTCATCTTACTTTAAAGATTAGACTTCTATTGGGCCGGTTTGTTTGACCTATTAAATTCTAAAAGACAAAAATGTCAAAACAAGAGGTTAACTGATGTCTGTAATATTCATGAATCACATAAATCTTTTTCTTACAAAATCTAGAACCAGGGACCAGATATTGGGATGTAAAATGAGTAAGAAATTTAAATTTTGAAAATATATAATTATGGTCAATAATTTAAAACATAATAATTAAGCATTTAAGTCACACATTAGGCGAGAAAGTTTTGAGAATGGAATTTGGGCAGTTAAGAGCCAAACTTAAATTTCAAATGAAGTGTAAAAATCATCAAAGGAGTTGGAGAAGCAAGACAGCAGCAGCGTGGGCGTCAAACCCCGAGGATCCCTGGCATCTCTGGAGAATGCAGCGCTCACCAGGCTTTTCCCTCTCCCACACTGGTGCATGGCAGCACCATAGAGGAGGCAAGTTTAAATTACTATGGGCTTTGAAAAGAGCATCAGCTGGGCAGTGGTGGTGCATGTCTTTAATCCCAGCACTTGGGAGGCAGAGGCAGGCGGATTTCTGAGTTCGAGGCCAGCCTGGTCTACAGAGTGAGTTCCAGGACAGCCAGGGCTATACAGAGAAACCCTGTCTCGAAAAACCAAAAAAAAAAAAAAAAAAAGAAAGAAAGAGAGAGAGAGAGAGAGAGAGAGAGAGAGAGAAAGAAAGAAAGAAAGAAAGAAAGAAAGAAAGAAAGAAAAAGAAAAGATAGCATCAAGAACTATACTTTGGTTGAGTGTGATGGTTTGTATATGCTCAGCCCAGGGAGCATTAAAAGGTGTGGTCTTGTTGGAGTGGGTGTGTCACTGTGGGTATGAGCTTTAAGCCCTCATCCTAGCTGTATGGAAGCCAGTATTCTGCTAGCAGTCTTCAGATGAAGATGTAGGACTCTCAGCTCCTCCTGCATCGTGCCTGCCTGGATGCTGCAATGCCATGGATATCTTGATGATAATGGACTGAACCTCTGAAGCTATATGCCAACCCCAGTTATAAGAGTTGCCTTGGTCATGGTGTCTGTTCACAGCAGTAAAACCTTAACTAAGATATTGAGTCGGAAGATAAATATCTCACATACAATGTCCTCTCAGAAGCTATTACAACTTTCAAGAAATAAAGTTTGTTTTGGATACATTAGCCTGCGACCACAGACAAAATACCTGGAATGTTCCCAAAATCCCTATAGATCCGGAAGTCAGTATCAGAAGGAATGATTCCACTCTGAAAAACCTCCTGAGCCACCACGGAAGCAAAGGGGTGTTTAGCTGCTGAAACGTAAGCCTGGACCAACCAAGGATTTTCAGGGCCTGAAATGAAACAGAACAACACAATACAGGGTTAATCGGATGGGTTTGTTCAGATGGACTTGGTTGGCTGCACTGGAGAACTGTGAGTGAGAGCTGATGGTGAGTTCAGGGATCCCTTTAGGAATGATGATCAATGTTCTAGGAACTGAAGACTTGCTCAGCAGTTAGAGCAGGGCTCTGTTCCCAGCGCCCGAGTCACAGGGCTCACAGACACCTCTAACTCTAGCTCCAACAATCCAATGACTCCTTCAGACCGTTTTGGGCACCTGCACACACGTGCACACATTCACACACACATACAAGCATACACACATAAACAAACCTTTTCTTAAAATGCTCTAGAATTCTGATGATGTTACACAACGATGTGGAAAAACCTAAAACACACTGAATCTTACCATTTAAGTTGGTAAATTATAGAACACTTAAGTTATACCTTAATAAAGCCATGGATTTTATATATATTCTAAGGATGGCAACAGTTGCAAAATATCCCATTTTAAGGAAATAATACATGTATGTGTTCATGTGCATAAATACACATTTTTTTAAATCTCGGGGCTGGAAAGATTGCTCAGTGGTTAAGGGCACCGACTGTTTGTGGAGAGCCTGATTGGGGTGCCGTGCTGCCTGGCAGTAGCCTGGCACTGACCAAGGACAAGGGCTCAAGCAGGAGTCTGACATTAGGGCATAATAAGGACATAGGTTACGGCAGAAGCAAGCTTCAGGCAAGACTCTGGGCTTGGACAAGGAAGTAGGCTCAGGTATTTTGGTCATCCTTACACACCCTTGGAAACAACTGTCACTGAAGTGATGGGACTTTGCTTACTACCTTGACAATTTTGTGTTTACTGTCTTGCTTATTCCTCATTGTACTACTTTTGACCTTAATTCCTGCATGTAATTAAATTGGTATAAAAAGGGATTGAAAATTATTAAACCCGCCCTTCATCTCAGAATTGATTGGGGTCATACTGCAGTTTTGTCTGATTGTCTCTTTCTTTTCAATCCTCACTCCTGTGCTGGAGAACCTGTTGACTGACCGAGCAGGCTTGGTCAACTGCTCTTCCAGAGGGTTCAAATTCCAGCACCCACATAACAGTTCATAACTGTCTATAACTCCAAGATATACATGCATGCAAAACACCAATGCACATAAAATACAGGTAAATAAATTTTAAAGAACTTAAATAAGAAAAATTACGCTGGGCGGTGGTGGCGCACGCCTGTAATCCCAGCACTTGGGAGGCAGAGGCAGGCAGATTTCTGAGTTCGAGGCCAGCCTGGTCTACAGAGTGAGTTCCAGGACAGCCAAGGCTACACAGAGAAACCCTGTCTCAAAAAAAAAAAAAAATACTTTAAAATCCCAAAAAGTTATAGAGCAAACTAGCACTGGTTTGCTCAGGGTAGTGGAAAAGCCATGAGTTTCTGACTTACCAGATTTCTCATACTCAGTAGAGCCTAAATTTTTCAAAATGGGACATATGTTAATGGTTTAATCTGTTTAAATTTTACAAAGTTATATTTTATCAACATCTTCAAGCCTGATGCCACCAAGCACTTCGCTCTAGTGCTGGTCCGATGAGCCACTCTTTCTGACATTAGGAAGAATGATTATCCAGCCACCAAAAGCTCCCCAAATGAGCATTTCCCTCTCAAGTGACAATGAGTTCTGGAGATCTGGAGAGTACAAACTGTTTTATCTGAAAAGCCAGGAGGAGATAAGTCTCAGCACACAGAAAGAAAGCCTAGGACAGGGCCATCTGTCCCTCGGTCTCAAACACAAGTCTAAGTCTGCCAGACTGGAGTGCTTGTTCTCTAAGTCAAAAATGGAATTAACACAAGGAACTTTCTAGAAGGTAGAGCCACAAGAAAGCTAGTCTTCTATAGGCATCAGATGTGAAAGACATATCCTGAGAAACATACTGGAACACCAGAAAGTACTTCCAAAGGCTCTCAGGCACACACTTAAACCATTAAGATGAGCTCAGAAGTAGAAGCAAAGAATGGTGCAAAATTCAGGTAAGAAGTGTGTTCTCAGCAAGTCTGTTATGGGTTCCTTCCAGGGCAGTAAGTCTTCAAATATTCGGGTTTTAGAACGAGAAAAATGTTTAAATTGCACATATACTGAAGGAGGTTCTGGGATTTTATTTTCAAAGTAACAAATACACGGGAAACTATTTAACAGTACAGAGGACTACAGACAGGCCAGGCAGTGGTCAGGTCTGCACCAGCTTCACAATGAAGTGCAAAGCTCACTAGCTCCTGCCGCTCCTCCCCCGCCCACTGCGGCAGCCACCCTTACCTAGTCCCACCAGCAAACACCACCTTCTACCTGTAACTGGGGCTCATTTGTGTCCAGATATGTAGTCATTTTGAAATTCCATGTTGCTGGAGATTTTTTTTACCTAAGGCCACATACATTTAGTTGAGGAGTGAGTGAGGACTTGGGCCTAATCAGGGCCAGCAAAAGCGAATCCTCAGCAGATGTTAACCGAGAACTGCCTTGAGCCGAGATGTCATTTTCGGGAAGTGTGCTCTCAGCTCTTCAAACTCTCTCTGTAGACTGTAATATATGCTGAGGAAATTATCAGGAGTCATTCGGACTAAACCATGAGACTGGATGATATCTCGGTAGCAGAAGATACAACAGGTGCTGCATAACTTAAAGGCACGGGCCGAAGGCACTAAAGTTTGCAGTCCACCTCTGACGGGGACACACCAGACAGCGGCTGCTCGAGGGAGCCGATGAGACTCAGTGTCCCCGCTTAGAGTTCTCTGCTGTCCCCTTCTGACTTGGTAGCTGTTGAAGGTATTCCTCCTGCATCAGGAAAATGGGGCCAGAGAGGATAGCAGCTACCTGTTCCTACAGATATTAGAGTTCAGCTGCTCCTCACAAACAATATATAACAAATAAAATACAGGATCATTTTAAAAGTTTAAAGTAAAAGTTTGAGAGAGTATTGAAATATGATATTGTTTAGGTTATAAAAACACTTACCCTAATTTCAAAACTTAAATAATACAATGTCTTTTAAAGATGCTACAGAGTACGTTTCTCTGGCCTTACGTCCTCTAGCCCCTCTCACCCAAAACGCTGCTCACTATTAAGATCCTGGCGAGCCGGGCAGAGTGCATGCCTATGATCCCTGCGCTCTACAGGTAGAGGCAGAGGGGTGGGATTCAAGGGCAGCCAGGGATGCGAAATGAGACCATCTTGCCTCACACAACAACAGAGGCAGCTTTGGCCAAAGCTGTGTGTGTGGCAGGGGCAGGACAGAAGGTAGGCCTTCCAAAGTCAGGTCTTAGCAGGCCCTGCTGAGCAAGTCTGTGCACTCTCAACTCTGCAAAGACAGTAAATACATGATGTTCAACGGCTATACCTTGTTATCTTCAGGAATGCATAATCCTAAAATTAACTCTTGGGCTATTATACCTCCTGGAATTTCTTTTTTTTTTTTTTTTTTTTTTTTTTTTTTTTTTGGTTTTTCGAGACAGGGTTTCTCTGTGTAGTCCTGGCTGTCCTGGAACTCACTCCGTAGACCAGGCTGGCCTCAAACTCAGAAATCCGCCTGCCTCTGCCTCCCAAGTGCTGAGATTACAGGCATGCGCCACCATGCCCGGCTTTGGATTTTTTTTGACATTCACATTATTCAGTGATGAAATTAAATTCCTTAAACTCTGAGTAAATTTTCTCACTTTAATTCTTTCTATCATTTAAAAACCCTTATACCCTAATAATCCATAATTAATAATATTCACATTAACCTGTAGATTATTATTAATAATTATATAACTATTAATAATATAGTCTTGCATACCTGTTTGGAACACGAGTTCTTTCCCTCCGACACCTGCAGCCTCCAGGTTAATGTGAATATTATTTATTATATTATTAATTATATAATATTATATCCTTATTTGCTTCTCTGATAGCCAAATGGAACTTGGAGAGAATGAGTTCATCTGGCTTACAGGCTTACATAGCACAGGCTATGGGGATGGCTGTTCTCCATGGTTGGACCAGGCTATGGGGGTGGCTGTTCTCCATGGTTGGCCCAGCCTTCTTACAAAACTCAGGACTCCCTGTGGAAAGTGGTACAATCTACAGTGGGCTGGGCCCTTCCATAGCCATCACTAATCAAGAGAATGCCCACAGACACGCCCATGCAGCAACCTGATGGAGACAATTCCTCAACTGAGGCTCTCACTTCCCGCATAACTCTAGTTTGAGTCATGTTGTCAAAAATGAATATATAAACAAACCAACCAACCAACCAGCACATATTACAAATAGAGTTACTCGCTGTGAACCGACTCTGAGCCACTGTCACATACCAAGTATAAAACCTGACAAGATAAACTCTCAGTCTGTTCTTCATCCAGAGTGGAAGCACAGCAGCCTGTGCTCATCAGGCTTGGAGAACTAAATAACTTAGTGTATCATCTGCATATAATAACATATAATAAATACTATACAGGAGTCACATGCTGTTCACATTATTTTGCTTTTAAAAATTAATAAAGAGTCAGGAAGACCCCTGAAACTCAATGGCCAGCCAGACTGGCTGAATGGATGAGTTCCAGGTCCAGCAAGAGGTTCTGTCTCAAAAAGGTAGAGGAAGACACCTGTTGTTAACACCTCTGGCACACAGGCAAGGACACAGTGCAGATACATGCACACACATATACATGCACACACATACCAACATATATATTACCATACACATTCATGCCTTAAAAATCAACCTCATTCAAGAGATTGCTCATTAAAAAGACTGTGTACACTGAAAAAGTTTCCACTGTCGCACTGACCTGCTCAGCGCACAGCCTTGCATACCTGTTTGGAACACGAGTTCTTTCCCTCCGACACCTGCAGCCTCCAGGTTAATAAATGCTCGAATCAAACTGGCCCAGGGATGCTGAGTAATAAAACCATGGCTTGCCTTAATGAGGAAAGAAAACAAGTGTAGGTTACAGTGTGTTCTTATGTTGCTTATTTGCACGCAGAATGGCTATCTGAAAAGACAGGGACTGTGAGGGCGGAATGGCCACTTCTCAAACACAGACTCGGAAGGCATCTTCCAGCACAAAACGGTGGCTTCGGCTTGCCAAGTGAAAGTCACTGTGAGAACATGCAGAAGTTAAGAAGAAAAGGCAGGAGAGATACTCCACATGGTTAAGCACTAGTGCTGTGTAACCTTCCTCAGCTCTCTGATCTTGGGGGTTAAAAAGGGTCAGGAGAGGAGTGAGGCCATTGAGAAGTCCTTGAAACACTTTGCTTGGTACAGCAACACTCAGAAAGCTGAGTCAGGAGGCTCACAAGTGCCAGGCCAGCCTAGGAGACACAGCAAGACCCTGCTTCAAAGATTAGAGTGCAAAAAATAAGAGTCACATCCTAGGAGGATGAGCAGTTCTCAGTGGAGTTTCTAACATACTGCGCACGTTACACACGTTCGTGCTTTTAAACCACGGCCAGGTACAGTGTTTATTTTGCATATTATTATTTTTATGAAACTATTCATATTACTAATGAAACACTGTTACCAATCATTTTTTTCTTTTTTTCTTCTTTTTTTGTTTTTTTGGTTTTTTTGTTTGTTTGTTTTGTTTTTTGTTTTGTTTTTTTGTTTTGTTTTGGTTGGTTGGTTTGGTTTTTTCGAGACAAGGTTCCTCTGTGTAGCCCTGGCTGTCCTGGAACTCACTCTGTAGACCAGGCTGGCCTCGAACTCAGAAATCTACCTGCCTCTGCCTCCCAAGTGCTGGGATTAAAGGCGTGCGCCACCACTGCCCGGCTCTGTTACCAATCATTATTCTTCTCATCATTATTCAACCCAAATGCTTCAAACAATAAAACCTTACTTGCAAGACATTTTCCTCTGCGCCATTAAAGAGGAACACCACAGCGTGCTGCAGGGGCTCTGGAGACGCCGCCATAACCCGGAGAACTTCGAGCATCACTGCACAGCTAACTGCGTCGTCACTGGCACCTCCGAGTCAGAAAAACAGACACTCCTCAGTCTCAGTAAGAAACTTCATTAGTGCTTTTCCTTACTGCTTTGGGGTGGAGTTTCCCCTCAGAGGAGCACCAGGACAGCCGCATCACAGGGTGACAACAATGCTCAACAAAGAGAAGCCCTGTAAGAGCCTTGCCTGGTCTGATTGATGTGATCGGTGGAAGCATGCCTTCAACAGCTGTGGCACCAATCAGCCAGACGGAGCCTAGGCCAACTGGAATTTGTCCTCACCCCCATCCTCTGGGTACTTATGTACTCACGGCTTCCTCCTCTCTACCACATTCTTTCAAAATCATAAACGCTCTAGCACCTCACGTTTACAGAGAGAGTAACGCTGGGTGCCTTAAGATTTTTCCAAAGGGCTCATGTAATGAACAAGTACAAAGGCACCTGAACAGTAAGACACTGAGAGTGAACTGCGCCTTGTCCCAGCACTGAAAAGTACAGCAGTCAGATACTCCAGCCAATACCTCAGTAAGCCATCATATTAATTAAAGATTATGAAAAGAACCCTAGGCTAATTAATATCCACTTATCAGTGGTTGCATTTCACGGGTATTCTTTTGTGATTGGGTTAGCTCACTTAGGATATTTTCCAGTTCCAACCATTTGCCTACAAATTTCATGAATTCATTGTTTTTAATTGCTGAGTAGTATTCCATTGTATAAATATACCACATTTTCTGTATCCATTCCTCTATTGAGGGACATCTGGGCTCCTTCCAGCTTCTGGCTATTATAAACAAGGCTGCTATGAACATAGTGGAGCATGTGTCCTTGTTGACTGCAGGGGAATCCTCTGGGTATATGCCCAGGAGTGCTATGGCAGGGTACTCTGGAAGTGTCATGCCCAATTTTCTGAGGAAAAGCCAGACTGATTTCCATAGTGGTTATACCATCTTGCACTCCCACCAGCAGTGGAGGAGTGTTCCTTTCTCCACATCCTCGCCAACACCTGCTGTCTCCTGAGTGTTTAATCTTAGCCATTCTGACTGGTGTGAGGTGAAATCTCAGGGTTGTTTTGATTTGCATTTCCCTAATGACTAATGATGTTGAACATTTCTTAAGGTACTTCTCAGCCATCTGAATTTCCTCAGGTGAAAATTCTTTGTTTAGCTCTGTACCCCATTTTTTAATAAGGTTGTTTGGCTCTCTGCAATCTAACTTCTTGAGTTCTTTGTATATATTGGATATTAGCCATCTGTCGGATGTGTGTATAGAAACGTTCTAATTTTATGAGGTCCTATTTGTCAATTCTTTTTTTAGGGGGCGGGGGAGGTTTCAAGACAGGGTTTCTCTGTGTAGTCCTAGCTGTCCTGGAACTCACTCTGTAGACCAGTCTGGCCTCGAACTCAGAAATCCTCCTGCCTCTGCCTCCCAAGTGCAGGGATTACAGGCGTGTGCCACCACGCCTGGCTCCATTTGTCAATTCTTGATCTGAGAGCATAAGCTATTGGTGTTCTGTTTAGGAACTTTCCCCCTGTGCCCATGTCCTGCAGGGTCTTCCACAGTTTCTTTTCTATTAGTTTCAATGTGTCTGGTTTTATGTGGAGATCCTTGATCCACTTGGAGTTGAGCTTAGTATGAGGAGATAAGAGTGGGTCAATTCGCATTCTTCTGCATGCTGACCTCCAGTTGAACCAGCACCATTTGTTGAAAAGGCTATCTTTTTTCCACTAGATGGTTGTAGCTCCTTTATCAAAGATCAATTGACCATACTTCTGTGGGTTCATTTCGAGATCTTCAATTCTATTCCATTGATCTACTTGCCTGTCACTGATAAGTGGATATTTATTAGCCCAGAAGCTCTGAATATTCAAGACACAATTAGCTAATCATATGATTCCCAAGAAGAAGGGAGGAAAGGGCCCTGGTCCTGAAAAGACTTGATCCAGTATCATAGGGGAGTACCAGAACAGAGAAAAGGGAGGGGGTTCATTGGGGAATGGGCGGAGAGAAGAGGACTTATGAGACATATGGTGAGGGGGAAACTGGGAAAGGGGAAAGCATTTGGAATGTAAACAAAGAATATAGAAAATAATAAAAAAAAAAACTAAAAAAAAAATTAAAAATTAAAAAAAAAAAAAGAACCCTTGTACTCTGATTGTTTTAATGAAATCTGTTGCTGTAACATTTTTATGTTTATTTTGTGTGGGTGGGGAGGGGGCACACTTGCCACAGTGCACACAAGGAAGTCCGAGGACAGTGTGCAGGACTTCACTCTCTCCTCCGCCCACCACGTGGGCCCACACTCAGGCACGCAGCAGCCTTGGGGGCAGGCGCCCTTAAGCACTGGGCCAACTTGCTGGGCCCCAGGTGCTGGCTGAAAAGCACCAGGAGAGGTAGTTAAAGGACTGGCTGGGACACCAGGAGGTTATTGCTAAGTTTTCTAAGTGAGGTATGTCATGACATTGTTAGCATGTTCGAGGGCATCCTCCTGATTCACCAGAGCTGCCTGAACTCCAGAGGAAGCAATGCAGCCAAGGAGAGAGCCAAGTAGGAGGGCTGGGGGGGCTGGGGAGGGGGTGGGAGGGGAAGGCTGGACAGGCGGCAGTGGGAGGCAGGCACCCCGGAGTGCAGGAAACAACTCTGTTCTCTGCTAATCTGATTCTTTTCACTGCAGGAAGCTTACAGGGCATTTAAAGTGAGGAAACACCATAACTGGGCAGTAGCACTTCCGTGTGTGTGTGGGGGGGGGGGGGTGAGTCAGGAAGCCGCCATGTTCAGTGAGGACTGGAGGACAGGAAGGCTGGAGGGTGAATTTTATCTCTCTCACTCAGTTCACTATTCTGAGGTCTAGAAAGCAGACTGATGACTCCACCCCGCAGGCTTTTTGCACAGATTTTACAAGATAACATCCATTGCCTGGCACATGGGAAACATCCTTGTGGAAGCTTTCTTCCTTCTCTCTGAAAACTTAGGGGAGGCCCTGTAACCAGAGAAAATAAAACACTTGCTTTAGGGCTCTGTTGAGTTCTAAACCCCACTTCAGCTCAAAAAGAAACAATATTAATGACACTAGCCCAGGTGATTATTGAACTGTACTTTAGTCATTAGTGAAAGAGAAACGAAGTAACGGCTCCCTGATCACATTAGAGCAGGCGCACGAGCTGATGTAGGCAGTGTGTGCACACCTCTGAAAACACATGAAATAAACCCTGTCCTCTCCATCTGAGTCTGTTATTTTACAATGAAAAGCAAACTGTAACACTTCTCTTTACTCAAAGAAGTGAAATTAACACTTCCCACTCAGCCTCCCTACACTAAGGGTACCAGTGTCTTAGGAGAGAACAGAAAAGGGTCACAATGCCTTTGAGAAAGTGACAGTCTAAAGGCGGTAAGAAGGCTGAGTGACAAAGTGACATCCCTTTCCACTTAGAATCACCCTGAAAGTGAAGCCACCCCAAAGTAACTCAGATGTCTCTTTTACCAAAGACCTGACACCACACAGCAGACCTGAGAAGATAAATGAGGTCCTTCTGTAGGTAACATTACTTCTAATTAGTATCAATTCCCGGGTCCAGGTATGCTGCTGAAAACTTTATAATAACACATCCAGGAAAACAAGCACAGTCATGCAGGCCTGTGATCTAGCCCTGGAGTAACTTAAGCAGAACCGCTGGTAAGACTCAGGCCAGCCCAGACTGCACGGTTCAGGATGTCTCAACAAGACTCCTGAGGCTGGGGACAACTCAGTGGGAGAGCATGTACAGGTTTCGGGTTCCACCCCCCAGCTCATTGTGCATAAAAAATATTCATGCTTTAGTGAGTTCATCCACAGAGAGGATTCTGGTGATGACTATTTGGTGCATGAGTGAAAAACTACTCTTATTATTGATAGATATTTATTTCATACCATCTGTATGAGTATCATAAAATTGTAGGTAAGAAGTATTTCTAAACTAGAAGTAGAGCATTTGCTTAGCATGCAGGAAGCCATAGGGTCAATCTTTGTAGTCATTTATACCATGTATGGTGGCACTCTCAGACCAGAAGATTCAAGGTCATCCTCAGCTACATAGCAATATGAGACTAGTTCAAAGCTAGCTTGGGCTACATGAGATCCTGCCTCTAAAAAAGGGGGTTGAGTGGCTTAAAAATTCTAATGACTCTCCAAAGATTCTGTTCGTTAGTGGACTCCACATATAAGCTATACACCTGCTCTATGTAAACAGCAGAGAAAATGCCATTCAAAATATGTTACTTTATTACAAGGCTCTTTGGTATTAAATCTGAAGATACAGAAAAGCTCTCTGCTCTCTCCCCACTTGCCTAAAAACAGACCCTGAATCTACACAGGTGTCCTACCTCCCCGTCTACCCGGAAGGGCAAAGGTTAATCTCCAAAGGCAGCCGTGGGCCTTGAGGAGCCCACAGACAGCAGGCTTTCCCACCAGACCTGCCACTCGCTGCGCACACACCTCGCTGTGCACACACTCTAGGTGTTTTCTCCCTTTTTTTGTTTTGTGGGATTTTCTGCTTTGGCTGGGGATTTCCTCTGGGTTGGTTGGTTTGTTCTGCAGTTCTGCAGCACTACAGACAGACCCTGGTGCTGGCCCGTGCTAAGCAATCGCTCTACCGCTGAGCTACACCCCACCTGGTTCTCTCCCTTTGTCTTGTCACTTAAAAAAAAAAAAAAAGTATTGTTCTTTGATGAAGACAATGTCCAAGGCAAAGAACTGAACCACCTCTGAAATGATTATTTTCCCCTTGATATCACACAGATACATCTGCCCACACACAGCAATGACCTGTCTTTTCTCTTTACTATCTTCTCTTCCAAGGATCCATCCACATAAGAATTATGAAAGGCAAGAGATTCTGCATTTGATTGATAGCTATATACGCAATCTTTCTAATATAATGCTCTTAAACAACCACAGCATTTAGATGACCCTTTCCAAAACTTAAGCATCTTAACAGTGAGCACAAGGTGACTGTCTAGTGTCCCTGGCATAGTTAAGGCACATCTGCCTTGTTTTAAATGAATGTGTGGATACTGATGTCTGAATAAGCAAAATATATTCTAAATGCAAAGAAATGTCTTATCACAATATCATTCATCAAGTCAAGGTATCTTTGTTTGTTTGTTTGTTTCAAGACAGGGTTGGCTAGTTTATATCTTATATGACTCTACATGGTTATATTGGGCCTGCTATACATTCAAGCAATCCAGAAGTATTGCTACCAACAGTACTACCACCAAAGGAAGACTTTCTCTGAAAGATGCTATCCTAAAGTTTTACTTATACCTAATCTTTCAGCAACACTATTTGAAATTAGCTATTAGTTTTCCATTTACAATTAAGAAATTAAAGATAGATTAAATTAAGCAATATGCCAAAGGAAGGCCCAATGCTCAGTCACTCTCCCCCTGTTCAGGAGCCCCGCACCCACCTCGGCTTTGTCCCTACTCGTGGTGACCAGAGGAGTCTCCTTGAGTGTATAATCTCAGGATGCCACTGTAAAATGCCACTTTCTACCTTCACTGCCTATATTAGCTGGGATTTTTTTCTTATTTTATTTGTGAATATTTATGTGAGCATATGAAGAAGGAATTTTAGAGATGATGGATGTCAGTAGTTTAGACAAACTCCTGTCTGTCTTATAAAAAAAACTAGAGTCATGGAAATTTATCAAGATTTCAGAATTGAATACAATGAGCAGGCTTCATATATTACTTCAATAGCGATTTTTTGATTTGCTCTATAATACTTTACAAAACCATCACCATCTCAAAAAAATAATCCTTGGAGCTGAAGAGATGATTCAGCAGTTAGGATGGCTTGCTGCTCCATCATGAGGGGACCAGGGTTTGGATGCCAGAACCCACAACAGCCACAATTATTCCCAGATAACCAAACCAGCACCAAGGAACCTGACACCCTCCCCTGGCCTCCAAGTGCTCACACACATACAGATGGGCATATAAACACACACACACACACACACACACACACACACACACACACACAAATATTTAATAAATACATATTTTTTTAAAGCAAGAAGGAATCCTTGTGGCCCCTAACTACATCAGCACCTGTCCATTTGGGAGAGCTTGGTCTCCAGCTTTCAGGCTAATTGACCACTCTATCTCAAGCTACCACTGTTGACTGTAATGCTTTTCTTTGAGACTTACGTGGAAGCTCAATGCTTCTTTTGGTTTAGGTTTGGGCTTTATGCACTTCAACCAATACCCTATCAAACAACTGAAGAAAGTTCTAAAGGCTTTTCTCGCCGTTGCCCTTGACGATGAGCTTGCACTTTTTTGAATCACTTCAAGGACAAAGAGACCCAGAGTCTACAGATCATGCTTCTGAGAAATCTTAGTTTAAAAACTTCAATTTAGGGGATTCACACTGATTTGACAGGTAGGTATTATGTCAGACATTATCTTGAACATCAAATTTTCTATCTTGCCAGTGTCTATTTTCAGAGCACAATATTAGGTATTCTACCAGTATGTCACACCTTCAGTGGACCGTAATGTTAACGTTTCAAGTGGACAGAAACTACTAGAACTAACGTCCTCCCATCCATATATCCCTTAAGTACGGGGATCTTTACCCAGTACCCCGAAAGCGTACCGCCACCTCTGTACGTGTGTAAGCACTTACAAGTGGACAGACACATTGATAAACTAAGGATAAACTTCAGTGGACCAAAAATACCTCATGTATTGTCATGGGGCTTGTGTGCCACTATATAATAATTACAATAACGATGGTAGCAATGATGAACTTAAGGGAATATTCAATTGTTAGACTCTAAGCTGGTATTATCTTCCTTTCTATCACAATGAGAAAATGCTGGTCAAAGAAAAATGGTCCTTACATGGGGCTAAGTTAGTAAGCTTTCTGGGCTGCATCGCTGCGACTTTAAATGACTGAACACAAGTACCTACCTGGTGAATTTGCCACGGAGTCAAAGTGACAGTTAGCCAGGACAGCGTACTTGGCCCCTTCCCGGGGCTCCAGCTTTACCACGAGATTGGTAATGTTGTCATAGTAGCTTGTGAAGCCCCCCAAGAAGTCGATGCTGAAGGAGCCAGTGGGCCGTTGGATGTCGACTGAAATGCTGTGAAGGCTGCTGCTCTGCGCCTCTATCAGCCTGATCTGCTCCAAAAGGTACTGGACCGTCAGGATTTCATTCTCCGTGCTCCCTGTAGTCCTGGGGCCAATGGCCGTTATGTGTTCCAGATAATCCCTGGAAACAATCAAAAGGACGGTGACTGTGACGGCAAAGGCCCGCAAACCTAACATCAGCACCGCTAGGAGCAGCTTCCCCCTGGGCTTCCCTTCCACCTCAGAAAGGAAAAAAAAATCACTGTGCCTCCCCTCCACCTTGAGACAGTATCTCTTGCTGTCCTGGCTCTCTCTATATAGACCAGGCTGGCCTTGAACTCACTGAGATCCCCTACCTCTAACTCTTGAGATCTGGAACTAAAGGCACTTAAAAAAAAAAAAAAATCAGACATCTCAAGAAAATTATCTGGAAGCGTCATCAGTTCATACTGCGTTCCAGGAACCAATGCTTTCAAACTTTTCTCCATTGACACCGTACATACCAAATCAGTACCAAGACCAGGCAGGGCTTACATTCAGTACTTATGACTGCTTAAGCTTCACCGGCCTGACTCCTGCCGATAGTTATGGATTGTCCCTTACTGGGTCTAAGTGGCTGGAGCCGTTAACATAACCATGCGATGTCATCAAGTAGGCATGATAAACTTCTGAAAGGAATAAACGCAAGCCTCTTGCTGTACACACCAAACCTAATAACTTCAGTTCAGGCCAAAATTAACCCTACTCCAATGAGGGAGGGTGGGACAGGAGGGGAAACTGAGGGTGCCATCCAAAAGAACTCTTAAGAAAAAGGATGGTGGCGCACGCCTGTGATCCCAGCACTTGGGAGGCAGAGGCAGGAGGATTTCTGAGTTTGAGGCCAGCCTGGTCTACAGAGTGAGTTCCAGGACAGCCAGGGCAACACAGAGAAACCCTGTCTCGAAAAACCGAAAAAAGAAAAACAAGAAAAAGCATCCAACGAAGCAACTTTTAAAACACAATAGTAGTTAAATACTTTCTACTAGCTCAGGATTCATCTGATTTAAGATGCAAGTTACAGAATCAAAGAATTCATATTTCCAAGTACACCTGAAGTTGTTAAAAAAAAAAAAAAATTGAACCCTTGGCCAGCAGTGTAGGTGCTGGCCTTTAATCCCAGCACCTGGGAGGCAGAGGCAGAGGCAGAGGCAGAGGCAGAAGGATTCCTGTGAGTTAAAGGCCAGCCTGATCTAAGAGTGAGTTCCCTCCAGGGCTACACAGAGAAACTTTGTCTCGAAAAATAAATAAATAGAATTTTTAAAATGTACTATACAATCTATGGTACATAAGAGCCACAGACCATCTGCGAGCTTCGGAAATTATAGGCATAATTCTGAGTGGATGTACTCTGAGTCTCCCTCCACAGCTTTCAGATTGAGGGCCGTGGTGCCTAGAAAGGTAGCACGCCCCACATTACTCCTTCCCAACACCATCCCAGAAAAGACTTGGTAATGCAGCCCTGGCACAAAACCCTGACTCTCCCATCTCATTTTAAAATGCAGAGAACTAACCAAAGTAAAAAGTGGAAGTTGCTCGAGAAAGAGAGAGAATGGATGACTGAAGCGTGTGAACAACCAATCATCTGCAGGAGGAACAGAGTGGATGATAAAGCAGACTCAATCGATCTGGCCACCCCGAGAAAGCGAAAGAGGGAGCCGGGCAAGCCCCGGGTACCCGCAATTCAGACCCCAGAAGGACCATCCCACTTCCCGCCGACGTGCTCCCAAGGACCCCGGGACTGCGTAGGGCAGCGCCGGACTTCCCCCGCCTGGGGCACAGTGGCTCCCGGCTCACCCGCGCGGGACTCACCGACCCGGCGCTCCCCCACCCTGGGATCACTCGCCGGGGGCCGCAGAAGACTCGCGGCCCGGCCGACCGGCCATACCTGGCTTGGCGCGCGTCGAACTCGCCCTGGAGCCCCGAGGTCCGGCTCAGCACCAGCCGCTGCAGCGACAGCTGCACGAGCGCCCGCAGCGCGAGCAGGTAGAGTGCGAGCGCCAGCGCCGTGCGCGCCTCGGACAGCGCGGTCTTCGCACCCCGGCTCCCGCCGCCGTTCTCCGTCCTCCCCCGCATCCTCCCGCCGCCCCTCGCATCCTCCTGCGCTGAGGCCTCTCTCTGCGGGTGCGACGCGGCCGCCTGTCCCTCCCGACGCTCCCCGGTGCCGCGGTGCCGCCGCACGGCCGCCGACTCCGAGCTCCACTCCATGGCGGCAGCTGCCACCACCAACCGCCGCAGCCCGCGACAGTCCGGGCCACCGCGGCCTCCGCAGCGCCTCCTAGTGAGCGGACGGAAACTGCAGAGGGCCAAATTTCTTCTGATTGGCTGGTCCGCCTAGCTGTTCCCTGGCACTTGAGTCTGAGATCTTTGGTGGCACAGGCTGACACCCAGCCTGGTGCCAGCAGACTGTCAAAGGGGAAAACACCCATAAACCTAGAAATGAGCAGCCCCAAACGAGAGAAACGTGCAAGGCCGCTTTAACAGTATACACAAGGCTTTTATCTTGCGCTGGGCTGATGAATAGTAGGAAAAGTAGGATTCTGGCTACCAAAACGATAAGACTTCACAACCAGGACTGTATGAACAAAGCTTTCATCCTGGCACTAGGAAAGATGACCCAGGAGAATCCATATTTTGCGTCTAGAGTGGGATTCATAACGAAGATCCCGTCTTTAAATAAATAAATAAGCTTTTTTTTTTTTTTTTTTGGTTTTTTCGAGACAGGGTTTCTCTGTATAGCCCTAGCTGTCCTGGAATTCACTATGTAGACCAGGCTGGCCTCGAACTCAGAAATCCGCCTGCCTCTGCCTCCCAGAGTGCTGGGATTACAGGCGCACGCCACCACCGCCTGGATAAATAAGCATTTCTAATCCCAGCACTCGGGAGGCACAAACTGGATTTACACAAATTAGAGGGAGGCCTGCCTGGTCTACAGAGTGAGTTCCAGGCCAGTCAGGGCTACAAAAGGTAAGCCAATAAAGGAGGAAGGGAAGGAAGGAGGGAGACACAGAACCCGATAATCAAGGCTAGTGCTGCCTTCATCTAACAGATGCAAAAGTACCTATAATTTAATGAATAGTTGCTGAGTCAAGCAGTATGCTAAGTACAGACTTTGAAAAGGAAATGACTTTGTTCCTGCTTAATACTGAAGAACATAAAGGCATCAAATGAAGAACGAATGCCCCCCCCCCAAGACAGCGTTTGGCTCCGTGCTGCAGACACACGGGGCACCCTAGAAACAAAGGTTCCCAAAAGATGTTCTTGGGCCAACAAGATGGATCAGAAGGTGTCTTACTCAGGGTCTCTATCCCTGTACAAATATCATGACCAAGAAGCAAGTTGGGGAGGAAAGGGTTTATTCAGCTTACACCTTCCACACTGCTGTTCATCACCTAAGGAAGTCAGGACTGGAATTCAAGCAGTTCAGGAACAGGAGCTGATGCAGAGGCCATGGAAGGATGTTTCTTACTGGCTTGCTTCCCCTGGCTTGCTCAGCTTGCTTTCTTATAGAACCCAAGTCTACCAGTGCAGGGACGGCAGTACCCACAAGGGGCCCTCCCCGCTTGATCACTAATTGAGAAAATGCCCCACAGCTGGATCTCATGGAGGCATTTCCTCAAGGGAGACTCCTTTCTCTGTGATAACTCCAGCCTGTGTCAAGTTGACACATAAAACCAGCCAGTACAGAAGGAAAATGTGCTTTTTCCCAGCGTTCCCTGAACGCCTGACAACCTCAATTCCATGCTAGCCCCATGGTAGAGCACCAGCTCCCACAGGGTACCTACTGACCTAAACACACATGCATGTGCACTTACAGACATATAATTCATACAAACATGCATGCAAACATCATATACACACACTTGTGCTGGCTAGTCTTATATCCACTTGATGTGCAAGCTAGAGTTATCTGAAAGGAACATCAGTTGAGAAAATGATTCCATAAGATGTGGCTATGGGGAATTTTTATAATTAGTGATTGATAGGGGAGTGTCCTAAGCAGGTTGTTCTAGGTTCGATAAGAAAGCAGGTTGAGCAAGTCACAAGGAACAAGTCAGTAAGCAGTATTCCTGTACCCGTGGCCCCTGCATCAGCTCCTGCCTCCAGGTTCTTGCCCCGTTGGAGTCCCTGTCCTGACTTGCTTTGATGAAGAACTGTGATATGGAACTGATAAGCCAAATACTCCCTTCCCTCCCCGAGTTGCTATGTTGATGGTGTTTACAATAAGTACCCATAAGTAACACACAATAATACAAATAAAATGTTTAAATATCTTCAAAATAAATAATAAATGAAAGCTTAGTCTTCCTTCACTGTCACAGGAAGTGGCAAGAAGCTGGTCATTGGTTTTAGTAGCCATGGTAGCAACTGACCAATCTGGTTTCTGCTTGCTGCTGCCATGAGCCTCTTAGATTCAAGGCTCTGGGGCCCACGCATGTAATGGCCGAAGTGCTCTAAGGCATCAACCTAGAAACCCACTGAGAAAACACACTGCGGGGATTTTGACTGTCTATCAGATATAAGACACATGCCTTTTTTTGTTTGTTTGTTTTGTTTTGTTGTTTTTTGTTTTTCGAGACAGGGTTTCTCTGTGTAGCCCTGGCTGTCCTGGAACTCACTCTGTAGACCAGGCTGGCCTCGAACTCAGAAATCTGCCTGCCTCTGCCTCCCAAGTGCTGGGATTAAAGGCATGTGCCACCACTGCCCGGTTTACACTGAGCTCTTTTAAAGACTTCCAGTCTGCCATCTTTCCTTCACAGTGTCTTCTTTTTTTTTTTTTTTAAGATTTATTTATTATATGTAAGTACACTCTGTCTTCAGACACTCCAGAAGAAGGAGTCAGATCTCATTAAGGATGGTTGTGAGCCACCATGTGGTTGCTGGGATTTGAACTCAGGACCTTCAGAAGAGCAGTGAGCCATCTCTCCAGCCCCCCACAGTGTCTTCTCATATACTCTTTGGATCACCCGAAACACTTGTTCCCTCCCTTCATTACCAAGCTTACTCCCTTCAAATCTCAATGGAAGTGATACTTCCTTAAGCAAGACTCTCTTAATCCAGTTAAGACCACACCCCTGTGTCCACTCCTACAGCACCATCAATGCCTGTGATTTCACGCTTCCCTCGCTGGACTGGAGGCTCCATGAAGGCAAGAGCCTTGTTAGGTTTTACTCAGCTTCTGACTGATGTCTCCTAAGGCGTGCCATAACAGGTACTATTCAGTTAATATGCCCTGAGTGCGTGGAAACACAGTGGTCTCTGGACGCACGGAACTTCAGTTCAGTAAGATCCTTTCTAGTGTAAGCTCTGAGACCAAAAACAATGTCTATCTTATTAATTTACCACCTTACCCATAGTGCTTAGCCTCTGCCCAGTCTCTGGTTATCACTCACTATGTGCTTGTTGAATGGGTATACTGGCTGGTTTTGCATGTCAACCTGACCCAAGCTGGAGTTAGCACAGAGGAAGGAGCCTCCCTTGAGGAAATGTCTCCAAGAGATGCAGCTGTAAGGCATTTTCTCAATCAGTGATCAATTGAGGAGGGCCCCTTGTGGGTGGTGCCATCCCTGGGCTGGTAGTCCTGGGTTCTATAAGAAAACCAGCTCCTGGTCTACAGAGTAAGTTCCAGGACAGCCAGGGCTATACAGAGAAACTCTGTCCCAAAAAAAACCAAATCCAAAAAACAAAAAACAAACAAACAAAAAAAAACAAAAAGAAAGAAAGAAAGAAAGAAAGAAAGAAAGAAAGAAAGAAAGAAAAGTAAAGAAAAGAAAACCAGCTGAGCAAGCCAGAGGAAGCAAGCCAGTAAGCAACACCCCTCCATGGCCTCTGCATCAGCTCCTGCCTCCAAGTTCCTGCCCTGTGTGAGTTCCTGTCCTGACTTCCATTGGTGATGAACAGCAAGGTGGAAGTGTAAGCTGAATAAACCCTTTCCTCCCCAACTTGCTTCTTGGTCATGCGCAGGAATACAAACCCTGACTGAGACAATGGGAGAATGAAAATATATATTTCCTTCTATAAGATTCAGAAATTTTTGCTCTCTACTTCTCTCAAAGTCTAGACCTCTATCACCTTTGGAAGGAGAGCTGTCAAAGTCAGCAGCTATATCTGCTACAATATATCAAGATTCGGGAGTTTCTGATATGTTATGATCAGAGGCCATAGTAGGCTTGTGTGCTGGCTAGTTTTATGTCAGCTTGAATCAAGCTAAAGTCCACTTAGAAAAAGGGAACTTTAATTGAGAAAAATGCCCCAGCCAGATTAACTTCTGGGAAAGCTAATCCCCAGTGGTTCATTTTCTTGATAGATTGTGTAGGAGGGCCCAGACCATTGTGTTCGATCAAGCCGTGAGTTAATGGTCCTCGGGTTGTAAAAGAAAGCAGGGGCTAGGCAAACCATAGGGAACAAGACAGCAAGCAGCTCTCCTCCATGACCTCAGCATCAGCTCCTCCCTCCAAGTTCCTGCCCTGCGTCCCTGCTCTGACTTCTCCCACTGATGGAGTATGCTGTGTAAGTGGGAACAAACCCTTTCTTCCCCAAGTTCCAAGACACCTCGGAAGAGAATGTTCCAGGCAGGGGGAGATGCGCAGTCTTCAGAAGCAACACTGAGACAGGCTGGGGCTGACGCAGAGTGAACTCGGAAGGGCATGGGAAGGATGAGATGGGAGCGGCAGCCATGGACCAGCATGTGGAAGGCCTCCTGGCTTTAGCAAGGACTCTGGGGGTCGTTCGAGATAGAGCAGCACAAAGACCACACCTAGAACGATTGTCCGGTCAGACCCCAAGGCCCCAGACCCACCCTGAAGTTAACTAAACAAACCCTGAACTTAGATTTGGACTGCCCATCCCTAGTCCTTTACCCAATGCTGGCTTGCTCCTACACAGTTGTGCTGAATATACCAGGCTAGCTGTAATCAACAGCGTTGGCTTTAGCAATGTCTGGCCTTTGAAGTGCCAGAGGCTACCTTGACCTGTGGCTTTATTTTCATGGAAAACAAGACTCCGGTGAGTGAAAAGGCATACTGACTTGACGGTGAGGGTAAGACAGACCGGATGGCTATGCTGCTGGCCTATCTCATGGGCTGTCCATTGTGGCTTCTCTGTTCTTCACTGGCCGTTGGGCACCAGTGATTGCAGGATGTGGAGGAGCAGGGACGCAGACTCTCCCCCTCGGTCTCAGGTACTCAGGCAGCTGTGAGTACCGTAGGTCTGAATGACCCAACCTGGGAGGCTGTCTCAGAAGACAGCTCGTTTATTGAAATAGTGAGGCTAGCCTCTCTAGCTGGAGTAAGTGGGGGGGGGGAGGGGGAGGGGGAGAACAAAAAAAGGACAAGAGGGGAAGTGCTGCACAGGGGTGGGGAGTGGGGGGGGGGCTTCCGATCTAGAAACAGGCGGCCCCTCAGAGGCGTTCTGAGAAGCCGGTTCTCTAGCCGGGAAACAGAAGCCCAACTGGCTTTATCACAACAAGCCCTTTGTCTTTACGGAGTTGATTTGGGTAGGGAGAAACCTCCCTACTGCTGTGCCTCTAAGAGATGTCTGGGATATGGGCAAGGCTCTACCATCCCTTATCTGGCTTGGGACACCCACCACCACCACCCCACCACCACCACCCCACCCCCATTGATCACTAGGGCTAAGTCAGTTCATCTTTCTTGGTAGACAATTAAGTTGTTTCTTTTGTGCCCTTGCCGGACACACAGTTAGGCTGACCAACAAGCAACAGAGATGGTCCAAAGCCCCTCTTTCTTGTTTTCTTTTTCTTGTTGCCCAGTAACTTAGCCAGACCGAGGAGGGCAGACCCTGTGTGCACTGTGGGCACACAGATGACTCGCTGCTCCACACAGGCTCTCTCACGGCTGGCATGCCTGATCGTTAACAGCACACACAGTTCACGGGCCCGCTTCCTGGGAGGAGGGCATGCTCACCAGGTATGCGTCCCTGAGCTGGAAGCTGACTGAAGAATGCTATTACCTTCCGTTACATCACTATTGAAAGCAAGGACGGTGCCCAGCCTGTCCAAACCAGTTGCAAAAAACCAGAAGCAGACATGAAAGCTAGGAAATGTAGTGAATGAAAAGGATTCGAAAAACCAAATGGGAATCCCAAATGCAGACAGGAGCCCGGCTGTCTGTGGCCCAGGGGTACCTGAGGTTGGACTGAGGTCACTGTACCATGGATTTGTTTCTCTGCTCTGTCTCGAGTATGCCAGGCAGCTCTCAACTAACCAGCCGTGACCTTGAACTCTGACTAACCCCATGCATAGCGTCCAAAGGGATTGTGCGTGTGCCATCTTGCCCTGATTTATGCAACCCTGGGAATCAAACCTGAGGCTTTGTACCTTTTATGTAAGCGCTCTATCAACTGAGTCACATCCCACCGGCCCGGCAACTTTTTAAGACAGACAAAGTTAGATGGAAATGACCTCAGCGGAGATGAGAAGGAAGACCAAGGGATGTGATACCGATGTGTAGGTTTTTAACGATTAAAGCTTGAAATGCACAGAGATTCTCATCCAAACGTGAGACATAACAGGAACATCACATACTGACTTCGCAAAATTAAAAAACTTGTATGCACCAAACACACGGTCACCAAAAGGGAAAAGAAAAGAGAGTTTGGGAGATGGCTCAGGATCTGAGCTCAGCGCTGCAGAAGCCACCAGCAGGCAGCAGGCAGCAGACAGACAGCAGGCAGCAGGCAGCAGACAGCAGGCAGCAGACAGGTAGCAGGCAGGCAGGCAGCAGACAGCAGACAGCAGGCAGCAGGCAGACAGCAGGCAGCAGGCAGCAGGCAGCAGGCAGGCAGCAGGCAGCAGGCAGCAGACAGCAGGCAGCAGGCAGACAGCAGGCAGGTAGCAGGCAGGCAGGCAGCAGACAGCAGGCAGCAGGCAGACAGCAGGCAGCAGGCAGCAGGCAGGCAGCAGGCAGCAGGCAGCAGGCAGCAGGCAGACAGCAGGCAGCAGGCAGACAGCAGGCAGCAGGCAGCAGGCAGCAGGCAGGCAGGCAGGCAGCAGGCAGCAGGCAGGCAGCAGGCAGCAGGCAGCAGGCAGACAGGCAGCAGGCAGCAGGCAGGCAGGCAGCAGGCAGACAGCAGGCAGCAGGCAGCAGGCAGGCAGCAGGCAGCAGGCAGCAGGCAGCAGGCAGCAGGCAGCAGGCAGCAGACAGCAGGCAGCGGGCAGGCCCAAAGTGGCCATCGTCCCTGTGGTGGTGAGATTTGCTGGGGCTTGCTGGTACCAGCTGAGCTTCCAGTGAGCTCCAAGTGCACTCTGAGACCCGGTCTAAGAAAGCAAGGCACTCACTAACACAGGCACACACGCATGCGTGTATGCGAACACACACACACACACACACACACACACACACACACACACACAGAGACCAGCTGAAATATTCTAACGGGAGAGGCTATAAAATTAATGGTTGCTCTATGGCAGCCGAGTTTGTTTTCCTTGCACTATATGTTTGTTATACATATAGACTTACTAATTATGTTGATTTAGCAGGTACAGCTCCCATGGATTGTCTTTCCACTGCTCATAAACCTCTCTTTCTAGTGCTCCAGACGAAGATGCCTCCAGCAAAAGAACCTCCAATCCACAGGTTTGCATTGGGAGATTAAAATAAAGATTTTGGAAACTATGTATAATAATAAAACTCTGGTAACTTTATCTTAGATATAAAACTGAGATACTTAATAAACCTATTAATAGATGCTATCACACCAGGATAGGCAGAACCTATTTATGTGAGTCATTCTCCCTCAGGTGATATTTTAAAAACTTTTCCAGGACTATTTAGGCTTTTTGCTGCAGTTAACATGGTTTATTTAAAACAAACAAACAACAACAACAACAACAACAACAACAAAAACCAACTCAGGATTCTAGACGCCTTCCTATAGCAATTAGATCCGGTTTAGGTTATCCCTATAGCATACTTGCTGAGAGACCTACAAATTTAAAAAAATTACTAGATTGGAACAATCTTTAAAGCCAGCAGGAGCTTCTCGTAGCTCTGTCCTCTGTCTTTTCGACCTTGCAGAGATCAATCTGGGATGTGGATTGTGGAACCAGCATTCTGTGGGAAATGTATACACACACACACACACACACACACACACACACATCTCCTCTTCGGAGAAAATTAAAATGTTCAGCTCCTTTACTTAGGTGCCGGTCATAATCATTAGCTTTAGGCTGTATTTTTAAGCAACCCGACTTGGGGAACACTTGGGCCTGGTACTCTGGGGGCCGATATCGGCCTCATATCGTTTATGGGCTGGCTTTAGCTCCATCCCTGCACGAATTGTGGCTGGATCAAAAGACCATCAAAAGACTATATTTGAACTGTTTATATGAATCTGCCAAGGTACTTTTCTTGGCCAGAGGCTCATGCCCTGTTTTAACTGAAAAGTCGGACCTTTTTTTGGTCTGCATTAGTTTTAAATTGATTGCTAGTGACCGCTAAGGTGAAAAGCCGCGTGGAAAACCCCTTTGGGGCGGGGCTTGGGCCCATATTGGCCATAGCTGTTTTTTAACTTTTATTATTTTTTTTAATTTTCTTAAAAATATATAAGCATAATTTAAATGATATGCACAGAGATACAATCTCCGCTCTCTTTTTCTCTTTTAAGAAGATATTGTTTTGTTTTGTTTTAAATCTATTACCTCGTTTTTGAGGATAACAAAGAACTAAATTTGTTTGATAATTTAACTTAAAGGAATAGACATGTGATCTAATTATATAAACTTTACTTCTATAGTTGATGTATTACATATGGGACGCATGCATAGAAATATAAAAGCAAATTGCAACAAACCATCCTTTTGGATAGCAATTATCAATTTTGCCCAAAAAGTCCTGCTATGTAATAGATCAACAATTAATAATAATCTGATTGCTGCTTAAAGCAAGAAACAGATGCCCTCATTAGGCTCTTAAAACATTTTTCCAAAACATCTTTATAACATTTTACCAACATATCAACATCTCCATTGAGAGATGCAAAAACTTCATTTGGAGAGGAAAAAAGGTGATTTTATATTAATGTTTCCTTTGCCAATGAATGGCAATGAACATATATCGTAAACAGCTGATTATAGTAGCCTTCATTATCTGTAAAATTACCTATCCTTTGCCAGTTAATTTATATCTACCTTGAAAACAGAGGCTCAAGTCCTGTTGTGGCAAGCTTAAAGCGATGTCCTAGACAATTAACTTATTTCAACAACCCTTGAAAATCATTTACTTAGAAATTTTTAAAGACCCATAAGTGAATCTAAAATTTTAGCTTCTTTTACTGAAGTAGAGACAAAACATTTATTTTCATATGAGGTAAGGCTATTAGCCATTCCTTAAGGAAAAAAAATCTTTTAATGAACTTGCTTTATTGTTTTCTTAAAATTAGCTCATAGTAGCAAATGTTTTTGTAATTATCAGAATGTAAAGCAAAAACAACCCCTTAAATCTATAAACGAGCCTTCATTCAGACTGAAAACTGCAGTCAATGGCACATTGGCAATTTTCTTTAAAAATTAATGGCAAATGCATTATTTTTATAGTATAAGATTTGTTTGCCAGCTTTTATGTTATGACAATATACTAATTGAAGAGACATTATTTTAAATCTTATTCTTTTTAAGTCTGCGTTCTAGGTTAAGATTCACATAAAACACCATGCCAATTTAGAAGTATCTCAGAGGCCCGTACTTTATGAGTCTAACATGCCATGTGCTCAAAATGGCCGCAACCTCGAGCCATCAGCTCCAAACTCGCCTCCTATTGCCAACTCTATACCATTTAAACCATGCACAATAATTAATAAGCCAATATTCTAGAGTCAAAACATGTAAAATATATTTATATTTTTAAGACATTATAAAAAGTGAATAAAGCATGTGTTGCATCAGGCCACATGTGGCTGGTTAAATTAACTTTTTCTTAATAACATTATACCTTTTAAATTATGTCTAATGACTTATAAACCAATTTTCTATATAGTCAAGACATGTAAAATATATTTATACCTTTAAGACCAATTATAAACAAGAACAAAATGATTATAGGAATCTTATAAACTTAAACCAAACAACTTTTTTCCTTTTTCTAGCTGTAATTTCGAGAGAATAAAAGCACTTTGAACCAAAAACCACAATTGTAGAGATTTTTCTTTAAAAGAAACAACCATTGCTGGGCGTGGTGGCGCATGCCTGTAATCCCAGCACTTGGGAGGCAGAGGCAGAGGCAGGCAGATTTCTGAGTTCGAGGCCAGCCTGGTCTACAGAGTGAGCTCCAGGACAGCCAGGACTACACAGAGAAACCCTGTCTCAGAAAACCAAAAAAAAAAAAAAAAAGTAAAAAGTAAAAAGTAAAAAGAAACAACCATTAATCCACTTGACTTGAGGCTGCTGGCCCCCCTTTTTAAAACAGCTTTTTCTTAGCTATGTTTGACTCTAGCTGAGTGTGGGACAACTCAAATCAGCCCTTGCCGTGTAAATTGCAGCTAGATTAAAAATTAGACCGCCAGTAGATGAAATGTTTATTAAATTTTTCCCTTTAACATGAGACACTTAGACAAAAGTCATTTGCATATGAGTCATTCGTACAACGCCATGGATAGAACATACATACATGTTCACATTTGGTGCACCAAGAATAGACGACATAGAAAGAAAAACATGCTTGTAATGCAATTAAACTCATCTTCCTTTTCTCACTTGTTGGTTTTTCCACGCAGTTCGGTGACCTGCACCTCACACAAGTCACCTATATGCCCGCCACATGGGCTGCAGGCGCACGGCGGAGATGTGGGGCCGCAATGAGGGACCAGACCACACCAAACAGTTCCATGTGGCTTTATTTAAGATGGGGTAAAGGTGCAGCGGGCGGGAAGAAGGCAGGAAAAGAAGGAAAAAGAGAGAAGAAGAAACGCTACCCATTTATATATAAGTGGTGACATAAATTACAGGTAAAGGTAGGCCTATTGAATTCTGGGTATATGGCGGCCACTGCCTTGGTAACAGGCCTATACTTGCAGTGCTGTCGCCTATATGACGTCATAGGTCTTGGTACTAACATCCCTTTTCTTATGTTTTAGAATTTTATTTTTTATTTTGTTTAAGTTTGGGGCTGAGAGGTTGTCCCTGACTTAGTTTTGAGTTTTTACTTTTTGGTCTCCTTAAAGGGCATTCTATCTTTGTGGAACTTGGATTTATATACATTTTTCCAATGTTTGCCTTTCTGGCAACGAGGGCAAACTCTTGGAGAAGCACTCCTTTTATTGGGGTCCCTCCCATAGCTTTTTGGACATTGCCTTTGCATATGTCTTCTTTCCGCACTTATAATAAGTGAGGCTGGAGGAGTCTCTTTCTCCTCCATGTATTTGCTTAATATTGGCGCTGAATTTCCGCCCCTTCATATCTACAACATAGGCTAGCTATGACTGGTGAGGCATCTGCAGGAGTTCATAGTCCTGCATAGTCCCTGTCTTTCTGACTGAAAGAAACATTCATTCCTGCTTTGACTTAGTCTGCCCCATGATTATTACAAGAATTACAAGATTACTTACTCATGCTTAATTGGCTATACTCTACCAACGGAACTGCAGTCTCCTCATGAGACCCTAAACGTACCTTGAGAAAGAAAGAGAAAGAGAGAGAAAGATTACCTGATCCACGTAGTCCCTGTTCAGGCGCCAGCTGCTGCGGGCCGTAGCTCCTTGTGGGAGTTCAGTTGCATGCGAAACCACGATTTCTGGGCCAGGAGGGTACAAATCGGCGAGAATTGAAGACACACTTGTGCAGAATTCTTTACATTGTGGCAAAAAGTGTCTATTTTCTCTAGTAGGGAGCCCTGTTTTAGAGCCCCTACTCAAGCGTCAGGCTCTGACAATTACATACTAAAAAATGTGAGACGCTAAGCAAGCACAACTAGCATCCTTAGGTTATGAGCTGAAACCTGAGCCACACCTGGATAAGCCAGAGATGTATTGTGACTCTCCGGATGGCTGGTGACCCCGTTGGCGTTAGCAAGGCAAAAGATGGCACCTCAGCAAGCTTCCATTGAGGAAGCTCTGAGCTTAGCGCCTACTCATATGCAGATTTTCTAGCCTGAGCCCATAGTCTCAGACCAGATTTGAACTTGAGTATTTTGCAAAGGCTTAAAATTTCTATTTGCAGTAATAATTTTCCCATGGGATTCCAGTCTCGAACTAAATATGGCTGAAGCAAATCGTCACGGTTCTAAAAAAAAAAAAAAAAAAGGTCATTGGCCAGTAATAATACTTCAGAGAATGAGTTATAAATTATTTTCTCGAATCTACACGGTCTTGGCTACCAGGAATAAAAGAGATAGAAAGGTGCCAAATGGAAAATTATGGCTTCTATGTTGTGGGGACTCTGCGAGCCCTAAAAGACATTTTTCCTGCCTCCCTTCTGCAGAATATTATCTTACAGAAACTATTAGGGCTGTCGCAGCAGGGAATAAAACTGTCAAAGGGCTAACCTGGGCTCGTAGTCTTCAAGTATTTCTGTTTATCCTTCCTTCCTTCCTTCCTTCCTTCCTTCCTTCCTTCTTCCCTTCCTCCCTCCTTTATCCTGCCTTTCCTTCCTTCTTTGTTTTTCTTTCTTCTGTTGTTGCAGTAGCTAGGATCTTGGTACGCAGGCTGCCCCTGTCTCCACAGCAATCTCCCTGCCTCTGGGTTCCGATGCTGAAGTTACAGGTGGAGACCCTCACCCGGCCAGCTTTCTCTTTCCCTGTCCTTTTCTCTTTTCTCTCTCTCTCTGGCAGTGTCAGGGATCGAACCCATGATCCTACACGTTAACTAAATCCTCCACCACCTCAGGGCCCAAGCACATTTCTAAACTAAAAAGGTCAAAACTTCCATAACTAATTGCTGAACCAATAAAATAATTGGCGGGGCTTTTCACTTCTTTAGATTCTGCCTTTGGCCTGGGAGAATTGGTGATTTTAATTGCCTCTGGATTCTAGGTTTTCTCTTCCATCCCTTGTAGTCTATTAGAAAGGAACCCAGCAAAACACACATCTTCAGGCATTTATTTGAGGGTCACATAGCCAGCGCCTATTTGGATTTTTCCATGGGCTTCCTGAGGCGAGGCAGGTGACTTGGTACTAGGAATGCATGACTCAGCAGTTTGGAGGCTGAGAACACTGACTTCACCGAATTCGCTCCAAGTTGGAAATGGGACAGCTAGAGTCTACTTAAATATTCATGAAGTGCGCCCTTGCCAAGGCTCAGCTCATCTGCCAGTGCTTGCCCAAAATACCAGGCTCCTCCACCTGATCTCACAAAATCTGTCCTGGATAAATCTCACTTGGCCTGTGAGCCTTGACCTTCTCTACATCCTTGCTGGACCCAAAATAGCCTCTGCAGAGGCTGCATTTCCAAGATTTTCCCAAGAAGAAGGCGGCAACAACAGATCTTGCAGCAAAGTATCGCCCGTCCCTCCCAGGGGGAGACACCAGACTGGGAAACAGGAGAACAGCCTGGTAGTTTCTCCTGTTTCACACCCTGCATCAGACTCCGGGGCAGGTGGGAATCTGCAGACCGTGCCACCTACTTAAACGAAAATGGTCAGCTGTGGTGCCCTCTAGGGTCTTCCTTGACTAGACCACATGTCCAAGAGTGCGTAGAGGCGACTGTGCTGGAAGCCAGACGGTTCTTCAGCTTTATAAACATCGAGCCTATGGCAGACGCCTTCCTTTCTGCCCACCCTCCAAGCCCGGACACCTTCCCACACGTGTGGGAAACAGCCACTTACACTGCATTAGCACCTTGCTACCCCACTAAGCTGGGGAACTCCTGCAAATTGATGGCCTCCCCAGGCTGGGCTCCCATCTCCCCGACGTGAGAATTAAAGCTGTTGTGATTATAAAAAAAAAAAAAAAGACAAAGAGCTATAAGAATATGTTTTATGAGGTGTGGTGAAGTGTGGGGGAAGGGGGTGCCTCAGCGGGCCCATGCCGAGGCACCCCCTTCCCCTGAGGGACCAGCCACACTGACAGTATAGTATAGAATAGAGTTCATTCAGGGCATGGGGACAGGAGTTGAGAGGGTAGTAGAGGCAGGCAGAGAGAAGTTGAGTAGAGGCCGGCCACGTTGGGGGCGGGGATGGGGAGGGAGGGAATGGGGAGAGAGAAGAGCCCAAGGGGCAAGAGAGAAGCAAGCAGAAAAAGGAGTAAGAGAGGGAGGAGGGGGCACGCAGCCCCTTTTATAGTGGACCAGGCTTACCTGGCTGTTGCTAGGTAACTGTGGGGCGGAGCTTAGACAGAATGCTAACAAAGGCTAATAGGATTTTTCTAAGACCCTTGACCACATTCACGGCCAAAGTTCATTATATCTGTTGGTACTCTTCTGGGGGAGGTGTTAATCCTGAGATTCACAGAGGAAAAACCAGTTCTGCCATTTGAGTCCATTTTAAAACAAGCTTTTAATTAAATACCAGGATGGGCTTCGGTCAGGACCACTAGCTGCAATTCCCCGCTGAGTGACCTCAGTACGTGTTCTGAAGGGTTTTACAAGCAACCGTTTCTTCCCAGGAGGCTTTGTTGTTTTCCAAGAACTACAACTCCCAGCATTCCAGGAAGTTACGTGCTCCTTGGTCTTAGAGGTTCACTTTGGGATTTACATAGGGGATGGACGTTCATCTGCATTGGGATTATGAAAATGAAAAGAGGATATCTTTCACATTGTCCAGTTATTCCGCTGTAGTTGGCTAGGTGGATGAAAGGCTAGGCATCTGGACAGAGGGCCCAGGCTTTAAGAGTGCTTACGGCTCCTTCAGAGGATCCAAATTTTATTCCCAGCACCCATATTGGGTGGCTTACAACCCCAGATCCAAAGGATCTGACATCTTGTTCTGGCCTCCTCCTACGCCAAGCATAAACACATCACACAAACATGCATGCAAACAAAACATCTATATACATTTTAAAACAAACAAACAGCATGACTATGTCTTTTTACAGCAAAGGTCTACATCTGTGGAAAGGCAGCGTGGGACGGGAAAAGCTGTATGTGTATCTTTGTTAAATATTTCTAATAACCTTTAACCCTACCAACATACTCATATCTCCACAGGGGCTCAGCTTGTCATTACTACCTTCTTGGGTGATAAGTCTTATGAAGATAAAACCTCTTTTCCTGTAATCTCAAGTCTCAGTTCCTTTTACTACATTAGTGATTGATAAGCAAAAGTCCAGAAGTACCAAGAATAAATTCTCAATTTCTTCAATTAAAAAAAAAAAAACACGTATTCATAGCCAGGAGTGTTGGCGTGGAGCACACCTTTAATCCCAACACAGGGAGGCAGAGGCAGAGGCAGGTAGAGCTCTGAGTTCAAGGCCGGCCTGGTCTACAGAGTGAGTTCTAGGATAGCCAGGACTACACAGAGAAACCCAGTTTCAAACAAACAAACAGATAAACAAGACAAAACCTTATTCCCAATAAAATTCTGTCTTTAGAATGATGTGTGGCCTTAAGCCTTCAAAACAGGATGCTAGAGAAAGCAGCCAGAGCCCCACTGTCCTCAGCCACGGGAGGCAAACTGAGCAGGGAGAACTCTAGAGGCCGAACACAGGGGTGCAGGGCCAGGTGGAGGAGGCAGGAACGACTGTTTAATGTTTATGAGGGACTTTTCTGATGATGAAATGTTCTTGGAACCAGATGGATGTGCCGGGCTTGAAGACTATGGAAACGTTCTAAATGGTCACTTTTAATTTGGTTAATTGTGCGTGGGGTAGATTTCACCTTCAAAAAGAGAAATATGGGAAATCTAGGTCTCGGTATGATGTTTGTTTTGTTAGGAGACAGTTTCCAGAGTCCAGACATCTCAGGGACAAGTTCCATCCTGCTGGCAGGGTCAAAACTGAGCTCCTGTTCCCAGACCCTGGAACCGACCCCGTCAGGCTTCTTCAGGTGTTTCGTGTTTGTCTGCTCACCAGTAAAGGATGTAAAGAGGGGAGGCGCCGAATCCCACTATCTAAACTAAGTACGCAAATAGTAAGCGTGTTGCCTGTCTTGACTTAACTATGTTCAGCTAGCCCACTCCTTTGTTCCCTTATCTCTGTAGATTCCAGGCCAGAGTCCAGGAGGGGACTGAGTTAGCTGGAAAAGCTAACTCAAGGACTCTGAAACCAGGTGACCCGGATAAGGCCCAGTTACCAGTGTCAACTGTCTTGCTTAACCCCTTGTGTCAAAATATGATTGGCCAATGCAACACGGCTCCCCTTGCTTTGCGTTCCCATCCTATACAAATGTCATTCGATGTCCCTCGGGACCCAGTTCAGATCCGGAACTGGCTGCCTCCCTGCTCGGGCAGAAAACAAAGCTTTCATTTTTAAGCTTCTGCCTCTGCCGTGAAGTTTCTTGGCTTCCACCCCAACACACAGTTTCAGGGAGTGAAATACTCACCACTAAGCATGGTAGCCTGACTTCAGTCCCTGGCACCACGAGAAAACCAACTCCCACAAGAGAGCCTCTGATCTCTCTTCGTGTGCTATGGTATATACCACCTCCCACGTCACTAGATGTTTAAAAAAAAAAAAAACAGAACTATCTGGATATGGAAATAGCTGGATATTTTTAATAACTAGATATCTAGATATTAATATATAGGTTATACATAAAATATCTCGATAGAAATAATACATAACACAGTGGTAGTATACTTGCCTAGCAGGTACCAAGCCCTAGATTTGATCCCCAAAACTGCATAAGCCTGGCCTGGGTGCATGCCTTAGAATCCTAGAGCTCAGGAGGAAGAGGGGAACGGGTAAGAAACTCAAGGTCAGCCACAGCTTGCCAGGGAGTTCGAGGCCAGACAGGGCTATAGAAGGCCCCTCCCTAAACAAAAACAAACAAAATATATGTGCTACATATGATCCACAAATGGCTGTGAGAGATGGGAATTTAAGATTTCTTAGCTCAACCAGGTGGTGGTGGCAGTGGTGCACGCCTTTAATCCCAGCACTCTGGGAGGCAGAGGCAGGTGGATTTCTGAGTTCGAGGCCAGCCTGGTCTACAGAGTGAATTCCAGGACAGCCAGGGCTATACAGAGAAATCCTGTCTCAAAAAACCAAAAACCAACCAAACAAAACCAAACAGACAGACAGACATCCACCTGCCTCTGCCTCCCAAGTGCTGGGATTACAGGCATGTGCCACCAACGCCCAGCCACCTCCACCATTCTAAAAAAAAAAAAATAAAGATGTCTTAGCTCTCGAGACAGACTCCAGCAGCTCCAAGTACTGTTAGAATACCCGACCTCCGCTGTTTAAGGCAAACAAGCAGCTCTTCAGCAGAGATGCTGATTCTTTTTATTTCACTCCGCTCTGTGTGTATGGGTGTTCTGACTGCACATATGTCTGTGAACCGTGTGTATGCTTTCATGCCCAAGGAGGCCAGAAGATACCACTGGATGCCCTAGGACTGGAATTACAAACAGCTGCCTGTGGACTTCAGAGAGCATCGGTTCTCTGAGTCACCTTTGCAGCCCCACCCCCACCCCCACCCCGCCCCAAGTTGCTTATTCTTATTTCCCTTTGGGGCAGGCTCTCTCTATGTAGTCCCATTTGGCCTTAAACAATCCATCTCTCTTCCTCAGACTCCTCTTGCATGCTGGGATGATAGGGGAATTGGAACATACCTACAACAGCCTACGGTTTTTAGAACCATTTATTTAGACCCCAATAAACCTTCACTAGGTGTCAGAGTAATTGTTGTGGGACTCCTGCTAGGCTGGGACACCAGGTTTAGAGAGTTAGAAGCCAAAGCCTTGATGATAGATGGGCATGTTTTTATTGCCACCCTAAAGTGCGGTTTCCCATCAGCAAAGAGATTGTGCTTTGTTTAGGAAGCATAATGGGGCATTGCCATGTCCAAGAGGTACCCCATTTCCCCCCCAAAAAGGGTAGACCCACTGACTTGATCCAAGATGGAGTCTAAGCTCAGCTTAAGCTAGACTCTAGAAGAATTTCTGACAGTTAGATTGAAGCCAGAAGGAATAAATTAATCTACTTATCCCTGGCCTAACATCTAGGGGTGTGTGAATGTGTGTATGTGTGCGTGTGTGCATGTGTGCATGCGTGTGTGTGTGTGTGTGTGTGTGTGTGTGTGTATGTGTGTCTGTGCACGCACGAGCATGCATGAGAGTGCATGTGTGCATGTGTGTGTGTGTGCATATGGGCATGCATGTGTGTATGCGTGTGTGTGTGTGTGTGTGTGTGTGTGCGCGCGCGCGTGCGCGCGTGTGGGCATGCATGTGTGTGTGTGCGTGTGGGCATGCATGCATGTGTGTGTGTGCGTGTGGGCATGCATGTGTGTGCGTGTGTGTGTGTGTGTGTGTGTGTGCGCGCGCGCGCGCGTGTGTGGGCATGTGTGTGTGTGTGTGTGTGTGTGTGTGTGTGTGTGTGTTAGGGCTATAGCTCACAGAGCATCCTAGTGTATGTATAACCAGATGGATGAGGAGGGGAAACTATTTCAAAGCATTTGTTGCCGCTGCAAACTCAGCCAGGCACTGGAACAGCCGTCAGCCCCTTCTCACTCACTGGTGTGTGAGATAGAGTAGCCCTAGAGACAAGAGACAGGCAGCGTTTGACCCCGTTACACATGCCCCTTACACAGAAGGTGAATGGCTGTCTGATCAGTTCACTTTCTCCCCAATCTAGAGATAAGAATCTGGTCTATAACCGGATTCTCAGGCAGAGAAATATTTTATCTTTAGCAAGTATGTCATTCAGGGCTTAAAGGTGAGGGTGCTGGAGCTGTGAGCAGGTAGCCTGTGAGTGGGATCCAGCTTGTAGCCCTCCTGTGTTTGGCTCATACAGTGATTTCTTTCTTCCTTCCTTTTTTTTTTTTAAAATGAGTTGGGCAATGTTAGTTAGCAGAGCAAAACTTTCACATGTGTATCTCAAGTTCAGCCCTTTGTTAGGAAAACACAAGACTCAGCTCCTCTAACGAACTTGCTGATTTAGGTGGTTCCCTGGGTTGCAGTTCACGCCGGTCCTTGTGTCCACAGCCCACACCCCACCCCACTCACAACCGCAGGTGTATGTCAGTGGAGAACTGTATGTCCCTTCTGCCAGAGATGAGGGAAATGGCACCGTCTGGATGGGAAGCCGTGGGCTGGAGAGATGGCTCAGCTGTTAAAGGCTAGACTCACAACCATAAAATATAAGAGTTCAGTTCCCAGCACCCACGGCTGGATGGGAAGCCAGTTTCACAAGATCCTGAGCAAAGGTTGCATTTTTTCTAACTGCAAGAAATCATTCTACAGTCCAGTTTGAGGTGGGCCCAAACTGTCTTTTCTGGACACATGCACTCCACGAGACCTGACAGGGGCAGCTATGGTACTTGTCCACCAGGGACTAATTCTGCAGCCATAGGCTTAATCCAGAGGGTAAACTATAAACCATGGCTGAGAGGCAGACCAGAACCAAAGCTGCATGCCCATTCCAGCATCGAGGAAAATTGCTACAAAGTCGGACACCCCATCTTAAAAACATAGGTAGGAGAAGTCCCAAAGCCCCCTCTTAGAGTCTCCTAGTCTTCAGCTCAGTCTTCTGCCTTGATTCAGACACGAGTGGGTAAGGAGTCCAAGTTTCCTCGCGTGAGACCAAATTCAATCTTTCCAAGAACTCTTCATGGTCCACCTTGAGGGACTCGTTGAGATGAGAAGTCTTGGGATCAGCCTGGAGGCACACCCTGAAGATGCGTGGGCATGGAACCTACAGCCTTTTCCCCATTTTATTCATTTACAGACGGGTTGTTCAACTCCATCTGTCTTTCGGGAAGCTATAACACATACATAAAGATATTGCTAGTGTCAACTCAGCTCTTCCTGAGATAGCATCTGCTACAGAGATAACCATCAATAATCTTTCTGATAGCCTATCACAAATCAGGGCTTCTTTGGGCATGCCAGCCTTTTGATTTTTCTCCAGAGCCCTGCCTCCACTGGTGGTGTATATGGCTTCCTGCCAATAGGAACAAGGGCTGTCCTTACCTGTCCTTGGCCCCTCCCTTGGCACAGTACAAGGTCTTTGACATTTAGACTTGACACAGACCCTGGAACTTGGTATTTCTATTCTCGTCAATCGGATGTTCGGGGTTCTTTAGTTTTTGTGGCCCTAAAAATATCTTTAAAACTCGTTGTTTATTTTTATACTTTTCATGTCCCTGAGAATCTGACAATTATCTGTACTCTTCAAATGGAATTTTTTAAGCTTGGGGTTAGGAGAAAGAAGCAAGGAAGGAAATGGGAGAACTTATTTCTGTCATGCCCATCTTCTCTCTCACAGGCCGAATCCCTGATCGATTGATGGGCTGATCTCTTCAGGACGGTGGGCTCATCTCAACTCCTCTCAGCTCCCTTCTTTCTTGAGTGGTTGACAATATCTGGTCATTTCTGCCACAGGCCCTCTTCACAGAAGCAAGGAACAGCTTAGCCTGGCTCTCTTTGATTTCTCATTAGAGCAAGCAATGGGGTCTGCCTGGGCCTCTTTAAAAAAAAAAAAAAAGAGCATTTATTTTGAAAGATTTACTGATTTATTGTGTAGGCGTGATGTGTGTGGCTGCATGTGGGCCACAACAAAGGTGTGCTGGTCAGAGGAGTGACTCGTAGGACATGAATCTCTCCTGCTTCTGGGAATCGAACTCAGATTATCAAGCTTGGCAGTAAGAGCCTTGACCCACCAAGCCATCTCATCTCCATGAAGTGGTCAGACCACTGCCACATAAGGGAAGTTCCAGAAGGGGGAAGGAGATGGGTGAATTCTGTTGCTCAGGCCCCCACGACAGAGAAGCCATGTTGTACTATGAAGCCGGCCTGAACAGGCCCAAACCACGCCTTTTAGTCTTGGACATAGAACTCCTGTGAAGTTAAAGGTAGGTAAAAAAGATGCTGAGTTTTTTTGTCTGTTTTGTTTTGTTTTGTTTTGTTTTGTTTTGTTTTGTTTTGTTTTGTTTTGTTTTGTTTTGTTTTAAGATGAAATCTCATGACGTAGCCCAGGCTAGCCCGGAACTCACAAAATAGCCTGGTCTAGCCTTAAATTCTCAATCCTGTCCCCCGTTGCCCCTCTGGAGACATTTCTACTTCTACTTTGCCACACTTGTGTGAAGCAAGGCAGTAGAGTTGAACAGTCGAAAAGGTAGGAGAGACAAGGGATCAGAACGCAGATAGCTACAGTCTTTATCCATGCCACCATTGAGGACAGGTAGAAGCACAGGATTAGCTTGAGAATGAACTAAAGTATGTATGGAGAGGTGGTCTGAAGCTCCCAAGGTAACCTGTCGTCATAGCATATTGATTCTCCTGTGTAACGCTGTAAAAATCTACCCATAGGTGAGTAATTATGTATTTCCCAGGGACTAGATGATCCCATAAGTATGGAGGGATGAGCTTTACTTATTCTGTTATCCTTCAAAGTAATCAGCCCCCATTCTGGGGACTCTGTCGTCCCTTTACTTCAATATTAATCATTCACTTGTCTGATGTGATGATTGTCCCCTCTCTGGTTGTGTTGATGGAAACTCCCATTTTCTGCTTTGGATTTATTTATTTTACTTAAAAAACAAAGATTTATTTATTTTACTTAAATGAGTACACTGTAGCTGTCTTCAGACACGCCAGAAGAGGGCATCAGATCCCATCACAGTTGGTTGTGAGCCACCATCTGGTTGCAGGGAATTGAACTCAGGTCCTCTGGAAGAGCAGTCAGTGCTCTTAACCGCTGCGCGGCCGCCATTTTCTACTTTGGGAGATGTCATGTTTCATCTGTGCTCTCAGGCAGAAAGGTTGTTGTTTCAGTTGGGTGTGGCCTGGAGGTTGTTTATGCAGGGAACGCCAAACAGACAAGGGCTGAGTTGCACCGGGAGGGTGCATGTCCCTTGCAGCCCGGCCCTCCTGCCAGTGCCTTCCTCAGTGCCCACTTATTGCAGAGTAAGCACCTTTTTGGCAGCTCTCAGCCACCAAGAAACCCGGAAGCCCAAGGGATAGACAGAAGGGGTGTTGGAAGGCAGACTCCCCCCCTACATCTAAGAAGCACTTTTCGTGGTGATTTCTCTTAACTTGTGTGCAGATGAGGCGCTGGGATCCAACTGGGGGATGCTAGGTGAGACCTCTTCCAGGGCTCCGCCAACCTGTCTTTTCTGTTCTTAGAACCAGAGCTATCCATAAAACCCTATTCTCTAGTGTTCTACCTTGATTTGAAGACCAGTTTTACAGCAGTGCTTGGCATTGCTTGACATTTAGGATCTTGCAAAGGCTGAACTGCCCTGAATACAAGCACTGAGTTCGGTGAGGCTAGGATGCGACCGTGCACAGGCCCTAGGTTGAGTCTGTTTTCACTAAAGCTCACCCAGTTGCGGACTTCAGGGATTCCATCGTCGTCCCAATCTCCCATCTTGTTGTAGGTCTACTGGGACTGCAGGTGTGTATTGCATACAGTGTCTGGTTCTTACTTGATGTCTTAGGCAGGGTTTCTGTTCCTGCACAAACATCATGACCAAGAAGCAAGTCGGGGAGGAAAGGGTTTATTCAGCTTACACTTTCCACACTGCTGTTCATCACCAAAGAAAGTCAGGACTGGAACTCAAGCAGGTCAGGAAGCAGGAGCTGATGCAGAGGCCATGGAGGGATGTTTCTTACTGGCTTGCTTCCCCTGGTTTGCCCAGCTTGCTTTCTTATAAAACCCAGGATTACCAGCCCAGGAATGGCACCACCCACAAGGGGCCCTCCCTGCTTGATCACTAATTGAGAAAATGCCTTACAGCTGGATCTCATGGAGGCATTTCCTCAAGGGAGGCTCCTTTCTCTGTGATAACTCCAGCCTGTGTCAAGTTGACACACAAAAGCAGCCCAGTACACTTGAGTTCTGGGGATTTGAACTCAAGCCCTCACTAGCACAAGGAAAGCACTTTCCCCATGGCCCCAGGAATCACCCTCTCACCCTACTCTGAGACTGGCTGTCCTGGAATTCACTCTGTAGATCTGAAGATGTGCCTGCCTGTCTCCTGAATACAGCGATTAAAGGCCTGCCTGCGCCACCTTCTCAAGGCTGGCCTCAGGAATTTTCAATAATCTTTAATTAAAGCCACATTCTCTGTAAGTCCGTCACATTCTCTGTAAGTCTTAATTTCTGTAAGCCTTCTTGAAAGAGTGTTGTCCTTGTGTTCTCTATTTCCACTTTGGAACACATTTTTTCATATAGAACAAAACCATATTTTATCTTTTTTTTTTTTTTTTTTTTTGAGACAGGGTTTCTCTGTGTAGTTCCGGCTGTCCTGGAACTCACTTGGTAGACCAGGCTGGCCTCGAACTCAGAAATCCACCTGCCTCTGCCTCCCAAGTGCTGGGATTAAAGGCGTGCGCCACCACACCCGGCCATATATTTTTAAACTAAAAGCATTTTATGTTTTAACCAGAAAACGTGTTCCTGTGCTTGTAGCTCTCTCTCTCTCTCTCTCTCTCTCTCTCTCTCTCTCTCTAATATATATATATATATACACACATATATATATACACACACATATATACACATAATTATATATATATATATATATATATATATATATATATATACCTGGAGTTTTGATTTTTGGTTTTTCTCTTACAATCAAAAAACAAATAAAAAAAAAAAAACCCAAACACGGGCGCATCTGGCCACTTTAGAAGACAGATCTAGTCTAGCTGGGGAGGCTGTCGGGTTATACTGCTCCTACATCTAACTTACATTGATAGGTTTCGTTCGCTGTGAGAATCTGGATCGCTTGCTCTAGAACACTTGCCCAACCATTTCCAGAAGAGATAAACAAAACTTAAACTCTCGGGTCAAGTTAACTTCCAGCTTTTAAGGTTGCAATTATGACGGATATATTCTGGAGTGGAATTCACGGGGATTGGCGGGGAGTTAGCCGACTTGTAGTGAAAGAACCCAAGAGACCACATCCCTCCATCTGAGCCTCGTCACAAGGCCAGTGGCCGCTGGGACCAGCCCTCCCTCTTCATTCAGGAGCCTGGAAATCAAGTGTAATGAGACTTGCTGACTCCAGAATTTCTTTGACTGACAGAAACCAAGTTTCACCTCGTCTTATTTTGTTTTGTTGGTACACAGTAAAGGAACGATTGCTTCTCTTCGGTATATACTATGAATTTCCTCCGAAGAGATGTACAGGAAACCCAAAAGGAAAGGCCACGTATCCTGGCCATGAAGTGCTGGCAGGAGGTGACCGCGGGGGAATGTTGCAGTTTTATATGTCACCGCCTTTACTCCAGGACGGTCACGGGCCCTCACCTGGCTTCCCTTCTGTTCTACCTGCCTTGAGCTCTCAGAGGTGACCTCGCTACCTCGCTACCAGCCTCCTTCCAAGACCCCTGAATCCAAGGATAAAAGACACACACACACATCAGTTTGTTACTTTACAACTTGCCTTCCTGGCACAATTGCTGGGCACAGATATCCCTGGCCTAAAAAAGTGTGCCCTTATCAAGTTATTATCTCCGTCTCTCCACCTGCCCTAAACTTCGTGGCTAGTCCCACTTAGGCCCTGCCAAACATCCTTGGCCGCCCCGCCTCTAGTTCCGCCCCCCACCCCCACCCCGCCCCTAGCACGGTTGGTTGTAATGCTCTTCTTCCAAAGCACGTCAGAAAACTTTTCTTCTGTCCCTCCTGCCTCCCGGGACCCGGAAGTCCCACCCCTACCTTCTGCCCAGTAATTAGCCTAGGACCTTCTTTACTAACAAATCAAGAACCAATTGGAGAAACAGGACATTAGCATCAGGATCTCCCCTTACAGGGGAATCTTTATAAACTCTCAGAATCCAGGGGGTGGTGCATTATACTAAGTAAGTACCTCAAAGACAAAAGAACTCACCATTGAGGTCTAGCAATAACTCTTTAATCCAATATTTAGAAACGCAATCCACGGCACTGACCTTATCACATAGCAGTAGGGACACCCAGGAAATACGACATGAGCAATGCCCCCTTTAGAAAAAGACACCTGAGCCGGGCAGGGGTGGCGCACACTTCTAATCAGCACTTGGGAAGCAGAGGCAGGCGGATCTCTTTAAGTCTGAGGCCAGCCAGATGTGGGAGTACTGTGGAATAAAGAGCGTCCCCAAGGGTGTCCACTGGGGAGCACAGTCTAGACCAGCCTGGCACTATACTAAAGGCTCCGGAATGATCCGTTTTTCTTCAGAGTCTTTGTCCTGTGCAAGCCATTGGCAGGCGTGCTCCAGTTGACTCTTATCTGAGAGGGGACTGGGGGATCTCTGTTATTTATCAGAGAGCCTCGGGCTCTATAGTAATCTCATAAAAGACTTAAGCTCCAAATGATAATGCCAGCTAGCTGCCAGGTTTGGAGTTATTTCTAGGTGTGAGTTCACGATTGCATGTGCAACAGCCTTTTGATTTGTGCCTACTGATTATGAGGAGGGAGATGTCTCTCTCCAAAACCTTTTCCTGCTGATTTCTAGCTAGCTACCTAGGACCTGGATGCAGATATTATCCTGGATTTCCCTGGGTAAGGGCATGAGAGTTCTTATAAGAGAAGCAGGAGGCAGGAGAGTGGGGAATGGACACAGACGAGGTGCCTTGGAGCCAAAAGCGACATAGCTAGCCTCCTGGAGCTGGAAAAAACAGGAAACATATTCTCTTCCCCTCTGGACCCCCAGGGTGACCTGAGCCCTGGCAGTCACTGTAGAGCCAGGCTCGCTCTTTTGTAGTCTCCAGCCATGAGTGTGTATGGCCCTGTGATGGTTTGTATACGCTTGGCCCAGAGAGTGGCACTATTTGGAGGTGTGACCTTGTTGGAGTAGGTGTGTCACTGTGGGTGTGGACTTTAAGACCCTCATCCTAGCTGCCTAGGAGCCAGTGTTCTGCTAGCAGTCTTCAGATGAAGATGTAGAACTCTCAGCATCTCCTGCACCATGCCTGCCTGGACGCTGCCATGCTCTCGCCTTGATGATAATGGACGGAACCTCTGAACCTGGAAGCCAGCTCCAATCAAATGTTGTCCTTATAAGAGTTGTCTTGGGGGCTGGAGAGATGGCCCAGTGGTTAAGAGCACTGACTGCTCTCCCAGAGGTCCTGAGTTCAATTCCCAGCAACCGCATGGTGGCTCACAACCATCTGTAATAGAATCTGATGCTCTCTTCTGGTGTATCTGAAAACAGCTATAGGGTACTCATATAAATATAATAAATAAATCTTTAAAAAAAAAAGAATTGTTTTGGTCACAGTGTCTGTTCACAGCAGTAAAACCCTAAGACAGGCCATTTTAGAGTTATCAGAGGAAACTCACATGTGGGTCTAAGGAACAGCAGAAAGAAAGGCTTGTTGATAGAATTTGTCAGCTGTGCATTTGTTGCTGTTTGTGTTTATGATTTCCATGTGATGATACAGGCAACTGTATGTAAGTTGTTTGGCTTTTATGTTCAGTCTGAACTCTTAACCACTGAGCTAAATGATCTCTTTCAACTGCACACATACCCCACCCCCCCAAAAAAAGGCCTGCTAGTGTTTAGAAGTTCTTGGTTGCTCAATTCTGTTTGTAATCAGACACCCCAAGCCTGTGTGAGAGAGAACAGACATTAGAGATAACCATCTGACCCACATTTTATAGGCTAGAAGCAGGGCCTGGGGAGAGGGACTGATTTGGCCAAGGAACACAGTGAGTTCCAGGCCAGCAATAAAGTCAAGCCCCAGCCCAGCCCTTGACCCAGCGCTGGCTCCGTCCACTTCCCTTATCTCAGTCTGGTCTGTGTGCACTAACCACAGACATTTTAAATAAACAAGGTCCCGGTTTGGTTGCTATTTGGAAGGTGATATTTCCAACTAGTGGTGATGCATGCCAGTAGTTCCAGCACCAGGTGGATAGAGGCAGGAGGGTCAAAAGTTCAAGGTCATCCTCAGTCAGGACTTTTCAGACTAGTATGGCCTACATCAAGCCTTGTCTTTGAATTAAAAAAAAATCTCTATTACCAAGTGACACCCAGTTTCAGTAAACAACCTACTGTTCTTCGTTAATAAAATTCATGCTTTAGGATGGAGAAGGGGCCCAAGAGCTCCCTCCCCAGGCTGAAGAACTATTAGCAACTCAAGGCTGCTAGGACGGGGAGAGTTGGTTTTCGGTAGAGGCCTGTCCCTCTGTTTCTGTGCAAGAATTAGAAACACCCTAGAGGCTTTGCTTGACATCAGTACCACAGAGAGATTTCTGACAGGTTAGCCCAAGTCACTCTGTTCTGGCTTTGATACTTCCTCTTTACCAATCTGTGGATGGACTTGATGATCTGTAGCTCTGGGCCCAAACCCACAAGCAAGGCCGTAGGCAAAGGGTTGAATCCACCCTGTAGGATTGTTTTCTGAACTGTGCTATCCACAATGGCAAGAGTTTCCAATTATGGCGGCACTTTAGATAACCTGAGAAATGTTACAACATCATTACTACCTAGGTGCCACTCAAATGGACAAACTGTAGACCATGGGGACTGGGCTCCCTTTAGTCTCATGTCCTCTGGGAACAGGAAAGTACTGACAGCTAAGTCCCTTGGAGAATTATACTTGACCTTGTATCGGTCACCTGAGGAGTCTGTCTGTCTGTACTCTCCCTCTCAGGAATCTTGGGCCCAGAGATTCTCTGTTACAAACAACAGCTCCAGGGCCTCTTCATGCAGTGGATTCACAGACACAGTAATCCACCTAGTGTGCAGAGGAAAGAGCTGGGTAGCATTTCACCCTGACCCCAGCAGCCCGTGGGGGCCTTCGAGGCTGGAGCACTGTGGCTTGCTTCTTCATTGGTGAAATGGCTAGAGAGCCCCACACGTGAGTAAATCCACGGGTCAGCACCTGCAGCTCATTCGTGTTTGCATTTCCAGCACACAGATCAATATGCACATAGTTAGGCACACATGGAGACTGAAAATGACTCATTGGTGGCCAGTAAGTATGACTGTTTACTGAAGTGTGGCGGGCAGGACTGAAACCCATGTCCCTTCAAGGATAACCCAAAATTTTGGGTTACTTCACTCTGGTTTGCTGAGCACAATGACGTGTGTGATCTTGGAACATGGGAAAAGAGTATTCTTTGGTTCTGTTTTGCTAATGTGTGTCAGAGTGAGGGTGGCTTTATGCAGGATTCAACTAGAAGATATTTAAACTAATACTGGCTAGATAAGAACTTCCAAAAGAATCCCATGTGCCGAAGATCTGCAGACTGACCCACTTTTTTTTTTTTTTTAATAACATATGTGGCTCTCAAGTAAGCCTGCTGTAACACCATGGGGTTATATTAAGGTTTGTTTGTTTGTTTGTTTGTTTGTTTGTTTTTAGTCAGGGTTTCTCTGTGTAGCCCTGGCTGTCCTGGAACTTCCTCTGTAGACCAGACTGGCCTCGAACTCACAGAGACCTGCCTGCCTCTGCCTCCCAAGAGCTGGGATTAAAGGCATGCACCACCACTGCCTGGCTTGTTTTTTTAAATTTTAATACAATATTTTAACTTGCTCATTGAGAATTTCACATATGTATACAATATATTTCAACCATGCCACATATCCCCCCTTCCAACTTCTCCCACAGCCCCTCTCACAAGCCCTTCCCTAGTTCATGTCTTATTCTAACTAAAAAAAAACATGTACAGCGTACTGAGTCCAACTAGCACTGCCCATGTGTACAGAACTATGGGACTATCCACTTAAGGATGCACAGAGATCTGAGTGGTGCCTACATGATCATAATGCTGTAAGGTTTCTCAGGTTACCTAAGGTGCAGTCATAATTGGAAAGGCTCGCCATTGTGACTATCAGCTCAGAAAATAATCCTATACCTTGAAGTCAGGGTGATCTCAGCCCTTCATCTGTGTCCATCTTGTGGACTCTGGGGAGGAAGCTAGGGTTTGGGCCGATGACAATCCCAGAGCTCCGGATTGTCAAGTCCATCCACACATTGGTCGGTGAAGAAGAAGCACCAAATCCTGAGCAGGGTGACTTAGGCTAAGCTGTCCCCTCTTGCAGGTCCTGAGGGACATGTGTCAGCTATCTCTCTGCGGAGCTGACGGCAAGTGGAGCCTCTGGGGTGTTGCTAATTTGCGCACAGAATGGATCTTACAATTGGTGTGTTCCTTCCTTGTTCCTCCTGCTCTGAAGCTCAAGACCAAACCCCAGGCTTGGTATTAGCAACTATACAGCACTTCACGAGCTGTGTCTTGATCATTTTCCCACTAAAGACTCATCTTCCCCTCCCATTGTTCTCTTTGCTTTTATTAGCCTTTTTTTTTTCCGCCAAATGTTCTGTCAATCTATTCTGACATGTTGTAAATCGATAAATTACATCACTTAAAGACTTCTCAATATGTTTTATTTTTCTCTCTTGAGTCAGAGAATAAAAGAAAGAGAAGAGTAGGTAGCCCAGGCGGTAATCTCAGCTCTGGAGAGACCGCTGCAGGAGAATTGTTGAGTTCAAGGGCAGGCTGGGAGTGAGACCCAGCCTCTACAGAGTGAGACCCAGCCTCTACAGAGTGAGACCCAGCCTCTACAGAGTGAGACTCTGCCTCAAACAAACAAATCTTAGAGAAGGGTGAGGAGGAGGAGGAGGGAAAGCACGCCCATGAGCAATCTGTGGAAGTGGGAGGGGCTCTGCCTCCATGCCTCACCTCACACGTATGTTAAAGGAACCGGAAGCTGGGTAGTTGACTCTGAGTCACAATTCCTAGAATGCAGGGGGTTCTGAGTCAATCCCCACTATCCCATAAAACTTGGCATGGTGGAAGTAGAAACATCACAAATTCAACTCAATTCTGGCTACATAGGAAGCTTGAGGCCAGTTCTATCTCAATAATGTAAAGCTCCATCAAAAAAAGTCAGACTGGGGCTGGTGAGATGGCTCAGTGGTTAAGAGCACTTGACTGCTCTTCCAAAGGTCCTGAGTTCAATTCCCAGCCAACATGGTGGCTCACAACCATTTATAATGAGATCTGATGCCCTCTTCTGGAGTGTCTGAAGACAGCTACAGTGTACTTACATATAACAATAAATAAATCTTTAAAAAAAGTCAGACTGTCTTTCTGACTATGAAATAAAAAACCTTCCCTCATTTGCTAATAAGCTACTTTAGATGACTTGCTAAGTAATATGGCTTTGTGTATAATTTTAGATCAAATGTTGTGACTGTGTCCCTTTTTCTTTTATTATTATTGTTATTATTATTAATTTTATGTATATGAATATGCCGTAGCTGTCTTCAGACACACACCAGAAGAGGGCATTGGATCCCGTTACAGTTGGTTGTGAGCCACTATGTGGCTGCTGGGATTTGAACTCAGGACCTCTGGATGAGCAGTAAGTGCTCTTAACCAGAGTCATCTCTCCTGGCCTCCTTTTTCTTTTAAAGTAAATTTTGGTGTGAATTTATGTAATGAAAAGGTAGATGTGTATGTGCACGTGTGTGTGTGTGTGGGGGGAAGACAGAGACAGAGACAGAGACAGAGACAGAGATGGGAGTGCGGCCACCAGGTGTGTGGAGGTCAGACGACAGGCCTGAAAAGTTAGTTCGCTCCAAATTCTCGTAGGTTCCTGGAATGGAAGTGAGGCTTGCTAGAACAAGCACATTTACCTGTTTAGTAATTGCACCAGTCCGTTTCGTTTATTTTTTTAACCTGGTACTGTGTGCCTTATTAATCCACCTCAAACCCACATTTTGAAATCAGAAAGTTAAGAAAGGCTTTGTAAAGGCAACAGGCCCTGAGGTGGAGATTTGTAATTCAGACAGAAATTCCTTCTTCTTTCAGAGTGTAGGGCAAGATAAAAATCTTGTGCCCTGTCCCGTTGGGTTAGTGGCCAAGGGCTCAAAGTTAAATCAACAATAATTAGAGGAAAAGCTGTCTGCTTCATCAGTGTAACACTTTGACTCCTTAAGGCCAGTCCTTCAGGTCTGGGGCTTGGGTGAATATCATGGCACAAGAAACATTAATATCCTACTTTAGGAGAAGGGGGAGAAGGCAGTGAGTGCTCCCAGGGAAGACAGCTAGTGCTCCCAGGGAAGGCAGCCAGTGCTCCCAGTCGTTGCTCTGTTCTCAAGTGCTTCCATCTCAAAATCATCAGTGTGCGCAAGTAGCATGCCTGAGAGTGGCGTGTCCTGATGCACTCATGTTCTTTTCATCCTGTGCCTGAACACCCGGAGAGACCCGACAGCTCAGTGCCAAGCCATGCGCGTTCTCACAGGCCCGACAAAGAAGCAGCCACACTGGTCAAGTGCAAAGGATTCTGCACTCAGCCTCGGCTGTGTTCCTAACTGTGGCTCAGCCTAGAGAAACAAGGCCCAGGCAGTAGGCATTAAGGAGGCCCTGGCAAGGGTCCCAAGGAACGGCTGGACGCCTACCCTCTCCTGCACACCCGGTCATCCAGGAAGTGGCCTTCAAGTTTGAGTGTAGTTAAGAATCACCTGGAAGGTTTATGTAAACAGATCCCAGGGCTTTGCTCCCAGATAGCAGATGTAAGGTGCCCAGCTGCTTGCATTTCTGATGAGTCCCCAAGGATTCTGATGTGGACTAGAGGGACTGACTACAGTAGCACTGTCCCAGGACTAGGACTGTCCTTTCTGCTGGCTAGCTGACAGGGGAGCTTCTGTGGGTCGTGTGTCACTGGAGACTGGTGGGAAGAGACAGCCTATGCTTATGTCTGTTAAGTATACACTAGAAAGAAAATGGCGCATCTCTTCCACACACCGTCGGCATTAGGCAGGATTCTGGCTGGAAATAAATGATGCCCTTAAAAGGGATGGGAAAGGCACTATCTACAAAGGTGTGGCCAGAGGTGAAAGTGAAGCCTTGGAACCCAAGGACCTTGGGAATCTATCACTGCCCACTATCTACTGAGACGAGGACCGAGGTTGGGGGTGGGACGGGGTGGGGCTGGGGCATGGGGAGGTGCAGACAAAACTCTACCTTGCTTGCATAAGCAAGGCCGCCTTGGGATTGCATCGAAGCATGACATGACAGATAGATAGATAGACAGGGGATAGACAGGCAGGCAGGCAGGCAGGCAGACGAAGACCACGGCTATCCTTCGAAGAAGCTGTGTCTGTAAGAGTATCCTTTACGGGCCACAGGCTAAGCAAGCAGATGTCCCCTCAGGTGTGTCCAACCTTTTGACATTGTGACATGATACTGTCATCTCTCAAGTTCACACGAAAGAACCCCGAAATGGGAGTTGTTTTTTTTTTTTTTAAAGTCACACAGGGACTGGCTGGCTGGATACTTAAGTGGATAAGGAAATACCCAGACTGACAACCTTGGTTTGACCCACAAACCCCCCATGTGTTGGAAGGAGAGACGTGACTCCTCCAAGTCCCCCTCTGATTCCCATGTGTGCTACAGCACACACACACACACACCCTCTGAAATAAATGCTTTTAAAAAATCGCAAAGCGAAACCCACAATGTTTTGAGTACATTTTTCAATGTGTATTGGACTTGCCTCTATAGATATTCTGGGCCGTGTGTACCCGATAGACTGGGGATTAAGCGCAGTTAATTGTTACTCAAAGGAGTTACGAAGTCATTGCAAGAACCCAATTACCCAATACTGGGTCATTGTTCCCAAAGTAAATGCAGGGTGAGGTGCTATGCACCTCGGATCCCAGTAAGCTAAGGTCAGTGAGGTTGTCTTGGAGGCAGAGATTGTGGGGCAAAGGGCTCTGAGCCAGTGCCTGGAACCCAGTCTAGGGCCAGCCGGGAAGGTGAGCGACCACACCAATGAATAAAAGCATTTATATTTCTGTGACCCTGAGAGGTGTCCCAGAGACGGGGACAGGGCGAGCACTATAGGAGTTCACAGAAGGGTCTGGTCATATGGGAGCTGCCACCAACAAGGACTCTCGGGACTTGCAGAGAGGAGCTAGTCAGGGTATTCTAGAGCTGTTGGCTTCCCGGCTCGGTCTCTAAGAAAGGCAGGGGCCCCTTTCAGCCCTCCCGAACCTCGGTACAGGCTACACAGTACCGGGGAACCTTCCAAGCGCTCCTTCTGCGAGCCCACGTCTGCCCGTATGCCACAGAGGGCCCCTCGTTCCTCTGAGGCGGAGATGTAAGGAAAGGCGCCCACGGAAGCTGAATGCTGAGGAGGGGCCCCACTCACGTTGCGCCTTTCCTCTCCGGATGGTCCTGAGATTTAAACAAAAATGTTTAATAGCAACACATATCTTCTCAGCTCATCACAAGATGAGCATGCTCAGTGGAAGCTGGAGGGACGGATGGACAGACAGGTGATGCGTGGGAAACTCAATTCCTACCACCAAGATGCTGTGTGGGGTGGGGGCGGGAGGTGTCAAGTTGCTGGGTCTTTCCTATCTGCCCAGCTCTGCCCCGGGCCTTCTTAGAAATATGAGCTAATTTTATATTCCAATAACCTGATGAACGGGGGTTGATTGTCCTGTTTTGTGAGACCGTGAGACGTACAGAAGCAGAGTATCTCATTGCAAAAATCTAAGTTGTTGGGCTGTGGGGCAACAGGCCGAGCTGGAATATAACCTTACCTAGTGCCTTTGTCTCCAGGCCAGGCCTTCTTCCGTTTCTCTGCTTTCTCCTTTCTTTCCTTCCTTGTTTATAAGAAGAAATTCCTTTTTTCTTTTTTTTTCTTTTTTTTTTTCTTTTTTCTTTTTCTTTTTCTTTTTTTCTTTTTTGGTTTTTCAAGACAGAGTTTCTCTGTGTAGCCCTGGCTGTCCTGGAACTCACTCTGTAGACCAGGCTGGCCTCGAACTCAGAAATCTGCCTGCCTCTGCCTCCCAAGTGCTGGGATTAAAGGCGTGCGCCACCACCACCCAACCTTTTCTTTCTTTCTTTCTTTCTTTCTTTCTTTCTTTCTTTCTTCCTTCCTTCCTTCCTTCCTTCCTTCCTTTCCTTTCTTTCTTTCTTTCTTTTTTGGTAAGAAAGTCCTTTTTTAAAATGTTACTGCACTCGCTTTTTACTTACTTGATTTAATTTGGGGGTGGGGCGGGGCAGGCAGGGTTTTTCCTAGCCACGGGGATTCTACCCCTGAGCCTAGGGCACTGAACTCCCATCCCCAGGCTCACACAGGCCAGCACTTTTACCTGTGGCGCCCTCTCACTGGCTCTGGAAAAGTCCTTTGGAGACAAGGTTGTGGTCAGAGGCAGAGGCAAGGGGACAAGAGGGAACGTGAGGCCAGCATGGTCCACAAGCAAGACTCTGCTTCCAAGAACCCAACCCAAACCAACGAAACCCCCACGGCCAGCCCAGAACTTCTCTGTCTTAAAATATGCCTTAATGAACCTCTCCTGCCTGCGGAGGTGTGACTCTCACCGCCCTGCTGGGACTTCCTTGTTCTGTTCGGTCTCCAGACACTTCCTCATTCTTCTCGGCCCCAGAACAGCTGTATGGGATGGTGGCCGTGAATGAGAGACTCCCGCTCACAGACGAGTCAACACAGGGTCGGAGGGATCTAATGACACCTGGAAACTGTGCATCCTTACCTTAAAACAAAATAAGAGAGATGTTCTCCACCCCCAGCCTCTTTGTCCCCGCCTGGACGTAGCAGATGATTGCATGTCTTACTGAGAGGATTCTAGAGCTAAGGTCAGGCTCTGTGGTAAAGGCCGTGATCAGCTAGCAACGCCTCCCATGAGTCAGGAAAGATAAAAACTGAGGATCGTGGGCTTAGTGTCTCACCTTACCCTAACGTTCAAACGCCTGACATTCTTTCTTAAGAACTATGCTAATTTCCTTGAGAGCACGGCCTGGTTCCTGTGATGCTCCACACAGAGGAGGTACTAGAATTTATCGAGAAGCAACTATCTCCCAGGCACCGGACCGGGCTAGACACCTCTACTGCCATTCAAGTTGTCTCTCAACAAGCATTCAGATCCAAGTAACCTTGAGCATGACCCGGGGAATCTGTCGGAAAACTTACCTCCTAGCAAAGACTTCTTAGATGCCAAAACACGCTCAGAGACGTTTATAAAGAGGGACTTATAGATGGGGTAAATACATTAGTATTTTGGGTATACATTTTTCTGCCACTGAACACAATGTGTTCATTAATTTTTAAAATTCTATTCATTTAGTGTGTGTGTGTGTGTGTGTGGTGTGGTGTGTGTGTGTGGTGTGTGTGTGTAGTGTGTAGTATGTGTGGTGTGTGTGTGTGTGTGTGTGTGTGTGTGTGGTGTGTGTGTGTGTATGTGTGTGTGGTATGTGTGTGTGTGTGTGTGTGATGTGTGTATGTGATGTGTGTGTGTGGGGGGGTGTTGGAGGATACACGGTCCACCATGCATGTATGGAGGTCAGAAAACAACTTGAGGTAACAGCTCCTCTCCTTCTATCACATGAGTCCTAAGGATCAACCTCAGGTCATCAGATTTGGTGACCCCAGCCTCATCTGGCTCTACACGAATTCAAAATGACGAAGAGAGGACTAAGCAGAGCTGAGCCCCATTTGCCAATAAGGCCATCAGGGACAGGCAGAGGATCGTCCCTCTAGTGGCCAGGAAAGTTACAGTCCCCCCCCCCCCACACACACACACCCGGAACCACCCAGCCCACTTTTTTTTTTTAACTTAAGAGCTTTGTATTTATTCTGTATATGCGCCTTCAACACTTTCACAATTTTCTGCTCTTCAATAAGGAAGCATGCTCCATCCCATAATAGGTCTGTTTGCTTCTTTGTTTTAGACAAGCTCATAGGGCTGGGTTTTATATGAGCCCGGAAGTCTGTATGCTGACGGGGATGGGCAGATAGGGGGGTGGGGGGAGAGATAGGGGTGGGAAGATGGGGGTGGGGGGGTGGTGCTTTCCCGACCTTCTTTGTATAAAGGCGAACAGTCCTACAGCCTGGGTATTGAAACAGCCTGGTTTTGTTAGAGGTGGTACCGGTACCTCAGAAAAGCCTATGACCTATGACCATGTGTCAAAAGCTGGATCATGCTGAGCGCCTCTAAGCACCGTCCCAGAAGAAGAAAAACAAACTATTTCTTTTGTATAATCAACAGTCAACATTTAGTGACTGGTCAGATTATAATGATGCTTCAGGAGATATCCTAAATATGGACAAGTTTTACACCTTTGGTCCACAATTTTTTTTTTTGAGAGAGAATATGTATGTAATCCTCCCTGACTGGTCTAGAACTCACTGTGTAGACTTGACTGGACTCAAACTCACACAGACCCTGAGTGTGAGATTAAAGGTGTGTGCTACCTCATCTGGCCCACAATCTTAAAAAAAAAAGGCTCTTTTTGTTGTTGTTGTTGTTGTTGTTGGCTTTTTTTTTTCCCAAATGGCTTCTCTGTGTACTGCCTAGAACTCACTCTATAGACCAGACTGGCCTCAAAGTTAGCAGAGATCTGCCTGCTTTTGCCTCCCAAGTGCTGGGATTAAAGACTTGAGTCACCAGTGGCTGGAAAAACAAAACCAAAAAACCAGAAAACAAAAACAAAAAACCTCCTAAGATGACAGGCGTCAACTGCTTTTGCATGTGTGTGTATGTAGGTTCATGAAAAGGCTGTTACTAATACCTAGGAGAAAACAGCCACATGCACACTGCCAAAGACAAAATGCTCTTCATGTTTTAACTCTCCATGGTCATTTATGGGACACCTCCTTTGCCCAGGGAGGAGCTGAGGGTGATGGCTTGGAGGGAGGCCAAGCTACGGAGTGAGATGATCAGAGAATCACTGTGCCTGAGACAGTGACCACAAAGGGTCTGTGTTGCTTGGTATTGGGGGAGGGGGAGAAGATCTCAGATCAAAACAGGGCAAGGCTGAATTACTTCTTCAGGTGGCCCCCCAATATATACATATGTAAACACACACACATGTGCACACGCAAAAGAGAGCATGTGTGCACACAAGGGCATGCACACAGCTTCCCTTCGCTGCCCGGGGCCTTCAGATGACGTCTGGTAAAACAGGTTATATAGTCCAGGGACTTGTCGAGCACGCATTCCAGAGGCTTGACTGTTCAATTCCTATCTCAAACTCGTTTCCTTGGCACACTGGGGACGAATCTCACTAAACAGTGGCCCAGCCAAGGCTCTGCTGCTCGACCTTTAGCAGGTACTGCTCATGGGGTCCGATCCCGCCTTCTGGCATCTTCAGCTGGGGAGACATCTGCTCCCAACGTATTAGCTATATAGCCCACAACCTGTCTTCTCCTGCCTCAGAGAAGACATTGGAAGGGCTGGGTGCCCGACTACCCCCACACTGCTCCACTCTCTGAGGCCTCACTGCATCGCCTCTTCTACGTCCTGTTTGAGGTGAGTGACGGGGGAGGGCTGCTTGCTACGGTTCCACTCTTATGGAAGCCCCAGCATGGTGGTCCATGCCTGTACTCAAAGCTACCCAGGATGCTAAGGTAGAAAGATGGCTGAAAACAGGAGATGAGAGGCAAACAGGACAACCCAGGGAGACCCAACCAAGAACAAATAAACCTCACATTGAAATGCATTATGGCATTGTTAAGAACAGAACTTTTAGGGGACGATTTGTCTGGGAGGGAATTTATTCCATGATCACAAATGTGAGTTGGTTACCAGAGGGAGTTTGGAATAGTAACACAGAGACAGAGATAGAGGAACAGAAACAGACAGACGACAGACAGACAGACAGACAGACAGGAACAAGGATATGGACAGAGACTCTTAGAAAAGACAAATACTGGCTATGAAAAAAATCAGTAAGTCAAAAATTATCCCAGTGATACAGGAAATTTTGGGGGTGTCTGTGAGAGTGATCAACCCCCTTTTTGGCTTTTGATGACTAAGTCCAGGAGTTAGGGTGCTGGGCACTCACAGTCACAATAAGTCAATGGCTTCTATGTTCTCGCCCCACAAACTCGAACCATGAAATTCCTGGTCCCCAGATGCTGAGTTTTAGAAAGACAGTGATAATAGTTTTCTAGGTGAGCACTTAAGAGAAAGTAAGGAGGAGAGGCTGCCCTATGGGGGAGCAGCCCGTGGGAATGGGGTGCCACTGAAGGCCTCTGTGGTAGAGCTAGTAAGGCTACACTGATGAGGTTCAGAGGGAACATGAACTAGTCAGTATAGTTCCCAACTACAAGGTTATAAGTATAAGGCCTTTTATGCTCACCCTAGCTTTGAATAATGACACGGAGACTTACATTTATTTAAAGTAGCTTTAGGCCTTTGGTTATTCTAGTTCCCCACTAGCTCTCACAACTTCTATTTATTCTATGTCTGCCATGTGTCTTTTTTTTGGGGGGGGGTTGGTTTTTTTGAGACAGGGTCTCTCTCTGTGTAGCCCTGGCTGTCCTGGAACTCACTCTGTAGACCAGGCTGGCCTCAAACTCAGAAATCTGCCTGCCTCTGCCTCCCAAGTGCTGGGATTAATGGCATGTGCCACCACTGCCTGGCTGTCTGCCATGTGTCTTATTTCTTCACAGTCTCTAGTACTGGGGCCTGCTTCTTCCTCCAGGTCAGGCTGGTGAGTCCTACTGGTTTGTGGTCACCACAACAGGCATTATACTAAAACCAAGGGGAAGGGGACAGAGGGAGGGAGTGTTCCAAAATATGTACAGGCAATACTTAACAATTGGAATAACAATACCAAAGTCTGGCCTGTAGTCAGATCTCTGCCAGAACAGACATCAGCATTTGTATAATACAGAGATAGTCTTTACATGGTACAAAAAAAAGAATGTCCCTATACAAGGTGTCCAGGCACCTCTCAGTTTTTAGCTACATCCTTACATATGGTTTCAGAAAAGGGGGTGTTCATTTAGGAAGAAGAGCAAGAAACCAGATCCCCGGGCTGGAGAGATGGCTCAGTGGTTAAGAGCACTGACTGCTCTTCCAGAGTTCCTGAGTTCAGCTCCCAGCACCCACATGGCGGCTCACAACCATCTGTAATGGAGATCCGATGCCCTCTTCTGGTGTGTCTGAAGACAGCTACAGTGTACTCACAGACATAAAATAAATACATCTTTAAAATAAACAAAAAAGAAACCAGACAAACAAAAACAAAAACAAACCCCTTTCTGCCACTCTTGGCCTCAGGGTAGAGTAGAGCTAAAGACATTTTGGCTTTAACACTTTGAGTATCTCTGGCCTCAACAATGGAGCTGTCCAAGGGGACAATGACAGCTTCTGTGTTCACTCACTTTGGGGGTCTTCTACCCCTACATGCTTGGCCAGTTTCTAGCTCCTACTCTCGTAGCCCGGATGTCAGGATTTGCCTTGGCTGTGCTGGATTTGGATGGCATTTTAAAAAGAGTAGCATTAAAGGGAACAGGACAGCTGCTTTTTGCTTCATTTCTTCTTTAAACATGGTTGAGTTTTCAAAATAATAATTGCTGAGTTTTGTCTTTAATTTGTTTTGTTTTGTTTTGTTTTTTGAGTCTCACTCTACGGGAAGTCTCACCAACAGAATGGATCGAACAGAAGCTAGAGCTGTCTGAACTACAGGACAAAGAAGAACAATCCAATACAGACAATAAATATTTTAAAAACATCAGTGGGAATTTCAAGAATTCCTTAGTGGGTGGAGCCTTCCTGGAGGAAACTAATCTCCAGGCTGTGCTGTATAAGCCTCTCTTATAGATCACGCTCTGTATTTTCCGTGCAGCTGAAATGTGAACTGTTGGCTGTCGACTGCAGCAGCCACACCTCCCTGCCACAAAGAAGGACCCTTATCTCTTTGGTACAGTAAGCCAGAATAAACTCTTCCGTTTGCTGTTTTTGGTCATGTTATTTTATCACAACAAACGGATACAGAGCGTAATGTAAGCATTCTGCTCACGGCCAAGCTTGGTTCTCCACAGGGTTACTTGGTTCGCCACCTCTGACCAGGCACAAGTCTACACTGACCATCACCCACTGCACAGGGACTCTTTTTTTCTATGATTAAGAATGGGAATATCACCAATCTATAGGATGGAGATAATTGCAAAGGCAGTTCAATATATTGTTAATTTAGTAAAACGCTAGTCGTAGTTTTACTCCTAGGACCTGTGAATGGGATTCCCTAGCCATGGGTCCTTGGCCAGATTCACAGTACCAGGTATGTGTTTCTTCCTTTGGGGTTAGCATTAAACCAACCAGGAAGCAGTTGCTTACTGCCGTACCACGCCACCATGGCGTCCGTGGGTGTCTTCGCAGGCCAGTTACCGTTGAAGCTTGCAGGGCTCACAGGGAGGAAGTCTGTTGATGACTTTCTCCCTCCCAGCAGTCTGCATAGCATGGTCTGGAACTGTGAAAGCTAGCCAATAAGGTGGAAGTGTCACCCTCCCTCTCACCCACCACACACACACACACACACACACACACACACACACACACGATAAAACAGTAGATCCCAGATGGCTTCCTCAAACATTCTATTAGTTAGCCTTGCCCACCTCTTTCTTACTCTCCCACGCCCTCCCTGCCTGTCTTAGGGTTTTACTGCTGTGAACAGACACCATGACCAAGGCAACTCTTACAAGGACAGCATTGGGGTTGGCTTACAGGTTCAGAGGTTCAGTCCGTTATCATCAAGGCCGGAGGATGGTGGCGTCCAGGCTGTTCTGAAGGCTGCTAGAAGGCTGGCTTCAGGTAACAAGGATGAGAGTCCTTTTTTTTTTTTTTTTTAAAGATTTATTTATTTATTTATTTATTTAATGTATGTGAGTACAACACTGTCACTGTCTTCAGACACTCCAGAAGAGGGTGAAAGATCCCATTACAGATGGTTGTGAGCCACCATGTGGTTGCTGGGATTTGAACTCAGGACCTTCAGAAGAGCAGTGGGTACTCTTAACTGCTGAGCTATCTCTCGGGGGTCCAAGGATGAGAGTCTTAAAGTCCACGCCCACAGTGGCACACCTCCTCCAAGGCCACACCTCCAAACAGTGACACTCCCTGGGCCAAGCATACACCAACCATCACACTACTTAAATGTCACCCCCATTATCCCTGTGTCCCCTTCACACTGCCTGTTCAACTATTCCCACCCCACCCCACCCCCACACTCTACCTGCTTCCTGCTTTCAACAGGTATCCAAACTAAACACACAACATTAAATCTGTGCCACATTCACATTGAGACCCATACATGAGAGAGAACATGCACTGGGTTCTTGTTTTTATTGTTCACTCTGTTTTTCTTTTAAACTTCTTTTAAATTTTATTATTGTCCTGTGGGTGGGACACCGTGGCCGTGGCTGGAGACTTGTGTGGCACGAGTACTTTACTTGTGGCTCCTTGTTATTTTGAGACGGGTCCTTACTCTGCAGCCACTCACTGCCTATCCCAGGCTGACCTCAAACTCACAGGAATCCTCCTGCCTTAGCCTGTGCTGGGATTACAGAGATGAGACACCATACGGCGTTTCTTTATCCTCTCAACAGGTGGCTGGGAGCTTCAAAGATGGTCTTGGGCCAGTTTATGAGGTCGGGCAGCAGCGAGGAGCCTGAGGATGCTGGCTCCTTGACCACTGGTACCTCGTGTAGCCACTCTGGGGAATTTAGGCAAGGGTCTGTTCTGAGACGAGACGTTGGCTCCCCTATTGCTATGTCGAAGCTGTGGGATCCAGGGAATTATTAGGGTCCCCCCGCTGGTTGGAATGGAAGTCAGAATAGAGTAAGTAACAAGACAAATATTTTGCTCAGTGCTGTTGGAGCTTCAAATAAGGTGCCTGAAAGGTTGTCATCTAAAGAAAAATCTACCCGGGGTTGGCCAGCATTTCAGTGGTGCAGGCCACCCGAGACTTTGGATCTGGAGCAAGGTGGTAGAAAATGAGGTCTCAGTGTTCCTGCCAGTCACACATCTATCAGGTAAAAGCTGAGGGAAACAGTTATTAAAAACAAAACAAAAATAAAAAGCCGGGCAGTGGTGGCGCACACCTTTAATCCCAGAGCTTGAGAGGCAGAGGCAGGCGGATTTCTGAGTTCAAGGCCAGCCTGGTCTACAGAGTGAGTTCCAGGACAGCCAGGGCTACACAGAGAAACCCTGTCTTGAAAAACAAAAACAAAAAACAAAACAAAAACAAAAACAAAAATGAAGCTCAAATTTTTAAAAGAAGAAACTGCTTTAAAATGTCCCGATCTAATATAAAACAGGCTGCCAAGACATAGCACCAAACCTTAAAGGTAAAACACACGGGAATTCCAGATTCCAGAAAAGCCCATTTTCTTTGTGCCCTTTCCATCTTTTTGACCCACATAGAACCAATACCTACCCTGCTCTCCAGGCAAGTACTTGGGGCTACAATTTGCAAACATGGAAGCTGATCAACAGCCCAGTCCTTCTGGACAGTGACTGTTCATTGTCACGGACAGTGTCGCCACGGGATTTCATGTTTCCCTTTACAAGCCTTGGGAGTAGAGCTTGGGCGTCTCACCTCGGAGAAAGCTGTTGTGCATGAGTTAGGCTGAAGGCAGATTGACAGCACCCTCCCTGTTGATTGAGATGGATAGTCACTTGGATGCGTCAGGGAGGAAAAACTGGTTCTGTCTTCCAGGCTTCGAGGGCTTTCCCATAGGTACTCCTAGATAGCCTGCGTCGCTCATGTACCGACTTCGCACAGCCCCAATATCACTAGAACCTCCCAGATTAGGCAGCGACTTTTGATAAGACCGATACTTAGTACTGACCCTGAGCACCGGGGCTTACCTGGCTTCTTCTTCCAAGTGTTTGGAACGTCCAAGGACGTTTCACACCAGCCTTCCCATCTTCAGGAAGCAGCTAGGCTCTGAGCTATCAGTTCTGGGACTTATTTGTTTTTCTTTCTTTCTCCCCATTTTATAGATGAGAGCACTGAAGCTCAGAAGGGGAAATGGCTTAGTGAGATGGTGCAAGTAATAAACCGTGAGAGCTGGAGTTAGGGCTATTCTTGTTGAGGAAGGAGTGTTTCCTTGCCGCAGTCCCCAGAGACAGGAGGTTGTATTAAAAAAAAAAAAAAAAAAAAAAAAAAAATCTTGAACCGGGCGTAGAGGGGCTGGGGAGTGTCCACTAGGTGGCGGCAGAGAACCAGTCAGTGGCCTGGGAGGTGCCCGGGTGCTGGCTCTAACCAGGGACAAAGGCAGGGCTGGCGATCCAGAGCTGGGGCTAAACGGAACAGGCTCCCGCTTCTCTAAGCAAGCTCTGCGTGAGCGCGCACCAGCGCTACCAGCGCTACCTCATTAACTCCCACGATCAACCGCTATGCCTTTAGCCCCACGGTCTTTAGACAGTGAACCGAGGCGGTCAGAGGTTTATTTATTTAGGTTTTCTGAGACAGGGTTTCTCTGTGTAGCCCTGGCTGTCCTGGAACTCTGTAGACCAGGCTGGCCTTGAACTCAGAAATCTGCCTGCCTCTGCCTCCCAAGTGCTGGGATTAAAGGCATGAGCCACCACTGCCGGGTGGTTGGGGGGTGGGGTGGGGGGGGGAAGCGGGTCAGAGGTTTAAACTGCACGCAGCTCCCGCTCTTCTTTCCGGGAAGCATCAGGACTAGGGGTGGTCCGGCCTGGCTTGGGCTGGATCGGGTATGCTTGTCACCAGTCCAAGGATGGTGACCAAGATCGAATCAGGGAGAACTTCCTGGAGGTTGTGTGAGTCTAAGAAATAGTTTTTCTTTCTTTCTTTCTTTCTTTTTTTTTTTTTTCTGAAGTCCCAGTCTGAAGTTCCCAACCATCCATACAGATCATTTTGGTACTATAACTCTAAAGAACTGGGTACCTCAGAGGCTGCAAAACACACAAAAAAGGCCAAAGACATGCTTTTAGAAGAGCCTGCGATGGCCGCTTTCCTGGGTTTCACAAAACTAACAAGCTGGAGGAACTCACATGGAGGAACTCACAGGTTCCCGTCCCTTGTGAGTTCCCGTCCCGTGTGAGTTCCTGTCCTGACTTCCTTTGATGATGGACAACAAGGTGGAAGTGCAAGATGAATAAATACTTTTCTCTTCAAGTTGCTTTATGGCCATGGTGTTTCATGCAGCAATAGAAACCCTAACTAAGACACTCAAAAGACTTTAAAAATAAAAAATATATATATTTTTTAGTTTTCATTTTTAATATAACATTGTAGGGGGCAGTTCTGATATTAAAGTCCTGTTTCCCAATTGGTTTTTGATCTGTCAGTAAAGAAAGCCATTTGCTGGGCGGTAGGTGCAGATGAGACTTAGGGGTCCCTGGAGGAAAAAGGGACACGAGGAAGGAGAGGAGGGGTTCACCATGCTTTGGAGAGAGGAGAACCAGGCCGCCATGCGAGGTCTCCGGAGGAAGGATGGCCTGTGGCCGGGGCTGCTCCTGCAGGTGGGTGGTCAGGGGCCGATCAGCAACTGAGGTTTAGGGCAGGTGGCAGAGATGGAGATAAGAACACGGTAAGGGCGAGCTTTCGCAGGCGGAAGATAGTAGCGCCCAGCAATTGTGCCCAGAAGGCGAGTTGAAAAGGAACAACTGTGTGTACGTGTTTTATCCAAGGTTTCAAGGGAAGGGGGAGGAGGGGGAGGTGTTGGCAGCGTGGTCTGATTTCTGGAGCAAACGTGGGTAGCACAAAACTATACGCAGCCTAACATTTAATATAACACTGTTTTATTTGTTTGGTTTCTTTGAGACAGGGTTGCTCTGTATAGCCCTGGCTGTCCTGTATTCTTTTTGTTTTTTGTTTTGTTTTTGAGACAGGGTTCCTCTGTATAGCCCTGGCTGTCCTGGGACTCACTCTGTAGACCAGGCTGGCCTTGAACTCAGAAATCTGCCTGCCTCTGCCTTCCAAGTGCTGGGATTACAGGCATGCGCCACCACGGCCTGGCATAATATAACATTGTCTGAATTCTTTAAAACCTTCATCATGAAGACACCGTATTTCTATCCCATCCAGTTCCTGGACTCCTGCTTCTCCTAGAGCCCTCCACTTCCCTTTCCCAACTTCATATGCCCTTTGCCCCATTTTTTCTCTATATTGAAAATAGATTCTTTTCTCCTATAATATATCCCTTCCCTCTCCTCCTCTCCATTTTACCCCACCTCCTCTCCTCTCCAGATAATCCACTCCCTTTCTATCTCTCACTAGAGAAGAAAAAGCTGCTAAGAGCTAACAACCAAACATTACAAAATAAAATATAAGAGAAAGCAAAACCCATCGTGTTGAGGCTGGACATAGCAACCCAACAGGAGGAAAAAGAGCCCCAGGAGCAGACACAGGAATCAGAGACCCACTCATTCTCGCCCCGCAGGAGTCCCGTAAGAGCTAGTCTAAGAGCTGTAACGCTCGGGGGACCTGGTGCAGACCTGTGTAGCCCCGTGCTCGCTGCTCGGGTCTCTGTGAGCTCATCCGCCCCGTGCAGCGTTGGCTCAGAGGGCCGCGTTCTCCCCTCCGACTTACACTGTTTCTGCCTCCCTCGGAGTTCCCTAAGCTCTGAGCAGAGGGATTCGATGGAGACCTCCCATTTAGACTCTTTATGTGTAATGTCCGGCTGTGGGTCTCGGCGTCTGTCCCCATCTGCTTCCAGAGGAAGCTCCTCTGGTGACCGGATAAAGCACTGGTATATAGATATAGCAGAATATCACTACTAGTAATTTCAGTGATTTTTTTTTTCAGGCCAGTAGCGTTTGGTTTTACCCTAGGTCTCTGGGTTATCTAGGTTCTGGTTCTCGGTCACCAAGCAGGGTTGGGTATGGGCTTTGTCGTGTGGAGGGAGCCTTGAGCCCAATGTTGGTTGGTTGGCCACTCCCACAGGTCCCGTGCCACTGTTGCCCTGGCATATTCTGCATGAAGGGCAGACTAAGGTCTTTAAAAATCTCCTGTCCGCACACTGGTTGTTCTACCTGAGATGTTTTTTCCTCCTTCTTTTTCCTTTACGACTGGGCCAGGGATTGAACTCGGGGAGTTCACACGTGCTCCGCCACGGAGCCACGACCCTAACGCCTCTGCATATTATCCCAGCCTTTTCCTTTCTGCCCGTTCGTTCTCTGTTAAAGATGTTAGTCCTGGGGCTGGAGAGATGGCTCAGTGGTTAAGAGCATTGACTGCTCTTCCATAGGTCCTGAGTTCAAATCCCAGTAACCACATGGTGGCTCACAACCATCTGTAAAGAGATCTGACGCCCTCTTCTGGTGCGTCTGAAGACAGCTACAGTGTACTTAGAAATAATAATAAATAAATCTTTAAAATTTTGAGACTTTTTAAAATAAAATTTTATTAAAAAATCTGAGAATTTCATACAATGTATTTTTTGTCACATCCCCTCTCCACCTTCAAGAACTTACCCCTCCTCTCTTACCTCCCTACCCACCCAACTGTGAGTTCTTCTCCTCCTCATTTTCCTCTTCCCCCTCCCCCTCCTCCTCCTCACTTCTGAAGTACACTTTGTGTTGCTAAACTACTCTCAGGAGTGGGACCCGCCCTGGAATGTGGTCACACCACTAAAGAAAACCCACTCTCTCTTCCAGCATCAATTGACAGTTCCTCAGCTACGGGGAAGGGCTTTGTCTCCTCTGATTTTTTTTTTTTTTAAGGTTTCTGTACCCTGCAGGTTGTATTGAACGCTGAGCCTCCTGTCTTTTGATCTTTAGCTGATGAAAGGACAGGGGCCAAGAAGATGGCAAATATGTATCACTAGGTTAATAGAGGAACTTCAGGGAGAAGCTACTCCTTTATATATATATATATATATATATATATATATATATATATATATATTTAATTTTCTATATTTTTTGTTTACATTCCAAAGGCTTTCCCCTTTCCCAGTTCCCCCCTCACCATGTGTTCCATAAGTCCTCCCCCCACCCACCCCACACACATTTCCCAATCACTCCCCAACCCTTTCTCTGTTCTGGTACTCTCCTGCAAGACTGGAATCAGTCTTTTCTGGACCAGTGTCCTCTCATTCCTTCTTCTCGGGAATCTTTTGATTTGCTAATTGTGCCTTGAGTATTCAGAGCTTCTGGGTTCATTAATATCCACTTATCAGTGATTGCATTTCATGTGTATTCTTTTGTGATTGGGTTAACTAATTTTGGATGATATTTTCCAGATCCAACCACTTGTCTACAAATTGCATGAATTCATTATTTTTTTATTTTCTATATTCTTTGTTTACATTCCAAAGGCTTTCCCCTTTCCAGTTCCCCCCTTACCATATGTCCCATAAGTCCTCTTCTCCCCCCTTCCCCAATAACCCTCCCCCCCTTCCCACCATTTCTCTGTTCTGGTACTCTCCTACAAAACTGGATTTAGTCTTTTCCGGACCAGGGTCCTCTCCATCCTTTTTCTTGGGAATCTTTTGCTTAGCTAATTGTGTCTTGAGTATTCAGAGCTTCTGGGCTCATTAATATCCACTTATCAGTGATTGCATTTCATTTGTATTCTTTTGTGATTGGGTTAACTCACTTAGGATGATATTTTCCAGATCCAACCATTTGCCTACAAATTGCATGAATTCATTATTTTTAATTGCTGAGTAGTATTCCATTGTATAAATATATCACATTTTCTGTATCCATTCCTCCTTTGAGGGACATCTGGGCTCCTTCCAGCTTCTGGCTATTATGAATAAGGCTGCTATGAACATAGTGGAGCATATGTCTTTACTGCATGCAGGGGAATCCTCTGGGTATATGCCCAGGAGTGGTATGCCAGGGTCCTTTGGAAGTGTTATGCCCAATTTTCTGAGGAACCGCCAGACTGATTTCCAGAGCAGTTGTACCATCTTGCAATCCCACCAACAGTGGAGGAGTGTTCCTCTTTCTCCACATCCTCTCCAGCACCTGTTGTCTTAGTCTTAGCCATTCTGACTGGTGTGAGGTGGAATCTCAGGGTTGTTTTGATTTTCATTTCCCTGATGACTAATGATGTTGAACATCTCTTAAGGTGCTTCTCAGCCATCCGAATTTCTTCTGGTGAAAATTCCTTGTTTAGCTCTGTAAATCAGTAGCCTTCCTATACTCAAAGGACAAGCAGGCTGGGAAAGAAGTTAAGGAAATAACACCCTTCACAATAGCCACAAACAATATAAACTATCTTGGCGTGACTCTTACCAAACAAGTGAAAGATCTGTATGACAAGAACTTCAAGTCCTTGAAGAAAGAAATTGAAGAAGACCTCAGAAGATGGAAAAATATTTCTTGCTCTTGGATTGGCAGGATCAGTATAATAAAAATGGCCATCTTGCCAAAAGCAATCTACAGATTCAATGCAATCCCCATCAAAATCCCAAATCAATTCTTCATAGATCTAGAAAGAGCAATTCTTAAATTCCTCTAGAGTAACAAAAGACCCAGGATAGTTAAAACTATTCTCAACAATAAAAGGACTTCTGGGGGAATCAATATCCCTGACCTCAAGCAGTACTACAGAGCAACTGTGTTAAAAACTGCATGGTATTGGTACAACGACAGGCAAGTAGATCAATGGAATAGAATTGAAGACCCAGAAAGGAACCCACAGAGTTATGGTCACTTGATCTTTGGTAAAGGAGCTACAACCATCCAGTGGAAAAAAGATAGCCTTTTCAACTAATGGTGTTGGTTCAACTGGAGGTCAACATGCAGAAGAATGCAAATTGATCCACTCTTATCTCCTTGTACTAAGATAAACTCCAAGTGGATCAAGGACCTCCACATAAAACCAGACACACTGAAACTAATAGAAAAGAACCTGGGGAAGACCCTGGAGGACATAGGCACAGGGAGAAAGTTCCTGAACAGAACACCAATTGCTTATGCTCTAAGATCAAGAATAGACAAATGGGACCTCATAAAATTACAAAGTTTCTGTAAGGCAAAGGACACTGCCAGAAGGACAAAACGACAACCAACAAATTGGGAAAAGATCTTCACCAACCCCACATCTGACAGAGGGCTAATATACAATATATACAAAGAACTCAATAAATTAGACCCCAAAGAACCAAATACCCCTATTAAAAAATGGGTTACAAAGTCTCCTCTGATCTTAAGCAGGTCGTGTGCACACTGTCCGGACTGCTGTGAGTTCATATGTGCGACTGCCCTGCTGTGTCTCCTTGAAGTCAGTCACCACCTCTGAGGACTACAACCTCCTCTTCCTGAAAGAGCCCAGAGCCCAGAGGAAGTATGACATGTGACATGTGACACCCAAGTCACACTTAGAGCTGAGCGTTCCACAGTTGGAGGAAATTTTAGGGTAGAAGTATTACATTACACACAGGACAAAAGGACGTGTTTCTCTGAAGTGTAAGTTTAACTGGGCACCCTGTAATTTACCTGGCCACTTAAAAAGGCATGGCTGGCCTGGGGCAGAGTGCCGGGACTGGGGAAAGCACAAGCCATCAAAGGCTCTGTTGATTTTTCCTTTAAAGGGGAGAATGAAGTCGGTTTCTTTCATGCCAAATAAGCAATCACAGACAAACCCTTTAGGAATCCGAAACTCATGACAATCATGAGACTCAAGATCAAGAATGAAAAAAATTTATTTTTTTTTAGATGAACAGCAGAGAAGCCGTCTTCACAGACACACAGCCAGTCAGCAGGGAGGACTGCTCCTCAAGGCAGGGAGGACTGCTCCTCGAGGACGGTAAGAGCACTGGCTTCTTGTTAACTGCACGCTGTCCTGGTCTTCCAGAGCAGGGCTTGGTGGACGCCTCTGTCTCCCCTCTGGGCCTTTTTGAAGCTCAAGGGACTGCAGAGTTTCCATGGTTGTGATGGTCTCACCTTTGGGGTCTCTCAGAGTCTTTCTCATTCCTCCAAGGTTGACGTGTGGGGTGTGGGGACAGGAACCCCTTTGCACTACATGTAGTCTGCCACCCAAAGGGACTTCTGTTGGCTTCACTGGAGTGAGGTACACTTGTCCTGAGACTGTTTGCCGAGGCTCTGAGCTTGAAATAGATACCCACAGAAACAATTAAAAGCAGAATTAATCGAGTCTCGTGTCTGTCAACGCAGGGCTCGCCTTCCACTAACCCACCTGAGGCGATCTCTGAGTTCAACTGTAATTTCAGTTTTACACCCGGGAAGAGCAAATTACTGGCAAAATGCCCCTGTGGAAAGGAGTCACATTCTGGGCCCAAGGAAGTCCTGATTTTACCCTCCCGCAATCCCTGGCTTTCAAATTGGAGCTAATTAATGAAATCCCATGGAGGTAGAACCTTAAAATTTATAATAACTGTAATTTAAAAAGGCAAAAATGTGAGCATGATGACGAGGCATGATACTTCTGTTACTGTCTTTTTCTGAGCTCACGGTAGTTATGGTCACTGTAGTCTATGAGATTCTAGTTATTATTCAGTTATGCACATTTTGGGTTTTTGAAAAGTGTTTTTGGTTTGGGTAGAGTGGCACACACCTTTAACTAATTCCAGTACTTGGGAAACAGGGGCACACAGAGCTATACAAATTCAAGGCTAGCCCGGTCTACATATTTCATTCTAGGACAGCCAGAGCAGTTCCGTGAGACTCTGTCTATAAAAAAGCTTTTAATTCCTAGCCATGAGACTCAGAGAGGCAGAAATAGGAACTGAATTGGAAGCGAAAGATGAAGGAGGTCCTGACTTCCTTGGTCTGTCTTGGGTGAAGTGTACTTGCCAAAAAGAACAGGGTCCCTTATACAAAAGTGGGTTTGGAAGATGTGCTCTGTCACTATGGCATACACCCTGGCCAGGCTCGGGCTGGGGTGCCCCGGGAAACGCCTCACATCATTGAACTCTGTAAACTTCTGCTCTGCCAGAGATTGATGACAGTGGTAATTTTGTAGAAAATTAAGGCATCCCTTTTTGTTTCTCTCTCTCTCTCTCTCTCTCTCTCTCTCTCTCTCTCTCCCTCTCTCTGACACATGCACATTTTGTTTGTTTGTTTGTTTGTTTGAGACAGCATGTCTGTGTAGCCCTGGCTGTCCTGGAACTCTCTCTGTAGACCAGGCTACTTCAAATTCATAGAGACCCACCTGCCTTTACTTAGCCAGTGCTGGGATTAAAGATGTGTGCCACCTCTGCTCTGCTTCTTTTATGGTTTTGTTTTTTACATTTATTATATTACTATCATTACTTACTATTTATTATTTATTATTATGCATTAATTTATTAGTGTGTGTGTATGTGTGTGTGTGTGTGTGTGTGTGTGTGTGTCACAGTGCATGTGTGGGATCAATAAACACTGCCATGGAGTGTTCTCCCACTGTACCAGGGTCCTGGGGCTTACACACAGTCTGGTCGTGTTGCCAGACTCATGTAGCAAACATCTTTCCCCACTGGATCTCCCTCCAGGCCCCCACATCTTGTTTTACTGACTGATGCCCAAGGCCAGCAAGGCAGAATGACTGAAATCCTCTTGTGCGTTTCTTAGAGAGTCAAGCTGAAGGCCGGGGAGCCACTCCCCGCTACAACTCAGTTTTAAAGTGCTGTTTCCTTTGTAGTCTCTTCTTAGAACTTAGTTTTCCAGTAAGTAGAAGGTGTCAGAGCCTGAGCTATCTCGAAGGCTCTTGGATTAATGAGAGGGTATGTGAGTCCCCAGGGAGGACCCAGAGGGCCAACTGGCTGATACCCATCCTGGGGACAGTCTCTGTGTCTCTGTGAGATTCGTGAGGAGGTTTTGGATACACTGAGCAATCCCCATGTGCCCTTCTTTCAGGTGTCCTGTGCTGAGTCCACACAATGCCCCGAGAAGACGTTCACTTCAGGAATCCCAGGAAGGGGCACGGCCATTCTTATGTCACCGCTGAGGAGTAAGTTACAAAGCCAACCTTCTGGGGTTTCCAGTTTGCCCTTTGCAGACATGGCCTACTGACCTAGCTGGAACTTTCTCTAGCATTTAAACTCCTCCAAAGGATAAAACCACCGCCACCAAGGGGAGACCCGGAGTACTACAATGGTCTAACTCACAATTCTCTGGGGCCAGACAGTCGGGGAGATACAAGGGAGAAAAGTTAGATACTGCTATTTTTGTCCGCATTCTTGAGAGTGGGTTGTTGGTTCCCAAGTTGGGAAACATGTCCAGGACTCAGACACCTCCTTCCTCAAGCCTATTCACCAATTCCTGTCAAGACTCCTGCAGGTGCTTTGTAGACAGTTAAGTTGCTAAAGAGCTTGCGAGGGGCAAGCGTGTGGGTCTCTGACTGCAGGCAGACTCCAGGCTGAAGATGGCGGCCATGACTTTTGTGTGAGAGCTCTGTCCTTCAGAAAGGTGTTTGAGCTTCTGGGTTAATTAATAAGTATTTATGTGATTATTACTTCTAAGAACTAAGCACATGGTTCAGAGATACTGTTCAGTATCTCTGGAAAGGTCTAGAGTCCAGAGGCACGGAGTCATTCCAGCACCTGTAAGTGCCCTTAGGGGAAAGCAGGACAAACTCTGAAAGTGCTAGGAGTGGGAAGGGCGTGGCTGAGGTGAACCTGAGCGGGGACTCCAGGCAGGCTTTCGTTTAGAGCCGTGGTTCTCAACCTTCCTAATGCTCCCAATCACAAAATTATTCCCATTGCTACTTTATAACTGCAAATTTGTTAGTGTTATGAATTGTAATGTAAATATCTGTTATGCAGAATATCTGATATGCGACCTCTGTGAAAAGGTTATTCAATCTCCAGAGCTGGGGGGGGGGGGGCGACTCACAGGTCAAGAACCTCTGTTTTAGGTGTTCTTTGAACCATTACCTCTGCAGCCCTGAAGATCTGCTCCCTTTGTAGGAAGAGTTGCTAGAAAATCTTACAGAGATTATGCAGTCAGCCAGCAAACAAGGTATTATGAATGCAGTCCAGCTGGGAGCGGTTACCAGGGCATTTCTCATACCACTGCCTAGACAACTGGGGAGCTAGGGGGAAGCGATACATTGTAGCAAACTGTCTCGGCAACATTCTGTTTAGGTGGGAGATACATTGTATAGGGCATTGTTTCCGCATCTTTAGGATGATGCCTCAGGCTCTTCTTAAACTAGAATTTTTGTTCTTTCTCACTCAGTAGTCCAGGAGTCTTAGCCTGGCAGTTTCCTGCTTTCTCTGTTATCACACCTGCACATCACTTCTGTCTAAGTGAGGGTGCTCTGCCATCTTCTTTGTGTTTCCCCATCAGAAAGTGAGAAACCAAGGCAAGACTAGGGCTATTGTTTTCCCGCTATCCCCCACATCATGACGCACACATCTGCCTGCTGTGTTGTAGGTGGGAACCGCTTAGAGAAACTAGGATGTGGTGCTTCTGGATGTGGATGTGGAGATGCTGGGATTTAATACAGGCCTGTTTGCCTATGATGCACTAAGCTGGTGGGTTAAAAAAAAAAAAGGCAAATATTTGCACATTCACAGGGAGGTGAGACGGAGTCTCTAACTGCGGAGCTGGAGGCCGGAGGCAGGCAGTGTCAGCTAAGTAGGCTGAAAGCTGAGTCTTCCTTTGCGGTGGATAGCCGCCAGCCTCAGCTGGCGAAGTCGGCAGTGGCTCCCACAGCCAGCAGTGTGAAGAGCTGCTGTGAGGTGATGCTGAACGCAGTGGGAAGCAGACTCTGCAGAGACTCTAGACACTCTGTAGGGGCACTCCGGCAAAGAAGACATTGGGTTTGCAGAGTCCAGCGCCAGCACCCAGAGTAGGGCATAGGGAGGGAGGTTTGGAGTTGGGGACAACAGCTTACAAAGGGCACCTGTGACTTAGTACCATCATATACATCATATTCACACACACACACACACGCACGCACGCACGCACGCACGCACACACACACACATACACACACACACACACACACACACACACACACACACGCTCCTCCTTCTCCTCCTCCAACCCCTTCACTAAAGGCTTGTGCTTTCTTTTATACACCTTGACCAAAGTCCTTATTCAAGGGCAATGAGTACTATGGTGTCTTCCCGAGAGGACAGGGAGATCCTGGGTTCCAGCACCTCTGGGTTCCAGCAGGAGGAGAACTCCCACTCAATCTGCATCCCTTGATGAAATTGTTTCCGTCAGCATCACCAGAGGCCCCAGCACAGTGCAGGGACACTTTTGACCTCAGTCCCCGAGGGAAGCAACCATCTAGTCCTTGATCATGGTACATGCTTTTCAGCAGGGTAATGACAGAGACCAGTGAAAAGTATAAGAAAATCACTGCACGAGGCCATCGATATCAGGATTCATCATGACAGGTGCTCAGTCATCCGGCTACCCTGTTTAAACAGGAGGGTCGGATGTGGCGGGGGAAGCAGAGGCATCTGTATTGAAGCCATGAGATTTTCGGAGGATATTGATCCTCCTTTGAGGTCTGCCAGTGGTACAAGGGAGAGTAATATCATATAGAGTGAGTTCCCATAGCCAGTCATGGCTGTCAGCTCCCTCTGAAGCCTCAGGAGACAGGATGATCTTACGTGTGTGGGGGAACAAGTCACCCAGAGTGATTGCCCAAACTCAGATTCCTAGGTGCTGCCTTCCAGAGGAGTCAGCTTAGGCCAGGAGTGGGGCCCCAGGGCCTGTCCTTTAATCGTGCCTCACATGACCTCCCCAAGGGGTCTGGGTGACTGAGGAGCCTGCTGGGCCAGGCAGCAGCTTCCTCTCGAGTGCCTGGCATTCTTTGATGTTTTATGCTTTCAATCACTTGTGTGTGTGTGTGTGTGTGTGTGTGTGTGTATGTGTGTGTTCTAAGTACAACATGACTGTGCATAAAGAGTTGGAACAGAGCTGTCTGTGTCAAGATGCCTCAAAGGGAGAGTACAGGGTGAACTTGGAGCAAGAATTGTGTCAGTTGCTTTCAGTCATAAGAGCCATTGAAGACTCTGTGACAGTTTTACCTTAGGAGATGGTTCTTCCAGAAAAGCACTGGACAGGGGACGTAAGTCTGGCCTGAATCCTAGCGCTCCCATGACAGCTGTCTCGGACTACTTACTCTGCTGGTTTTTTTACATGCTGGCTGTGCAGCCTTGGGCATCTGGTAAGCCTCACAGAAGCTGTAAAATAAACTGTCCTAAGCTCAGAGGATTGCTGCACAGTGCCTGGCACAAAATGGTTTTCAGAGGAGGTCCAGTGCCTGGGGTCTGGGAGCTTGGGCCACGCCGTCTGTAGCTCTACAAAGGTTCCTGGGGCCTTTGTGGCTACGATAAGGAATTGTCCAGTATGATCAGGGCAGAGTTTCCCTCTGGGTGGCCATCCTCCAGGTCTCTCCATCCCATTTGGAGTTAGACAGGACACGCTTGATCACTGCACAGCCTTGAGATGGAGGTAGGCGCTACTGGCGGAACCCCCTCCCCTGTCCTCTGCAGCCACTTAATCTAGCACACACCGGCCGGCTCCGCAGAGCATTTTTCTTTCTTTTTCTTTTTGTTTTTTTCTTTTTCTTTTTTTTATATATTTTTTATTGAAAAGGGGAGTAAAAACACTTTATGGTAAAATTAAAGATTTACATGGAAAATATTTCAGATAAAATAGAAGAGATACACAGAAAAACACGGTAAAATTGACAATTTTCATGGAAAATTAAAGAGTAAAGTGGCAGACATGTAAAACATTGCTAAACTAATTGAAATATGAAATAGAAAGATTTTATGATAGAATTGAAGATTAAATGGAAAATATTTCTGATACAATTATAGAAAAATGTAGAAAACCATGTTAGAATTGAAGATTATCATGGAAAATTTTATATAGATATAATAATGGTAGGCATATATTTCCTCTATCTTATCAGAAATGTTTTCAATGTAAACCTTTGATTTTATCACAAATGTTTCTAATTCCACCCTCAATTAATTTAGAGTTTTTATATCTACCATTATATATGTAAACTTTTCCATGAAATAGTCAATTTTAACATGTTTGTCTATATATTTCTTGAATTTTACCAGAAATATTTTCCATGTAAATCTTGTCTTATCTGAAAATGTTTATAATTCCACCTTCAACCAACTTAGAATTATCTTTATGCCTATCACTTTATCTGTATAATCTCCATGATAATCTTTAATTTTAACATGTTTTTTCCTATATATTTCTTCAATTTTATCAGAAATATTTTCCATGTAAATCTTCAGAAAATGTTTATAATTCCACTTTCAATCAACTGAGGAATACAGAGCATTTCTTAGCAAGTTCGTGGTCACGTACAGCATCCAGTCCTCAGTCCTGATCACACTAGGCGAGTGGCTGGTAGATGCCAGCTGCCTGGGAGTGCTGTGCCGGAATGCACAGGCCCAGCTGTGTGCCTGGGGCGTTTGCAGCACCCGGAAAGCTTCCCAGGAGTCCCTGGACCCAGGACTGAAGTGGCTGCGTAGTGTCCTGGCGCTCAGCACCAGACACATAGATAAGTGACGGTGCTACTCCAGGTGCTAGCACCAGGTTCAGCTCAGCCGCCTCTGCCGACACCACAGGGGGTCAGAGCAGCGCAGAGTTTGGGGCAGGGATAGCCTCAGACTCAAACCCTGACTCAGGCTTGTGATAGCTCTGGGTGGCAAGCCCTCTGAATTTGTTTCTTCCTCTGTGAAGTGGGGGTCATCAATGGTGTCCATGCTGCAGACTGTTATGGGAATTATTATAACTGGTTAGCACAGCCACTGGCTCAGAGTCAGCGTTCATTTCTACTTTTTATCTGAACCGAGTTGGGAAAAAAATGCTTTAAATAGGTCACACTGAGCAGAAAAGATTATTCTACGTCAGTAAACAAACTGTCCACGTAAAGGTCAGATGCCAGGGCAGCCCTTATGCTTGGACTTGGGTGTGCCACACTTACAGGCTCCTAAACTAGGCCCTGTCCTTGGATGCTGGAGCTGTAGGTCTGGTCAGGTGCCCAGTGCGGAGAATGACAAGCTGGAGACTAGAAGATGCTTTCCTGGACCACAAAAAGGTCCAGAAGGTTGGTTGCTGTCTCATCAAAGTCTGGGTCAGTGCTTCTGAGCTGTGTTGGACATCGCCTGTCTCCTGGTCCAGGGCCGCAGGGATTGGCATCCTGGTCGTAGTTCTGGGCATTGCGCTGCTTATTGGCTGCTGGTACTGCAGAAGACGAAGTGGCTACAGAACCCTGACGGTGAGTAACGGTGCCCTGACGGGTCAGATCCCTCCTCTGAACTTCCGGGGATGTCCGTGAATGTGTGTGTGTGTGTGTGTGTGTGTGTGTGTGTGTGCATGTGCCATGGTATGGGCGTGGAGACTGAGGACAAGCCTTGGGGTGGTTTGGGATCAAACTCAGCTTGTCAGTCTTGGTGGCAAACATTCTTCCCTGCTGGGTTGGGTCCCTGCCAACTTCTTCTGTCTCTGTTACACTAAGTAGCCCATGATATCCAACATCTTACTGATAATCACACCAGGATGAGAAAACCATCCTCCCCACAGCATAAGGTGCACCACTGAAAATCTTCCCTCATCTGTCTATCTGTCTATCTGTCTATCTATCTATCTATCTATCTATCGGTCTAACTTGTCATAGCACTAACATTAGGAAGGGAGACTTAAAAACCTGAACGCTTGTATAGGCTCCAAATCAAAGTCTGGGTGTTTTGAGGCGTAGTTGCTACGTAGGAAAATTTAAATGTGATCCCAAAGGAAAATCAAGTGCTACACAGTAAAAACAAATCTTTAAAGATGAAAGCCACTGGATGGGGGGTGGGGGGGGGCCCGGGTAGCTCAGCAGTTTAGTGCTCTTCCAGAGGACCCAGGTTCAGTTCCCAGTTGTCACATGGTGGCTCACAGCCACAGACATAGATTCTGGCAAGACACCAGACATAATAGAAATTCAATCAATCAATTAATCATCAATCAATCAATCAATCAATCAAGCCATTCACTAGGTATAATGGCACCTATGTGTAATTCTAGTACTTAGATAGAAGGACAGAGTTCTGGCTACCAGGCTACCAGGAAGAACCTGTCTAAAAACAGAACAAAACAAAACAAAACAAAGCAAAGCAAAACAAAACAAAACAAAAAAGCACAATTCAAAATTAGATTATCATAAAAATCAACAAAATGTGTTGTCATAAAAACAGCAAAACAATACTAAAAAACAAAGCACTGAGCTCAGGTGGGTAAAATATGGCAAAGTGGACTGAAACTTTCAGGAGTGTGAACCCTTTCAGGTTCTGACCCGTCCTTCCCAAGCCTGCAGAAAACCTCCGCTCTGTCCTCTCTAGAGGAAGGAGCAACACCTAGCCCGGATCCTCGGTACCGGTACCGGCCACAGCTCAAACTTCTTGGAAGGCATCTGAACTCCCCCTGGAGAGCCCAGGCTGCCTCCCAAGCCCG